>OY856411.1:381239338-381594338 GCA_963693085.1 Alisma plantago-aquatica
TCTATCAGTCTAAATCTTATCGGCTACTGATAACCCATTGATTAAAATGTGACGATCATTGAGATTTCATCAGCTAATGAACGCCCCACCTAGCCAATACTTGATCCATTGGGTACTAAATAACCATTGGCCACCTAGAAACTCATGGACCATCAAAAAAATAGAGGTCATTGAGAAACCATCGGTCGATGAACAAAATGCATAACCTTCTGACTTAGCTTGTGTAGACCCATAAAAGTAAGTTTCAAAAAAATGCAAACAATGAATCAACTCAAGCAAGTGTCACACTTATATTCACACTACCAGAAAATGGTAATTTACATAAAGGTCCACAAATTACATGAATTTGAATATCTTTAAATAAACATGGTCTATTTTGATTCAATTTATGAATATAGTTTCATCTTCCAATGTGACATCACAATATAGAGTTAACTTTTAAGATTACACATCAAATTAGTCCAATTCGACCAAGCAAATTATGTTTATAGATTAATTTGGGCTAGGGCCTTCCAATCATAAACCTAAAACATGGATTCTTCCCCCAAAATCCTAATAAAACAAGGAAGGGTACTTCCTACACATCTCATCCTCTAAGTCCCATGTGGTTTCCTCTACAACCATGATACCACAACACCTTAAGTAAATATACATACTTATTCCTATGCTTTTTCACATGCCTATATAAGAGAAACATAGAACCCTCAACATAGATAAAATCCTCCTACAACACCACCTCCATTGGTTGTAATCTGTACTTTGTGGAGGGGTAGCATTTCCTCAACATCAAAACATGGAACACGTCTTGCAACTGGGGTGGTAACTCCAACTTGTATGCTACCTTCCCAACTTGTGCTATAATAGGGTATGATCCCATAAACCTATGGGCCAACTTATCCTTCTTACCAAACCTCAACATACCCTTATAAGGGGAAGCCTTGAGATACACACAACCTCCAACTTAAAATTTAAATGTTCTATAGAGGTTTCCAACATAAGACTTATGCTTATCATGTGCTACCTTCAGTTCTTGTTGGATCACCTTAATCTTATATGTAGTCTACTAAACCAAATAGGACCCAACAATTGATGCTCACCTACTTCATACCAACAAAGATGTGACCTACATCACCTACCATACAAAGCTTCCTATGGTGCCATATCAATACTACTATGATAGTAGTTGTTTTAGGAAAACTCAATTAGAATCAGCTGGATATCCCAACTTCCAAGAAACTAAAGGATAATGCTCTCAAAAAAATATTCTAAATGTTTGAATTGTCCTTTCTGAGTGTCCACATGTGTGTGGGTAGAAAGCTATATTGAACCTCAATTGTGTCCTAAATGATATATGTAGACACTCCAAAAACCTTCTTGTAAATTGAGGACCCCTGTCAGACACTATGGTAACTGATATTCCATGCAGACGAACTATCTCATAAACACATATCTGTGCTAACTTCTGTATTGTATAGGTGATCTTGGATGGACTAAAGTGAGCTAACATCATCACCTAATCAATGATCACCCAAACCGAATCATGGTCCTTGTTTGTACTAGGAAGACCAACCATAAATCCATGGTTAAATGATCCCATTTCCATTGCACAATTAGAAAAGGCAGTGATATTCCTTTAAGCTTGTGAAGATCTACTTTAACCTACTAACAAACTGGACATTTGGTGACAAACTCTGCCACATCACTTTTCAGATCGGGCCACCAATACAAATCCTTGAGATTATTTTACACCTTTTTACTTCCTAGTTGTATTGTGTACATTGAGGAATGAACTTCCTCAAGTACCATCTCCCTCAGATTTCCAACATCAGGAACCATTTTTATATAGTGAAAACACATCATCCCATCTTCTATCTCATGAAAGCTATCATTCATCTTACTGTCAAACTCAAATCGGATGTCCTATATCATGGTATCATCCTTCTGTGCATCTTTATGTGCCAAAATATCAATGTCATCTTCACTTGTAAAATGTGTAAAGAAACATGCCAAGAAAGATATTTTGAATTGTACATTCATCTACCAAAGTGAGACTAGCATGTACCTCTTGTGACATGCCATGACCTACAATTTTGCGTTATCAATTGGAAAAGATGAAGACAAAAATGACTTTCTTCTTAATGCATTGGCCACAACATTGACCTCTCTTGGATGATAGTCTATTGTACAGTCGTAGCCCTTGATTAGATCCATCCATCTCCTTCGCTACATGTTAAACTCCTACTTTGTGAAGAAGTACTAAATATTCTTGTGATCTAAAGATTTGACACTTCTCTCCATAAAAGTAGTGTCTCCAAATATTCAAGGAAAGAACAACATCTATTAACTCTGGCTCATGAGTTGGCTAGTTCTACTCGTATATCTTAAGCTGTCAAGAAGCAAAGGAAATCACTCTCTTGTCCTACATCAAAACACATACCAACCCATTCTTTCAGGCATTATAGAGAAAGATGTAGTCTTTCCCAAGCTCTGGAAACACTAACACTAGACCACTTGTCAACTTCTCCTTCAACATCTAGAAAGAATGTTGACACTTGCTATCCCAAAAGAAAGGAACAACCTTCCCAGTGAGCCTGGTTAAGGGTAGAGAAGCAACAGTGAAATTCTTGATGAACCTCCTATAGTAAACATCTAAACCTAGGACACCTTCAAATTTTTTTGATGTCTTAGGTTGTTCCCACCCCAACAATGGCTCCACCTTCTTAAGGTTTACACAAACACCTTTTGAAGAGATGATGTGACTAGAAAAGGACACCTCAGATAGCTAAGACTCACACTGATTAAACTTGGCATAATGTCTATGCTTATGTAGCAACACCAATGCGTGATGAATATGTTTCTCCTATTGTTGACTATCCTTGAAGCATATCAAGATGCAATCTCTAAGCACCACCACAAACTGATCGAGATACAGTGTAAACACTTTGTTCAATAGGTCCATAAACGTTGTCGATGCATTGGTTAGTCCAAACGGCATAACCACAAACTCATAATGACTATACCTAGTCCTAAAAGTAGTCTTAGGTATGTCATCTACCTTGATCCTGAACTAGTGACATCCTGACTTAAAATCTATCTTGGAAAATACTAAACCACCTCTCAACTAGTCAAACTTGTCATATCCTCAATAATGGATACTTTCTCTTCACTGTGACCTTTTTCAACTGTCACTAGTCTATACAAAGACTCCTAGAACCATCCTTCTTCTTCATGAACAACACTAGAGCACCCCAAGGGGAAGTACTCGACCGTTTGAAACCATTCTCCAACAATAGTTGCAAATGTTTATTCAACTCCTTCATCCCATTTGATGCCACCCTATTCAGTGTGTGTATTATAGGTTACATACCAGGAACTAGTTTGATTTCAAAATCAATCTCCTCTAGGTTAGAATACCTAGAAACTCATCATTAAAAATATCCTCAAACTCATGTACCACTTGTACATCTTAGATTCTATGACTCCTCACCTTGGTATCCACCACTTTTACAAGGAAAGCTTAACACCCTTTTATCATCAACTTCTCTACTATCACTTCTATCTCCAAGCAAGTATGAAGAATATTCCTATCTCCTTGGAAGGTCCAAGAGATATCATCATCACAGAACGTTGTGACTTTGGAACCATTGTCCAAAACAACCCTATACTTCTCTATGGTCTCCATCGCAATGATTAAATCACAACTACTAATGTGGGATATCGTGATGGTCATTTGAGGTATATTTAGTCAGTTTATGACCAAAAAATATGTCGGAGATGCTAAAAGAGATGACATACATCTATATCATTCGTTAAGTGTTACAGTCAAAACGACGACGTAAAATGCATGTGCGACAAAAATGTGGTATCCCTTGATCGTTCCTCATTGGGTACTAAAAAAAAAACTGACAACATAAGTAGTACAAATAGTTTTTCTTGATCTTTTCATGTCAGTTCACCAATGAGGAACAATCGATGAATAAGAGCATATTGTCAATTTTATTAGTAAGTAAATAGTGAAAATTAATGGATATTGTGTCAGTTCTTCAATCAAACTGACAAAGTATGTGTATGTAGTCAGTTATGTCATACACCGACTACATATCTATTGCTTTTTTTAGTGAGTGAAAATGAAGTGGTATATCATTGATTTACTTGCAAGTAATTGGTGAATTATGTGTATGTAGTAGATTACTTTGAAATAACCGATGAGGAATGTCTTTAATTTTTTATATAGTTGTTTTGCAGACCTATTGTCTGGCTGCTAGCCTATCCAGTACATGTAGTTCATCAAAACTGAAAAGTTCATAAGAATGGTATGCCTCTACAAGCATTGTTGCTTAACAACAGGCCGACAAACATGTAAGAAGAAAGATATATACATAAATAAGCATGCATTTGATACAATATGCACAAACATGGCAGAAAACCTCAAATTCTATCATTTTTCACTTCAAATGGACACACATATATATGAACTCACAACTCAAATTGATTCATTTCTCAGGCACACATTTAGTTTCATACATGTACATAAATATACATCATTCTCCTCATGCACTTCACATTCGATTAATACACACACATGCATGAATACCTATCAACCTCAACTATCATTAGAGTTTAATTCCTCTGTATAATAATATAATAGAAAAAAATCTGACATCAAAGTTTGAACTACAAAAAAATATCAATCAACCATCCCAATCATCTGACAAGTCCACCTATTTTATGAAACAGTCTGCCCATTATGCGTGTAGGTCATTCAACTACTCCAGCATATAGGGTTCAGTAGTGTAAAAAAACTACAAAGAGGATGCGGCATAATTCTAGTTAGATTTGATTGTTTGTATTATCAAATGAGACTAGTTCATTAATTATAGTTCAAGACTAATAAAATTACCTTCTCTATACATTTGATTTTTTGTACATTCATTACAATTGTATGCATGTGCAACATCATGTAATATGTGCATGCGCAATCATTATCTTGTACATGACACTATAGATTTACAATTACATTCATAAATGTAATTAAGTAGAGTTAGTAATATATATATGAAATTGGAATAAGAACACTACATAAACACTCCTTCAAGTTATTAATTTCTTTTCGATCTACTTTCCCTCTATCACTATGGAATGCTTTCACACCCCTATAAATTAAAGTAACAAATATGTTACATTATTAAACTGTTGTATATGATGCAAACGTTAACAAATATGTCGAGCATGGGAAAACTATATTTATGCATGAATTGTCAATTTCTTTGGGTGCCCCTCATTTGGTGTCAATTTTATGCTCAAAGGATCAAAGAAATACGCAATCCAAGTGTTGGGAACAATCACTAAAAACTACCAAATCTTATTTCTGAGTGAATAGAAGGTAAATAAATTAAAGTTTGTATTCATAAGTTAGACATATAAACAACAATCTCAAAACTTACACAATGTTGAAAGGAGCTATGATCATAGCCATGGAAGCACCAAAAACCTTCATCATGGTATTCATGTTATATTTGACGCCATTCAAATCTCTGACTACATTGTTAATGATCGATGGCATTAGAAATGCCGCATTTGATATTATGAACTTAGCAACAACATAATACAAATGACAGACCAAATCTATATGCAGTAATTAGTTAATATATAGGAATCGATTGAAAAATATGTATTCTTCACATATGATGGGGTACTTAGACTCACTATATTTAAACTTCTATATGTGATGTATCCATACATTGATATAGAAATACTCGGAAACATTTTTCAACACTATAATAGTGTTGCAATCTATACGTATGACCTCCTCCCAAAGGTTGATCACCAAGGTATTTGATTTCTCTATATTGTTTAACCATGTTGTGAACACCTTATTGTTAGGGACTAAGGATTTGAACAACTTCTATGGAATAAAATGTGAAAACACAAGATTTGGAACCCTTGGGGGCTTCTTAGTTGTTGTGGTCTTCATGCATGTGTTCTCATATTATCTTTAGATTACATATAAATACAATATATATAATTGTTCATACCTCAACCACTATGATTGTGATATATAATTTGAAATTCTATGACTTGCATTCCATGTTCCCGAAACGGATCCCACGAAATATTTTACATTTTCGTTTCCAAACATATTTGTCATCTGTGACTGAAATCACATTAGTAGGAATAGTACATGTAGGTTTCTAATGCTCATCCTTAACCTACTAGCACAAACTTCATCTAGCCACATACTCAGCTACATCCTTTTTCATACCTGACCACCAATACAACTCCTAGAAATTCATGTACATCTTAGTGTTTCCTGGATGCATAGCGTACATCGATGCATGCACTTCCTCAAGAATCCTTTCCTTCAAATCATTGTCTCCAGGTACACACAACCTGTTATGTTGATACAACAAACCATCATCTAAAAACCTGAACTCTGGTCTTTTCCCCTTGTCATGTCCTACATGATCTGTTGTAACTCACTATCACTCTATTGAAGTTCCTTGATCTGATCATAAAAAGTAGGCTTGACTTGCATCTGTGCAATCGAACCACTCTGCTCCATCACCCCTAATTCTAAGTTCAACTTCTGCATCTCTACTAGTAGGTCTCTCTTGAAACATGCCATAGAGAATACATTAGTTGTTGAACTTGACTTTCTGCTCAGGGCACCTGCTACCACATTTGTCTTACCAGGATGATAATGTATCATCACATCATAATCCTTGATCAATTCTAACCATCTTCGCTGTCTAAGATTCAGATCCTTCTGGGTGAAAATATATTTCAAACACTTATGATCTGTAAACACCTGACATGCCTCACCATAAAGATAGTGACGCCATGTCTTAAGAGCATGAACTATAGTAGATAACTCCAAATCATGTGTCGGGTAATTCTCCTCATTCTTCTTAAGTTGTCTAGATGCATAAGCTACTACTTTTCCATCCTGCATCAACACACAACCTAAGCCTCTCCTAGAAGCATCACAAAACATTGTGTAACCCTTACCTGTCTCAGGAAGGATCCACACTAGTTTTGTAGTCAACCTCTCCTTTAAGATGTGAAAATTCTTCTCACAGTTGTCTGACCAGACAAACGGTGCATTCTTTCTTGTTAAGCGTGTCAGAGGTGACGCTACAACACTGAAGTTCTGTATGAACCTCCTGTAGTAACCTTCCAATCCTATGAAGCTTGTGATCTTAGTAGGAGTCTTAGGCTGCTCCCACTGTAGAACAAACTCGACTTTCTTAGGGTCAACACTTACTCCATGTCCTGAGATGACATGCCCAAGAAAAGACAACTCAGCTAACCAAAAATCACACTTACTGAACTTAGCATATAATTGGTGTTGTCTCAACAATTGTAATACTATCCTCAGATGTTGCTCATGCTACTCATCATTTTTGAAATAAATCAGAATGTCATATGTGAAAACTATTATGAACTGATCCAAAAACGGTTTGAAAATCTGGTTCATCATATCAATGAAAGCTGCTGGGGCATTAGTCAGTCCAAACAGCATGACAGGAAACTCATAATGCTTGTATCTTGTTATGAAAGTCGACTTAGGAATATCTGAAATCTTTATCCACAACTGATGATATCCATATCTCAAATCTATCTTAGGAAATATTGTCACTCCACATAACTGATCAAACAGATCATCTATCCTTGGCAACATGTACTTATTCTTGATGTGATCTTATTCAATTGTCTATGGTCTATACATAACCTCATAGTACCATCTTTGTTTTTCACAAACAAGATTGGAGCTCCCCATGGTGAAGAACTAGGTCGAATGAAACCCTTTTCCAATAACTCCTGTAACTGGATCTTGAGTTCCTTCAACTCTACATGTGCTATTCTGTAGGCTGGCAGCGCTATAGGGTGACTACCTGGAAACACATGGATCTCAAATTCTATCTCTCTTTCAGGAGGTAGACCTGGCAACTCATTTGGGAAAACATCTAGGAACTCACAGACCACTGGCACATCCCATAGACTGATTGTGCTCTTCTCTGCTCTGGTATCTACTACTAGTGCCAAGAATGCTTCACAACCATTCTGCAACATCTTATCAGCTACAACGGCTGATATGATACATGTAGGTAAAACTTCCCTGTCTCTAGAAAAGACACAAGAAAATCCACCCTGTTGAAAGACAACCTCCTTCTTCCAACAGTCGAGTTGAACTCAATACATCTCTAGGCAATCCATACCCAAGATAACTTGAAAAGAGTTAATATCTAGGGGTATAAGGTTAACCACAATGGTGTAACCACCAAAAGTCAACAAACATCTGGGACAAAACTCTGTCAACATTATCAGTTCACCTAAGAGAACCCTCAACAACCACTCAATTGGTAACTCCTGGGTTAACAGGTTAAGCTGACAAGATAAAGAACTCTGTATAAATGAGTGAGTAGCACCCCGATCTATCAAAACTATAACTGAAATGTTGTTTAAGAAAAGCATTTCTCTTATAATTACTCGAGAAGAAACAATACCTTCTTGTGGTGTCAAAGAGAAGAAGCATCCTGAAGCTCTTCCTCTCCCACGATGCCCTCGTTGTCATTCCCTAGCACTGGGTGTTCCTCCTCCTCAAGAACCTGAGGCTACTGAAGAACTTGCTCCTCTAGTTGGAGCCTATCTTAGAACATTCTGGTACTGTGACTGAGAATCAAGTGATGCTAACTGCTGTAACTGGGGGCAATTCCTCTTGAAATGTCCCATATATCCGCACTAATGACATCCTGGAAACTCTATTCCCCAACACTGTCCTGAGTGTGTCTTTCACAGATATCACATGATCGCGTCTCTCACCTCTGTGGACCTGTCACTGAATTCAATGATCCAGAAGACCTAATTGGAGGTGTCCATGTAGACTGTGTACTCCATCTTCTGGAATTGGGTCTTCTTCCACATGATGAAAAGCTAGATCCTTGTCTACCAAAATAGCCAAGTCCCCATCCTATTTTTGAAAAGAAACCACCACCTCCTCTGTATCCACCACTACTTTGCCCCCTTCTAATAAAGTCTCCATATTTTTTTTCTTACTCTCAGATTGCATATCAGCATTAACTGACTCTTCTACACGTCTTGCTGTTTCCACAAATTCCCCAAAGTTTTCTCTATCTCTTCAACCAATGGCTGAAACGGTGTGTCTATTCTCTAATCTTAATCCTTCTTGAAATCTTCTGCACTTTTCTACATTATCATGAACAAGTTGTAGATAGAAGTTTGCCAACCTTGTGAAATGTGCCTCATATTCACCAATTGTCATACTTCCTTGTCTGATATTGTGCAGTTATCTTATCTTCTCACTCAAAAAGTTAGGTGGGTGGTACTTAAGATGGAATTCATCAATGAAATCCTTCCAAGTCAGTACCGTGTCCCTCCTTTTATCTTACACTCCATGCCACCAGAGTTCTACATCACCTTTAAGCAAATAAACTACGTGATTGATTTGTCTTTCCTCAGACAGCTCCATCATATGGAACACTTTCTCTAACTGTCTCAGCCATTCATCTGCCACTGTAGGGTCTGTAGTTCCAACGAACTTGGTACCTCCAAGCTTCTTAACCAGCTCATAGGATCTCATCAGATCCTTGCTACTCGAGGTAGAAGCTCGCTTCTCCATCTTATACTTTTCCCTGGTCTCAAGAAACATCCTCTAAGGATCAGGACTAATGTGGCTCTTAGCTTGGTCCTCATGACGACGTCCTCTTCCTACCATCTACAATAGTATAACAGAACACTTTCTGTTAGAAAATTGTAGTTAGAAGGAAAATACCTAATTCCTAATCCTATTGGTCTCTTATCATCCCCTGACCTTGACTTAGAGTAACAACGTACTCAACCTATGCTCTGATACCAAAAGCTTGTCACACCCCGATCTCACAATTACCACTAATCATGAGATTAGGGCATATCATAAGGATTTAACGTAACACATAGATCACCCTTAACTTTTTCTTTTCTTAATTACTTAAAATAAATTTCAAGGAAAATCTTATGACTTGGAATAAGCTGAAATCTTAATAAACTATGGGGGGCAACTACTATTTACATTTCTAGGTAGATAAAGAAGATTCACACATCATATTACATGTTACATTACATTCTCTCTATACCACACCACATGCCCAAGGACCAAGGGGAAAGGACTAAGAGGACTCTATCTAACTACAAACTACCTTCTAAGAACTTAGGAGGTATGATCCTTCAACTTCCTCATGCTGGCACTGACTTGAAAAATGTTTCAGTAGGTTGGTGAGCTACTGGCTTAATGAATAGAATTTCAGCCAACCATCGCAAATAACTCATTTTATTTTTATTTATTTGGAATAAAATACAAGATAATACTATACTGAGCAGATCTAAACAATATAATTTAAAAAACAGGAGATGCCAACATTTCATTAAGATAACAACTGTTGCAAAGCTATAGATACGATTAAATAATATAGAATACTAAAATTTCATTTAAAGGACAACTTCTGTGAAACTAACTCAAATCTTTCTTAACTCTTTAATTTATAAGAAACTTTGTGAACCTATATGAACATATTTTATCTTATGCCCTGATCATATGTAGTGTACTCTACATATGAAGACTCGTAGCGAACTACGATCCCACTATACAAGACTTAGCTTAAAACCTGGGAAGCTAAGTCTAGAACCGAATTCGGGTCTGCTTGACTCGAACTGTCATGTCTGACTAAGGCGGCTAAATGGTTGGCCTTTAACTTGACCTCTCCTCTAGGTTGAGTACACAGACAGAGGGTCTGAGATGCTCTGTGGGCCTCATCTTGGTATGCTCTGTGGGTACCTCTGGGTTACCACCAGGATCCCTGGTTCATGTTGGGTAACCTATCTTCTCTTAGGAGACTTCCTCAAGGGCTTTGTCTCTCCACACACTCTATGGGTGCGTTCCGATCACCGTATACTGGTTGGTGCCAGGGTGAATCATTTCCTCGCTAGAGTGCAGACATCTGTAGGGAATCTACAGTGTTCAGGCACCTATGTCTATTATTTTATTATTCTTAGAAATATCTTACTATATTGTATCTCTTTATTAGTTATTCTTGACTCTGGTATCTCTATGGTACCGAGCCTATTCATATTAACCTTATAATACAACATGTATATCCTTCTAAACTTGGCATAGTAGTATATTAAAAAACATTATAATTTACTGAGTAATCCATATACCATGCATGCAGATAGATTGAAATTTCATAAATAAACTTAACTCATATAAACTTGGCCCATATATGCTGGAATTATACAATTGAGCATCATAACACACTAACAAGAGTTAATTACTCGATATATTAGAAATCATCAGTAGCATTTGTAAATTATCTATAATTCCTCGAAAATTGAGCACCTCAACCCAAATTCTAAGTTATGCATTACATAACTCAATTAAAAGTCAATTATTTGTCATGGCATGAATTATTAATAATAATTGGGAATTTCAATTGATATCTTTGAGTAACATGTCAATTTGTATAAATATTAAATCATTCACCTTAAATATAACAAAGAGCGTACTATTTGGTTTTCTTTGAATATTTTTCATGTCATCGTCATTTATTTGAAATTGAGCATCTATTAACTAACTAAAAATGTACAGGATGGGTTTATACCCAAACTATGTCATTACTAGTCATGTGCTGCTAAGTTCAACATTTAATTGAGCAATTTAAGTTTTGATCAATCGTGTATTTACACTTACCCAAATCACACATATCAATTAACTAATTAGCGTCCTACAATGTTAATAAATAAAATGTGCAAATTCGAAATCGAGCGGCACTGGCATTGCCCGACACCTGGGTAACGCTGACATCTACGAATGATATCGATTTCAACCAAAATGTCTGATTGTTGGAGTTTTACTTGCGTTAGAGAGTGAAATTATACTCACTTTGATTCAAGATGTCTAAAAACAACTTGAAACGCATCTAGAGCCTGTTTTGGGCATTAGCGGGGCCGTCTTCTTCCTTGGTTCAACCTGGAACACACGCACAGGTGGAGAGGAACCTAGGCTAGGTGCTGCTCATGGGATAGTTGGCTACATATTCGAGATCTGGACCCTTGGCCAAACTCAAAGGCACAATTTCCTAGGTGCCAGCTCGTGCCCAGTAGCCCTTGGCCACTACTTCTTGTAGCTGCTAGTGTTGCTTGCTAGATGGGGCACCACCCCTTGTTAATTGAGGCACAGGAGGGCGCTATAGGGGCGAGGAGCTACGGTCGTTTGCTTGGACCTCAAAAGTGGATTCAAGGGCACCCTTTGGTGGTGCTAGATTCCCAAAATGGCCCCTTGGCCGACGCCCTATAGCTGGCCACTACTACTGCTTGGCTGGCTAGCACCCTTGCTAGATGGGCTGTTGTTGGGTGCTACTAAGGTGAGGTAGAGGAAGGAGAAAAGAAGAAGGAAGGAGGACGGAAGGTGGCGCTACTGGGAATCGGATAGGGAGTCCTAGAATTGCCCTCCTCTTCTCCTTTGTTGCATGTTGATCGACTTGCTTGGGTGCCACTCAAGTGGTGTCTATCAATCGGGTGAAAGGGAAAGAAGATCAGGGAAAGGGTTAAAAAGTTATGGGCAAATTACTATTTTGGTCCAAGGAAATTAAAAATGCAATAACTTTTGCCTCGGACGTCTAATTTGTATGATTTATTTTGCAAAATTTCAAGTAAGAGATCCTCTATCACCTCAAGGAAAGAAAGAATGATAATTAGACTATAACACTAGATCAAAGCACTCATTGCATCTGTGAGTACTTAACTCAACTTAATCAACTTAATGATGTAATAAGCATTGTGCTAATTGGTTAATCATGGAGTGGGTCATAACATATCGGGATGAGAAAATCTCACAGTTTGAGTGGATTAGGCAGGGACCAATGAACATTAGCTAGTATGAAGCTATGTTTATGGAGCTTCTATGGTTTTTTCCACACATGTCTACTATAGATGAGGAGAGTATTCAGCATGTTGAGATGGGTTTGATTGCTGATTTAACCACACCTGTGTCTACTCTAGAGAATAGAGAGAGGTTTGCCACCTTTGTGGAGTCAGTTAGGTGGATAGAAAGGTCTGTGATAGAGAAACGTGAATCCAACAGTAGGAAAGTGCTTGCACAATTCCAAAGACAGAGGTCTGAAAGTTTTAAGAAACCAAGGTGTTTTGCACCAATAGCACCATAGAGGTTCACTGCTCAGACATAGTGGACATCCAGAAAGGATAGAGGCTATAGTCTACTGCCAAGTAGAGCCCATAGTTCGACATCAATGTCAGTAATAGGACCATCTAGGCTAAAATGGGAAAACCTAAGTTGTTACCAGTGTGGGAAGCCAGGACATCTGATGAGGAATTGTCCATTGGGATACAAGAGTGTAACCCAACCACCGAGGTGGAGTCAACAAGGCTCTCAGAAGCAACAATTTAGCAATGGCACACGAGGACGTGGACATGAATCCCAAGCTGGTTCATTTGCACCCAACAACAGGATGTGTGGCCGACAACCAACAATGGCAAAATTCTATGCTACGAATCTACCAGAGGCATTGGTCAACCCACAAGTCATGATAGGTCAGATGGAATTATTTCATTCTAATATGTCTTCATCCTACTTCGTATGTGTTTTGATTAATCTGGGTGCTACACATTCCTTTATCACTCAAGAAGTGATTCATGACTGCAATATGACTATTAGTTGTAGAACAAATAATTTATTATTAGAAACTCTGTTAGTCAGATCTGCAGTGTTGCGGGAGGTATGTTATCCCTGTGTTCTTTTCTTTTCAGTTAATAACATTCAGGTGGATCTTATACCACTTGAGATGCACAGGTTTGACATGATTCTTGGTATAGACACCCTAGAAAAGTATAAGGTTGTCTTGGATTGTGGTTCCAAGCAAGCTATGTTCACTGAAAATGGTGAGACATGGGTCTTTCAGGGGGACATAAAGATTCTTCCAACCTATCTAGTATCAACAATGATAGCTGAGAAGCTGATGTGACATGGATATGAAGCATTCTTGGAACATGTGGTAGATACCAGAGTAGAGAGTCCTAGTTTTTCTAAAGTTCCTATTGTTAGGGAATTCGAAGATGTCTTTTCTAACGAATTTCCAGACATTCTTCCACCTCAAGAGATTGATTTAAGGATTATTCTAATTCTGAGTATGCAACCTATAGATCAAACACCTTATAGGATGGTGCCAACTGAGATGGCAGAACTTAAGAAATAGTTACATGAGTTGCTTGAGAAAGGTTTGATTCAACCGAGTACTTCCCCTTGGGGTGCTCCAGTTCTTTTTGTTAAAAAGAAGGGTGGATCTATGAGATTATGCATAGACTATAGACAGCTTAAAAAGGTGACTATTAAGAACAAATATCCTCTATCAAGGATAAATGATCTTTTTGACCATTTGTGTGGTGCAACAATATTCTCTAAGATAGATCTAAGGTCAGGATATCATCAGTTACGTATCAAGTAGAGTGACATACCTAAGTCAGCCTTTAGGATAAGGTATGTTCATTATGAGTTTGTAGTTATGTCGTTTGGACTAACTAATGCACCAGCTGCATTCATGGAGCTGATGAATAGAATCTTCCGACCATTCCTTGATCAATTTGTAGTGGTCTTCATAGATGACAATCTAATATATAGTAGAGATGGTCAAAAACATGAACAACACCTTCGTCAAGCCTTGACATTGTTGAGACAGCACAAGCTATATGCTAAGTTTAGCAAGTGTGAGTTTTGGTTGTCAGAAGTGTCTTTTCTTGGACACGTTATATCTGCTTCAAGTATTCGTGTTGATCCACAGAAAGTAGAATCTATGTTAGAGTGGGAACAACCCAAGACACCGACTGAGATTCACAGTTTCTTAGACCTGGTAGGTTACTACAAGAGGTTTATTAAAGACTTCAGTTATATAGCCTCACCCCTAACCAAGTTGACCAGGGTGGAAGTTCTTTTTGTTTGGAATGATAAGTGTCATCATTCTTTGTAGTTTTTGAAAGAAAGGTTGACCAATGCACCTGTGTTAGCTTTACCTGAGCAGGGAAAGGGATACATTGTTATTTGTGATGCCTCTAAGAATAGTCTAGGATGTGTATAATGTAGAGTGATCATGTAGTTTCTTTTTCTTCCCGACAACTTATGAAATACGAGGAGAATTATCCAACACATAATCTAGAATAGCTGCAGTGGTTCACGCATTGAAAATCTAGAGACATTATCTCTATGGAGAAAATTTTTAGATTTTCATAGACCATAAGAACTAAAAGTATATCTTCTCACAACACGTTTTGAATATGAGTCAACACTGCTGGATAGAATTAATCAAGGATTACGATTGTACAATTGATTATCATCCAGGAAACGCTAATGTTGTTGCAGATGCACTAAGTAGAAAATCATCATCGCCACCCATAGATAAAGCATAGTTGAACTCTTTAGCGTGCTTTAAATGAGACATGCTTGTCACTTTGAGGTAAAAAAAATGTACAACTTAAAGTATGTTTTTTAGCTAGATTGTTAGTTGAGATGCATGTGAAACCTACTCTGAAACAACAGATCAAAGAGGCACAACAGGTTGATATTGTGATTCACCAGATCAGGTCAGAGTATGGTAGTGAAAAACAAGATGGTTTTCATGAGTCACAGGTTGAGGTACTCTGTTACCATGGTAGGATGGTAGTACATGATGCCAATGACTTAAGGAAGCTAGTCATTGAGGAAGCTTATTCGTCCATGTATGTGATGCATCCAGGGAGTACCAAAATGTATCATAACTTAAAAAGATATGTATTGGTGTCCTACTTTGAAGAAGATTGTAGTTGAGTTTGTTATGCAGTGTCTAGTGTGTCAATAGGTTAAAGATGAACATCAAAAGCCCATAGGAACATTGCAACCCTTACCTATACCATAGTGGAAATTGGATCACATGACTATGGACTTTGTGGTTGGTTTACCTAGAACAGCCAAAAGTCATGATTCCATTTGGGAGATAGTTGATAGGTTGACTAAGTCAACACATTTGCTTCCTATCAAAACAACCTATACTGTTGAGAAACTTGCACAGATCTATATAGATGAGATAGTGCAATTAAATGGGGTTCTAGATACAATTGTATATGATAGATGTCCCCAATTTACAAGTCATTTTTGGGAATGCCTACATAAATCCTTAGGTACTTAGTTGAAGTTTAGCACAACTTTCCACCCTCAGACAAATGGGAAATCTGAAAGAACTATACAAATTTGGAAGACTTGCTTAGATCATGTATTCTTCAGTTTGTAGGAAGTTGGGACATACATTTGAGCTTGATAGAGTTTGCCTAAAACAATAGTTACTAGACTAGTATTGATATGGCACCATATGAAGCATTATATGGTAGACGGTGTAGATCTTTGTTATGCTGGTATGAAGTAGGAGAATACCAACTTCTGGGTCCTGAGTTAGTGCAACAGACTACTGAGAAGATTAAAGTAATAGAATAATAGTTGAAAGCTGCCGAGGATAGACAGAAGTCTTATGATGATAATCATCATAGACCTTTAGAATTCCAAGTTGGAGACAAGGTGTACCTCAAAGTCTCTCCTTGGAAAGTTGTTCTTAGATTTGAGAAAAAGGTAAGTTAGCTCCTAGATTTATGGGACCTTATCCAGTGACACCACAGATGGGAAAGGTAGCTTATAGGTTGGAGTTACCACTTGAGATACATAGACTATATCCAGTGTTCCATGTGTCTATGTTGAGAAAGTGTCATCCTGATATAGAGTTAGTGTTGCAACCTGTAGAGGTAGAATTATATGAGGATATATCCTATGTGGAAGGTCCAATGATGATTCTTGACAGAAGAATCAAGAAGTTGAAAAAGAAAGACATAGTTCTTGTGAAAGTTCTATGGAATCATAGTGGCATTGAAGAAGCCACATGGGAGCTAGAGGAAGAGATGAGGAGGATATACTCTTCTCTTTTCTCTTGAGATTTTGGGGAAGAAATCCCTATTAGTGTTTGATAATTGTAACATCCCAGACCTAGGTTATGGATTAACCCTAGAAGTTTTTCTTAAGTAAGTTTTCCATAAACTTGTTTTATTTTAAAAGTAATTAAGACTCTTGTAGAGTTTAATTTTCAAGTGTGAGCTTTTTTGCAAATTGTTTGTGCATTATATGATAGTTTGAGCATAACGAGAAATTTACCTAAGATGAGGGGCTATATTGCAAAATGTCACATGTTTAATGTACCTCATGTGTTTTAGCATCATAAGAGATAGAATGATGTTAATGGATGGCTTGTGGAAAGCCTAAATTTCAAGTAGCAACATGTTTGAATAATGTTAGTGCATTGTGCACCAATTTTGGTACAAATTGTAATTTACCCAAAATGTAGGGTTGATATGCAAATTACCACCTCTAGAGTGTCCCTAATCCCTCCTAGTATCATACAGAGGAGAGAGAAAGGAGGAGACATCATGTTTGAACCAATTATGAATGATGGTACTCTTGGTGATGAAATGACCAAGAAAGGGGTTGAATATGAAACCATAACTTGAGTTGTATCAAGTTGAAAAGCTTATATATGAGTTCCTATCAGCCAAGGAGCCATAGGGGGAGTCTCATATCATTTTGTGGACTCTTGGAAAAGCCCATGACATGCAAAGCACCACAAGGAGGTGAAGTGTATCGGTTTACAACTCCCATAGAAAGGTTGTATCAGGTTGTGAATAAAGTGGTGATTTAGTTGATATATCTTATTCAACGAGATAAGTAATTGACGAAATTTCATCACTATATTATCCTCAAGTGTTTTTCATGTCAATATAAATGTTAATTCATTCATGTGCATGTGTCAACCATGCATGGACACGTGGCACCTAGTAGCTCCAATTGATGACACCTCATTTGTACACTTTTTCATGAACCTCAAGTATATAAACCCCTCCATTCACCCCTTCGTGAGATTTTTCGAATCCTACCACCTCTTTTCTCTTAGATATCATGCATTGGGTCCTTGTATCATGTAGGAGTGAAGTGGTATCATGCATAAGGCCATGGGTATCGTCCATAGCAAGTTCATATCAGCCAAGTAGGGTGATATCAGCCTAGTGAGGTGATATCGTTTGTAGTGGAGTGTTTTGATCACAAGTGAGGGGGATATCGGCCAAGAGTGGTGGAATATCATGAATGAGTGGTGGCATATCGTGCATGAGTAGTAGGTTATTGTGAAAAGGTGCTAAGGAGCAATAAGGAGCTCATACTTAACCCTAAGGTGAGGCCATGATCATCTTCAACCTTGGATTCAAGCATGAATCTAGGGTTATGATCTTCCTTTATTTTCTTCTTCACCAATAGCTTATCCATGGTGATTCCTTGCATATCGAGGATTTGTGAAGTTCATCTTCAACCTTCGGAATGTGAAGCTTTGGATCTTAGAGTTTTGAAGTTGTTCTTGAGGCAGGTTATATAACTTGAACCAAATTATATTATAATGCACTTTCAATTTTGTCATACTTGTTGATCTACTTGAAATTTCGATTTCTCTTGAACAATTAATGATCCTTTGAGTTCTAAAAGCTTCATGGGACTGTTCTCCATGACTTCAAATAGTAATAAAAAGGGTATTGAGGTTGATGGTGATGAAATCATCAAAGGTAAAGTGATATCGGGTTGAAGCACACACCTCCAACCTGAAATGGTGATGTAACCCTATATGAGTTGGAAACTGATGTACCTTGGAACCCCACACCCCTATCGTTTTGTATAATGGGTTGACAAAGGTTCAAAAAGTTGTCTAGCCTGTCACTTAACCCATGGTGAAAGGTAGGACGAAGCCATGATAGTTTGAAGAGGGATGAGCATAAGGGTTTAACTCGATATGGTGTGAAGCATACACACACACCTCTTTGCCCGATATGGTGTTAAGCATACACACACAACCCTCTTTTCCCGATATGGTGTGAAGCATACACACACACCCCTCTTTGCCCGATATGGTGTGAAGCATACACACACACACACACACCTCCTTGCCTGATATGGTGTGAAGCACACACACCTCAAAAGTGATATGGAAGCACACACACACCTCAAAAGTGATATGGAAGCACCCATACACCTCAAACTCAATATGGAAGCACACACATACCTCAAAAGTGATATGGAAGCACACATACACCTCAAACTGAATATGGGAGCACACACACACCTCAAAAGTGAAATGGAAGCACACATACACCTCAAATTCTATATGGAAGCATACATACACCTCAAGGGTGACATGGTAAGCACACATACACCTCAAACCTGAGATGGAAGCACACATACACCTATAAGGTGATATGGGTAGCAAGCACACACCTCATACCTGATATGGTGTAAGCACCTCAAAATCCATATGAAGGAAAGTACCTTAAATGCAATGTACTTGATGGAGTAACACATGAAGTGTTTTATATCAAGTCATACATTAAGAGGTATGCAGTTTAATGAATAATGATTAAGTAGGGTAATGTACCTTGAAGGAAATGTTGAGCCAACTTAATAAAGTATGGAGTAATCAACATACTAGAGAGGAAGAAAGAGAAACTCACACTTTTGTGATAAACATGTAATGGGCATACAATAATACTTCTAATATGTATAGGGTATGAATTAGGGTTTGATCCTTGATAATGTGATCTTGAAACCCTAAATGGTTAATAATGGGAAACCCTAACCTTAATTTTGGGTAATGATATGTATGTGAAACCCTAATCGATAAGAAAGGGAAACCCTAACACTAATGATGGTACAATAGTATTACCCTTGTATTGTATGGTGTTGACATGTATTTGACATGGTTGTTATCATGTATACTAACCATGCATGTATCATGAGATGATGAGCATAGTCATGTATGAGCTATGATGTTTTATATGATAAAGAATTTAATGGGCCTTGTGAGCTATGTGATTATTTGTTTCCTAGTGAGAGGTAACAATATGTTTAAATGGGCCTTGTGAGCCATGTGAGATGCTTGTGTAACAAGTATCATGTATACCTTGGTCTGAGGACCTAGAGGTAATAGTTAACTGATAAGTGGTAATAGTGTTCAGTGATGAACTGTGGGTTAGAATACCTAGATCTAGTAATCAAGATGATGATAATATTGAGGGATGATAATTCCCAGTAGTGAGATAAGGGATTGAAATCCTAAATGTCATATATGTGCTAAAGATTTGAAAAGTAATTGATGGATGTATTACACCTTTCTTTGTAGCATTTGTCATAATAATTCATGTTTGAAAACTTGACTGATGCTAAAAATACGATAATGCACTTAATTAATCAAGTGGAATCTTATCATGTAGCACCCTGACCATAGATCCATCAGCATCAGTAGTTGTTGAATGGTGAAACATGTTTTCCCACATGATCTCATGGAGGGCATATTTTTGAATATGCGGGGGTGATGGGTGCAAATTTCCTTACGCCCTAATGAGGGATTGATGTGAGATATCCTTCTTTATAAATGTGGTATGGATGTATCATGAATCTCCCAATGATGATGAATGTCGAGATTGATGGTAGATAAACATGAGATCTCTCAATCCCAAAGAGAGTGCATGTTGCGGCTGTAGCTCTATAGTGAAGTTGCTAGTATATCCTGGAAAGTTATGTAGTAGTTGACATGAGATGTCATGCTTGTGGTCTCGCACTGACTGAGATGGCAGAGGTCATGGCAGGTGGCTCCTCCATTGATCTTGTATGGTACCGATTTTGACTTCGCAGTGGCCGGTTGGAGTATGAGTGGTATACCTCATCTCCTTAGGGCATAAGTGTGATTGTAAAATGTAATCATCTGCGTAGCATATTTGCTTAAGGATTGAATAAAGAAAACATTAGTTGATGTTACATTTCTAATGCATCTTAAATGGATATACATGTTCTTCATATTCATTATAAAATGAATAGATGAATTACTGCCTTATCATATATAGTTGCAATGCTTCAGAAGATGATATTGCTCTATTCTACTTAAATAGTGATTAAATCCTTCTTATTAACATAATAGAATCATCTGATCAATTTATTACTATTTATCTGCAATAATAATATTGTTGGCGGAGAGTTATATCTCTTGCTGGGACATTTGGTCTCACCCCATTGGTCACCAACATTTTTTAGTGGATGGGGATGGCGAGGTAGGGACCATGAAGCAGGGGGAGGGCAGCAACATCATGGGCAAAAGTAACATTTTAGGTTGAGTGTACTATCTGCCATGTCTTGTAGATATAAGCCCTATGTGTCATCTTTGTACTCGCAGGTCCTTGGAGTCAGTACTGAATGGTTTTATGAATGATCTGAGATTTTGTCTTGTATGCCTCGAGGTTTTATGTTGCTTATGCATAGTTTGACAAAGCAATTGTTATATGTTATCCTCGAGATGAGATGGTACAGGGTATGTACAATGTGAACCATAATTTATGAAGTACTTTGGTACTCTTCTTAAAGAGTTTCCTGGAAATGGATCTCTTTGCAAATGGTTTTAAATTTTTAGTGATTATTTGGTTAATCCGCTACTTATGGTTATTCTACAATTATTTACTGGTGTTGGTTTGATTTGTTGTCGGATCTCCACATATTGCCTATGTCTATTC
Source organism: Alisma plantago-aquatica (assembly GCA_963693085.1). Lineage (NCBI taxonomy): Eukaryota > Viridiplantae > Streptophyta > Magnoliopsida > Alismatales > Alismataceae > Alisma > Alisma plantago-aquatica. The sequence goes on from OY856411.1 coordinate 381,261,008, forward strand.
AATATGTCCTTCCTAAGAATGTATGGTTTGCAATCACTAGACTTTGCTTCTTCTTCAACACTCTATGCGACAATGTAATTGATTATGAGATTCTAGATATGTTGCAAACAAAAGTGTTTGCTACCTTGTGCAAACTTGAGAAATATTTCTTACTCCATTCTTTGATATCATGGTACATCTGGTTGTCCATTTGACTAGGGAAGTGAAAATTTTGGGTCCAAGTTTCTTGCATTGGATTAATCCTTTTGAGAGATACATGAGTTATTTTAATGGTGATGTTTAGAATCATTTTCAGCCTGGAGGGAGTATCATTGAGGGCTATGTTGATAGGGAGGTTAAGGACTTTTGTAGTGACTTTTCGATTTTCCATGAAACTCCTGCTATTACTGTGAATCTTGATGTTTATTCTGATAAAGGGTACTTCGGGAGGACAAAAAATGAATATCAGTCATGAGCAGTGGAAAGAAACAAACTTTTATGTTGTACACAACATGGATGATGTGGGTATTTGTATCACAAAATACAACAATGAACTCATGGAAAATTATCCTTGAGTCAGTTCAGTGAGGCTTGTTAGTGAACATAATTAGACATTTATTAGGTAGTTTGAAAAAAAAATATTCACAAAACTATCTCAAGCACAAAATAATGTTACAAAAACTATCAAATGGCTCACGTATAAGCCAAAGACACACATTAAAACTTACGAAAGGTTTGACATAAATGGATTTTCATACTACATAAAATGTCAAGACGATGAGAGTGTCATCCAAAAAGAGTGGGGTCACACTTCAAGTGTCATCATTGTATTTTTGCAGTGCAAAGGATAAGAGTCCATGTGAAGGAAAGATTTCTTATATAGTGTCATCAAAGATATATGGAAAATTGACTACACAAAGTTCGGAGTTCCATTATTTAGGTATAAATGGGTTGATAAAAACAAAGAAGTTGTAGTTGATGAACTCGATTTCACAATAGTGATTTTGAGTGGACAGACAAGAAGAATGAACCATTCATCATGGCATCTTAGGAAAAGAAGGTATTCTATATCGATGATCCTACAAATAAAAACTGGTATATCATTCTTCAAGAGAAAAGACAATTCATTTATGATCATATTAATGAAGAAGAGTACTATGACAAGTATGATCACTCTAGTCCATCATCTGTTGGATTAACATGTGTAAATGTTGAATCTAAAACTAATGAATATACACATGAACATCACATAGAAGATATATTAATTCAATGTATACTACATGTAATATTTCATATGTTATTCACATTATAATAACATGTTTTTTTTCAAGTGTGAACTAACTTTTTCATATGTTATCTACCTTTTTCATATGCTAATTTGACTTTTTCACATGGTCTGACTTTTTATAGAAAAAATAGACTTCTCCATATGTGATTTGACTTTTTTATATGTTTACTTTTAATTTTATAGATGGCACATGACCAGGAGAACAACGATCTCTAGCGTCAGGTTCTTACTGGGCCTCCTGACCTGGGTGATAACTATTCTGAAATATCTAACCATAAGAGAGGGATAACTTTGATGAAAATTTCTATAAATAGGGAAGGAAGAAGAGTGTTGTTGAATTTAATAAAGCAAGCATGATGATTACTAAGGTTTTTTCAACTACTGTGGGGTCCTTAGTTGAAGTAAAGTGTATGTCCTTGTCATTGATTAGAGATAAGCGAGTAGTGCTACTAAAGACCCCATTTGGGTGGGAGTTATAGGTGAGATATACACATTTATCGTTTTACAATATTTTCCTATTCTTTCTTTTTATATTTCTAAAAAGTAGTCAATGTTGTACCTTTTTAGGTCTGGTATGAGCTCGATGGAAAGTTGCATCAAAAGTTTATTATGCAGCTCATTGAGAGAAGACATCGAGATTGGTGGACAGTCCTCAGAAGAAACTACATCTTCGGAGACAAGAATGATAAGAAACCCACTCTGCAATGGCCCTATCTTGAATGAATAAGTGGTAGGGGTTTAATGAGAAAAGAAAATAGATGCATTCAAGATATTAAACTAATTACATTATAATTTCTTATTATTCGATAAGAATATTTCTTATTGAATTAATTAGGTCATTCATTATGTTAAAAAAGAAAGGTGTGATAAGAATGCTCAACCATTGGTTCAGTTCTGGTGGTTATATTAAACACCACCAATTGAGTGAGCAAGGGAAAGGGCAAGTGCAAGGGTAAGGGCAAGGGCAAGGGAAGATCAAGGACCTTCTACTTTTTGACTCCTTCTACTGCTAAGTCTTCGAGTATTTTTTGACGGTTGCCCTGCGATATTGAGTGGATAGATGTGAGAAAAACAAAGCCAAAGAAATCCCCATCCAAACAACCTAGGAGGTGGCATAAAAAATGGTAAGTTTTCATTTTTTAGTCTCACAGTGCATGTGCATGTTCTTTTTATCCTATTTTGTTCGGTTGTACCGATTACTATGTTTGGATGATGAATGATTGGAGATGGGTGAGTAGACAAAGGGGATTTTTTTTCCCTCAAGACATACATGATGAATTGATGGTTTATCTAAGGGAAATAGAGCACCCTAGACGTGTTAGAGCCACTGGAGTTGGACTTCGGCTAATATCATTTTTCAACGCATCCCACAAAATAAAAAAAATACCAAGAAAGGGGGAATGGACCAGGACGAGGTGTGAAGATTGATACCTATAGCCTTGGAGGAGTTCAAGGCTTTTCAGGTGACACAACTTCTCCACCGATCATAGAACTTATAGATCATCACACACCCATAGAGGGTATTGGGAGTAGTCCTTAAGATTCGCATGGCAAACCTCGAGTAAGATTCAATTTAAGTTAGTTTATGTGATAAAGTTATCCCTCAGGTGAATATATATGTGTATCATTTGATATTGTTGTGTTTCATAAAATTATAGGTGGGCATAAAATGTCATCTTGCCATCGAGGATCCATCATACAATATTGTGGCAGATGGCAAGTTTTATCCAAAGCTAATACAATTCATGGTGTTCACTTCCCCATTGATCATGTTCTTTTGAATGTCATGTGTGTCATTCTAACATGGAAAGGAACACCAATCCTATATCAACACTCAGATGCCACTATAGTCATAGAGGTAGAAGGAAATCTCTTCCTATACCAGAGTGGAAGTTGGAACATATCACTATGGATTTTGTGGTAGGGTTGCCCATGACACCTAGAGGTTGTGACTCGATATGGGTGATTGTGGATAGAATGACTAAGTTTGCTCACTTTCTTCCTATTAAGTCAAACTTTGATGTCCCGAAGTTTGTTAAGATATACATGGATGAGATAGTCAGGATGCATGGTATCCCAATTTCAATTATATCAGATAGAGATCCTAAGTTTACCTCTAGGTTTTGGAATCAGTTGCATCGTTCTTTGGGCACAAAGTTGTGGTTCAATATAGCTTTTCACCCATAGATGGATGGTCAGTCAGAGAGGACCATTCAAACTATTGAGGACATGCTAAAAGCATGTGTCTTGCATTTCATTGAACGTTAGGAAGAACACTTGAGCCTTATAGAGTTTGCATACAACAATAGTCACCATTCTAGTCTTGGTATGGCCCCAAATGAAGCTCTGTATGGAAGAAAGTATAGATCATCCATATTTTTGTATGAGGTGGGTGAAAAAGAGATTCTTGGACTTCAGATAGTGGATTTGACTACAAAAAAGATTACAATCATCATAGAACAGTTGAAAGATGCACATGACAGGTAGAAGAGTTATGTTGAGAAGAGGCGTAGACCTCTTGAGTTTGAGGTTGGTGATGAAGTGTATTTGAAATTTTTACCATGAAAAGGAGTGTTGAGGTATGGAAAGAGAGGAAAAATGACTCCTAGGTTTATGGGCCCTTATCCTGTCATTGAGAGGATTGGACCTGTAGCCTATAGGTTGGATTTTCCATCTAAGTTAGCTAATCTACATGATGTGCTTTATGTATCGATACTGAAGAAGTGTTACCCTTGTACAGAGAAGATAGTGGACCCAAAACCTGCACATCTCATAACAGATGTGTCCTATGTGGAAGGACCAATACAGATAGTTGATTGGGGGATCAAGAAGCTCAAGAATCATGAGATACCGTTAGTGCAGGTTTTGTGGAGGAACCACAACGTAGAGGCAGCCACATGGGAGCTTGAGTCTAAAATGCATAACAAGTTTCCTTTTCTCTTCTAGGAATTTCGGGATAAATTCTTATAAGGGAGGGAGATTGTTATGACCCACTCCATGATTAACCGGTAAGCACAACGCTTAGTACATCATTAAGTTTATTAAGTTGAGTTAAGTACTCACATATACAATTAGTGATTTGATCTAGTGTGACAGTCTAGTTAGCATGCTTTCTTGCCTTGAGGTGGTAGAGGATCTCTTACTTGAAATTTTTCAAAAGAAATCATACAAATTGGACCTTCGAGGCAAAAGTTATGGCATTTTTAATTTCCTTGGACCAAAATTGAAATTTGCCCATAAGTTTTTAACCCTTTCCCTTGTCTTCTTTCCCTTTCACCCGATCGAAAGACACCACTTGAGTGGCACCCAAGAAGGTTGATTGACCTACAACAGAGGAGAAGAGGAGGGCGATTCTAGGGCTCCCTAGCCCGTTTCCAGCAGTGCCACCTTCTATCCTTCTTTCTTCCTTTCTCCTTCCTCTACCTCGCCCTAGCAGTGCCCAATAGTAGCCCATCTAGCAAGGGCACCACCCAGCCAAGTAGCAGCAGTGGCCAGCTGTAGGGTGCCGACCAAGGGGCCGTTTCGGGTAGAGAGCACAACCAAACGACACCCTTGACTCCACTTTTGTGGTCCAAACAAACAACCGCAGCTCCCCGCTCCTATTGCACCACCTGCACCTCAATTAGCAAGGGGTGGGACCCCATCTAGCAAGAAGCAGCAGCAGCTGCGAGAAGCAGCGACCAAGGGTTTCTGGGTGCAAGCTAGCACCAAGGAAATGATGCCTTTGAGTTTGGCCAAGGGTCCAGATCTCAAATTCATATCCAACTAGCCCATGAGCAACACCTAGACTAGGTTCCTCTACACCTGTGCGTGTGTGTGAGCCGTTTGATTGCAGTAGGTCTAAATCCAGGTTGAACCAAGGAAGAAGACAACCCCACTGACGCCCTAAAATAGGCTCTAGACGCGTTTCAAGTTGTTTTTATACGTCTCAAATCACAGTGAGTAGAAATTCACTCTCTAACGCAAGTACAACTCCAACAATTGGATGTTTTGGTTGAAATCAGTATCATTCACATATGTCAACATTTACCCAGGTCTCAGGCATTCCCGACGCCACTCGATTTCTAATTCGCACATTTTATTTATTAATGTTGCACAACACTAATTAGTTAATTGATATGTGTGATTTGGATCAGTGTAAATACATGATTGATCAAAACTGAAATTGCTTGATTAAGTGTTGAACTCAGCAGCACATGACCAGGTAACGACACAGTTTGGGTATAAACCCAGGCTGTACATTTTTAGTAAGTTAATAGATGCTCGATTTGAAAGAAATGATGATGGCATGGAAAATATTCAAAGAAAACCTAATAGTACGCTCTTTGTTATATTTAAGGTGAATCATTTAATATTTATACAAATTGACACATTCCTCAAAAATATCAATTAAAATTCCCAATTCTTATTAATAATTTGTGCCATGACAAATAATTGAATTTCAATTGAGTTATGTAATGCATAACTTAGAATTTGGGTTGATGTGCTTGATTTTCGAGGAATTACAAATAATTTACAAGTGCTACTGATGATTTCTAATATATCGAGTAATTAACTCTTGTTAATGTGTTACGATGCTCAATTGTATAATTCCAGTGTATATGAGCCAATTTGATATGAGTTTAGTTTATTTAATAAATTTCAATCTGTCTGCATGCATGGTATATGGATTACTCAGTAAATTACAATGTTTTTGAATATACTACTCTGCCAAGTTTAGAAGGATATACATGTTGTATTATAAGCTTCAGATGAATAGACTCATTACCATAGAGATACTAGAGTCAAGAATAAATAATATAGAGATACAATATAGTAAGAGCTTTCCAAAAATAATAAAATAATAGACATAGGTGCCATGAACACCATAGATTCCCTACGGATGTCTGCACTGTAGGGAGGAAATGAGCCACCCTGGAAGCGACCAGTATACGGGGATCGGAACGCACCCATAGAGCATGTGGGGAGATGAAGCCCTTGAGGAAGTCTCCTAACAGAAGATAAGTTACCCAACATGAACCAAAGATCCTGATGGTAACCTAGAGGTACCCACATAGCGTACCAAGTTCCCAAACAAAAGGAACACCTTTCTTAGTCAGCCTGGTTAAAGGTAGAGAAACTCCACCGAAGTTCTTAATGAACCTCCTGTAGTAACCTACAAGACCTAGGAAACTTCAAACCCCAGCTGGTATTTTGGGCAACTCCCACCCCAACAATGCCTCCAACTTCTTAGGGTCTACACAAACACCCTTTGCAGATATGAAATGACTAAAAAAAGACACCTCGGTCAGCCAAAACTCACACCTACTAAACATAGTATACAATTGATGTTGCCTCAACAACTCCAATGCTTGAAAATGATGTTGCTCATGTTGTTGACTATCCCTATATTATATCAAGGTGTCATCTATGAGCACCACTACAAACTAATCAAGATACATTCTAAACACTTTGTTCATCAAGTCTATAAATGTTGTCAGTGTGTTTATTACCCAAACGACACAACCACAAACTCATAATGACCATACTTAGTCCTGGCCCACAGATCGTCTCAGACCCTCCACCTATGTACTTAGCTTAGAAGAGAGGTCCAGTTAAAGGTCATTTGTTTAGCCGGCTTAGTCAGACATGACAGTTGGAGTCAAGCTGGCCCAGATTTAGTTCTAGGCTTAGCTTCCCCTGTTTTAAGCTAAGTCTTGTACTGTGAGATCGTAGTTCGCTATGAGTCTTCATATGTAGAGTACACTACATATGATATGGGCATAAGATAAAATATGTTGATATAGGTTCATAGAGTTTCTTATAAGTTAAAGAGTTAAGAAAGATTTGAGTTAGTTTCACAGTAGTTGTCCTTTAAATGCAATTTTAGTATTCTCTATTATTTAATCGTATCTACAGCTTTGCAGCAGTTGTTATCTTAATAAAAAGTTGACATCTCCTATTGTTTAAATTATATTGTTTAGATTTGCTTAGTATAGTAGTATCTTATATTTTATTCCAAATAAATAACATAAAATGAGTTACATGTGACGGTTGGGTGAAATTCAATTCACTGAGCCAGTAGCTCACCAACCTACTGAAACATTTTTCAGGTCAATGCCAACATGAGGAAGCTAAAGGATCATACCACCCATGTTCTTAGAAGGTAGTTATTAGTTAGATAGAGGTCTATTCGTCCTTTCCCTCCGGTCCTATGGCATGTGGTGTGGTAGATAGAGAATGTAATGTAACATGTAAACTAGTTTTAAGTTCTCTATTGTGCTTTATATTTTGCATGAAAAATGTAATATGATGTGTGAATCTGATTTATCTACCTAGAAATGTAAATAGTAGTTGCTTCCGCAGTTTAGTAAGATTTCATCTTATTCCAAGTCATAAGATTTTCCTTTAAATTAATTTTAAGTGATTAAGAAAAGAAAAAGTTAAGGGTGATCTTTGTGTTACGTTAAATCCTCGTGATATGTCCTAATCTCATGATTAGTGGTAATTGTGAGATCGGGGTGTGACATGATTAGTCTTTGGAAAGTATCTACTAACAAACTCACATCAGAACTCTCTCCATTCAACCTCAACACCTAGTCATTTCTCCTCCTCAATGGCCCACCAGTGGCCAAACTTCCTTTTAACAGGTACACAACATGCTTAACTTTCTCAGTTTCTAGAATGTTGAGGATTCTAAAGGCTTTCTCCAAGTTAGTAAGCCATGAATCTACGTCTGTTGGGTCAGATGTACTGGCATATTCAGTGGCTCCTACTCAGCGTAACCACTCAAAGGACTTACCAGATCGATGCCCCTCATTGGGAACTGGTGCCCTAGGTGGTGGTGCTGGCATCCGATCTGCCATATGCATCATTGTGCTCGTGAACTATCCAAATAGAGCATGAAAAGTTGGGTTTTCTATTGAAGCTTGGTCAAGAAGGGGATTCTCGGGTACTAATTCCTCTCTAGCCTGATCTCTTGCACCTCCTCCTAGTACAGCAACACTGCTTTCAGCAACGTGTTCTTTGTGTGATCCAACAATCTTTAAGCTTTACTTCTTCTCCTATATGAGATGAAGTCACTATCACATAAACTAAAGGATAATAGAACAGACTCAACAACCCTAATCCTATGTCTCTGTAGACTCAGTGAACCTTAGGCTCTGATAACAAAACTTTGTGATGATCTGACAACAAATCAAATCGTCACCAGTAAATAATTGTGGAATAACCAAAAGCAGCGGATTAACCAAAAATCATTAAAAATTTAAAACTATTTGAAAAGAGATCCATTTCCAAGAAACTCTTTAAGAAGAGAACCAAATTACTACATATATCATGGTTCATATTTTAAATACCCTGTACCATCTCATCTCGAGGATAACATATAATAGTTGCTTTGCCAAACTATACATAAGCAACATAAAACCTCGAGGCATACAAGCTAAAATATCAGATCGTTCATAAAACCATTAAGTATTGACTCCAAAGACTTGAGAGTATAGAGACAACACATAGGACTTATATCTACAAGACATGACAGACAGTACACTCAACCTGAGATGTTACCGCTGCCCCTGGTGCTGCTACCCTCCCTTTGTTGTATTTCCCCTACCTCCTCATCCACATCCACCTAAAAATGGTGGTGACTAACGATGTGAGACCCATGTCCCAGTGAGAGATATAACTCTCTACCAATAATATTATTATTGTAGATAAATAGTAATAAACTGAGTAGAGGATTCTATTATGTTAATAAGAATGATTGCAATATCATCTTATAAAGCATTACAACTATATATGATAAGGCATTAATTCGTCTATTCATTTTATAAGGAATATGAAGAACATGTATAACATCTATCCATTTATGATGCATTATGAAATGTAACATCAACCAATGTTTTATGTATTCAATCCTTAAGCAAATATCCTACATGGTTGATTACATTTTACAATCACACTTATGCCCTGAGGAGATGAGGTATACCACTCATACTCCAACCAACCAATGTGAAGTCAAAATCAATACCATACAAGGTCAATGGAAAAACCAACTTCCATGACCTTTGCCATCTCTGTCAGTGTGAGACCACAAGCAGGACATCTCACGTCAACTACTACATAGCTTTCTAAGGTATACTGGCAACTTCGCTATAGATCTACATCCGCAACATGCACTCTCTTCGGGATCGAGAGATCTCGTGTTTATCTACCATCAATCCCGACATTCATCATCATCGGGAGATTCATGATACATCCATCTCAACATTTATAATGAAGGAGATCTCACATCAATCCCTCATTAGGGCATAAGGATATTCACACCCATCACCCCTGCATATTCAAAAATATGCCCTCCAGGAGATTTGTGGGAAAACTTGTTTCACCATTTAGTAGCTAGTAACGCTGATGGATCTATGGTCAGTGTGCTACATGATGAGATCTCACTTGATTAATTAAGTGCATTACCATATCTTTTAGCATCACTCAAGTTTTCAAACATGAATTATTATGACAAATGCTACAAAGAAAGGTGTAATACATCCACCAAGTACTTTTCAAATCCTTAGCACACATATGACATTTAGGATTTCAATCCCTTATCTCATTACTAGGAATTATCATCCCTCAACATTATTATCATCATGATTACTAGATCTGGGTATTCAAACCCGTATTTCATCACTGAACATTGTTACCACTTATCATGTAACTATTACCTCTAGGTCCTCAGGCCAAGGTATACATGATACTTGTTACACAAGCATCTCACATGGCTCACAAGACCCATTTAAACATATTGTTACTTCTCACTAAGAAACAAATAATCACATGGCTCACAAGGCCCATTAAATTGTTTATCATATAAATCATCATAGCTCATACCTAACTATGATCATCATCTCATGATACCTGCATGGTCAGTATACATGATAACAACCATGTCAAATACATATCAACACCATGCAATACAAGGGTAATACTACTATTCCATCATTAGGGTTAGGGTTTCCCTTTCTTATCATTTAGGGTTTCACATACACATCATTACTCTACATTAAGGTTAGGGTTTCCCATTATTAACCATTTAGGCTTTCAAGATCACATTATCAAGGATCAAATACTAATTCATACCCTACACATATTAGAAGTATTAATGTATGACCATTAAATGTTTATCATAAAAGTATGAGTCTCTTTCTCATCCTCACTAGGATGTTGATTACTCCATACTTTATTAAGTTGGCTCAACCTTTCCTTCAAGATACATTAGCCTACTTAATCATTATTCATTAAACTCCATACCTCTTAATGTATGACTTGATATAAAACACTTCATGTGTTACTCCATCAAGTACATTGCATTTAAGGTGCTTTCATTCATATGAGTTTTGAGGTGCTTCCACCATATCGGGTATGAGGTGTGTGCTTGCTATCCATATCTCCTTAGAGGTGTATGAATGCTTCTATCTCGGGTTTGAGGTGTATGTGTGCTTACCATGTCACCCTTGAGGTGTATGCATGCTTCCATATTGAGTTTGAGGTGTATGTGTGCTTCCATATCACTTTTGAGGTGTGTGTATGCTCCCATATCGAGTTTGAGGTGTATATGCACTTACATATCACTTTTGAGGTGTGTGTGTTCTTCCATATCAAGTTTGAGGTGTATGTGTGCTTCCATATCACTTTTGAGGTGTGTGTGTGCTTCCATATAACTTTTGAGGTGTGTGTGTTCTTCACACCATATCGGGAAAGGAGGTGTGTGTGTGTGTATGCTTCACACCATATCAGGCAAAGAGGTGTGTGTGTGTGTGTGTATGCTTCACACCATATCGGGGAAATAGGTGTGTGTGTGTATGCTTCTCACCGGGCAAAGAGGTGTGTGTGTGTATACTTCACACCATATTGGGTTAAACCCTTATGCTCATGCCTCTTCAAACTTTCATGGCATCGTCCTACCTTTCACCATGGGTTAAGTGATAGGATAGACAACTGTTTGAACCTTTTTCAACCCATTATACAAACTGATAGGGGTGTGGGGTTCCAAGGTATATCGGTTTCCAAGTCATATAGGGTTACATCACCATATCGGGTTGGAGGTGTGTGTTTCAACCCGATATCACTTTACCTTTGATGATTCCATCACGATCAACCTCTAGACCCTTGTTCTTACTATTCTAAGTAATGGAAAACAGTCCCATGAAGCTTTTAGAACTCAAAGGATCATCAATTATTCAATATAAATCAAAATTGCAAGTAGATTAATAAGTATGACAAAATTGAAAGTGCATAATAATATATTTGGGTTCAAGTTATATAACCTGTCTCATGAACAACTAAAAAGCTCCAAGCTCCAAAGCTTCACGTTCCCAATATTGAATAGGAACTTCACAACTCCTTTATATGCAAATAATCACCATGGATAAGAAATTGGTGATGAAGAAAAGAAAGGAAGATCATAACCCAAGATTCATTCTTCAATCAAAAGTTAAAGATGATCATGGCCTCACCTTAGGGTTAAGTATGATCTCCTTCTTGTTCCTTAGCACCTTTGCACAATACCCTAATACTCATGCACGATATTCCACCACTCATGCATGATATGCCACCACTCTTGGCCGATATCCCCTTCACCTGTGATCAAAACACTCCACTATGGTCGATATCACCTCACTAGGATGATATCACCCTACTTGGCCGATATGAACTTGCTAAGGATGATACCTAAGGCCCTATGCACGATACAAGGACCCTATGCATGATATATAAGATCAAGGATGTGGTAGGATTTGAAAATTTTCACTAAGGGGTGAAAGGAGGGGTATATATACTTGAGGTTCATGAAAAAGTGTATAAATGAGGTGTCATCAATTTGAGCTACTAGGTGCCACGTATCCATGCATGGTGGACACATGTACATGCATGCATTAACATTTATCTTGACATGAAAAACACTTGGGGGATAATATAGAGATGAAATTTCGTCCATTACTTATCCCTTTGAATAAGATATATCAACTAAATTACCACTTTATTCAAAACCCGATACAACTTTTCTAAGGAAGTTGTAAACCAATACACTTCACCTCCTTGAGGTTCTTTGCACATCATGGGATTTTCTAAGATTCCATAAAATGGTATTTGAGTCCCCCTATGGCTCCTTGGCTGATAGGCACTCATATATAAGCTTTTGAACTTGATACAACTCAAGTTAGGGTTTCATATTCAACTCCTTTCTTGGTCATTTCATCACCAAGAGTACCATCATTCATAATTGGTTTGAACATGGTGTCTCCTTCTTTATATATCCTCTATATGATACTATGAGGGAGTAGGTACAATCTAGAGGTGGTAATTTTCATATCAACCCTACATTTTGGGTAAATTACAATTTGTACCAAAATTGGTGCACAATGCACTAACATTATTCAAACATGTTGCTACTTGAAATTTAGGCTTTACACAAGCCATCCTTTAACATCATTCTCTCTATTTTGATGATAAAACACATGAGGTACACTAAACATGTGACATTTTGCAATATAGCCCCTCATCTTGGGCAAATTGCACTTTATGCTCAAACTATCATATAATGCACAAACAGTTTGCAAATAAGCTCAAACTTGAAAATTAAACTCTACAAGAGTCTTAATTACTTTTCAAAAGATTAAAACAAGTTTATGAGCAACTTAATTAATAAAAACTTCTAGAGTTAATCCATAACCCAGTTCAGGGATGTTACACAATATATGTTGCATTAGAGTGTGAAAATAATGATATTTAATACCTATCAACTTTAGATCGTTCATTGATACCAATCTACAGATATTGGATGAATATCCCTGTGGTACCCTAATATTAAGCAAGAACTCACAAAAAGTTCTCATCTCATGTGTAGACAAGGTGTAACAAACATGAGGTAAATATGTGAAGAGACCCTTGGTAACTTCTTTTGTTAATTCTTTCCTTATATACATTTCACGTATATCCATTCCAAATTTGATACCATCATCATTTTTGCCATTTATATTCCACAAAGTACCAACGATGCTATCAAAAATATATTTTTTGACATGCATGACGTTGGTAGAATATTAGACTTTCAAAGAACTCCAATAAGGAAGAACCCAGAATATCGACCTCTTTTTGAATAAACACTTTTCACGTGTGGGAGTAGAACATGGTCTCTTACCAAAATGATTTATAATGTTGTTTACTCTTGCACAAACATCTTCCCCTGGCATAGTTTTGGGTCACTCCATTCCTCAATTGAACAATTAAATGATTTGTGCAACTTTTGGTAAGGATGCACCTTGGACAAAAATCTTCGATGGACAAGATATACAGTCTTACCACCATCTTTTAGTTGGATTAAATTAGTATTTTCTTTATTAACAAGACATGCCTTGGTTCCTTTGATGTTGTAGCCAAACAAATTCTCTTAAGTAGGAAAGTCATTAATAGTGCAAATAAAAACTAGCACGTACATTAAATTTCTCTCCACACAAAGCATCATAAGTCATCACACCTTCTTACCAGAGTTTTTTTAGGTCATCAATCAGAGATTCAAGGTAAAACAAAAATATAATTGCCAAGTTGCTTGTGGCCCGATATGAGCATGGAAAGCATGATGTGCTTATTCATCATACACAACCATAGAGGGAGATCGTATATAAAAATCATGACAGGCCAAGTGATATGTTTTTTGCTTAATGTTCCATATGGATTCACCCCATCAGTATAAAGTCTAAGTCTTAAACTTCTTGCTTCTTCAGCAAATTTAGGGTACAGTAAATCAATCTTCTTCCATTGTTAGGAATCAGACGCATGTCGTACCATATTCCATTGTTGTTTTTGTTTACCTCTACATACCAAGATAAATTTTGTGCATCTACATTATAGAATACAAGTGTTCCAACTATAGTATTATCATAAAATTACCACATCTCCTTCATAGGAGGCTTGGTTTTGCTCTTACACAATGTCATCCTTTTGTACATATGCACCCCACATTTTAGACATTACTTTCGATTGATAGTCCTTTTAAAACAACACACTCTCATTCGAGCATGCATGTATCTTCTTAGCCTCCATTCCCATTGGGTACAACATCTTTTTCATTTTTTATGTTGAGATTTAAAGCTCATTTCCTCTAGGGGGAATTTCTTTCAACAAAGACCCCATAGAAGTGAATCTTTTGTCGCTCCATCTATTGTTAGCCTTCAGAGTATACAATCTGAATGCAATGCTCAACTTCATAAACTTAGTACAACCTAAGTATAATAGTTTCTCAATATTACGCACAACATTTATTGATAAGGGATGTGGGTCTATAAATTTACCCCACAACTATCTAGCATCATATCAACCATATCTGTTGGAATTGGTTTATTCTTATCAAAATAGTTATCCCTTTCTTCTTTGACACAACTACCACTACTGACATCTGTTGATCTCATACTTAGAATATCTCCATGCCAATACCATTATGTATAGTCATGTACAATACCATTGCAAATGACATGTTCTTTGATCAATTCAATAGTGTCAATTTTGAAGTTGTTACTACACTACCAACATGGGAAACATAACCTATCTCCTGGTTGTTTGCTATTTTCCTCTATAAATATTACAAACTCATCAAATCCATTAATAAACATTGGAGTACATCAATTGGGATTAGAAATCCGTGATCGATCCATTCTATGATCATATGGGACAGAAGTAGATCATCAAGTGTTAGCTAATAAGTTAATATTAGACTAAAATATGTGTGAATTGATCCTTAATCATATAATAGCATTCACATTGATGAATGTGTTTGTAAAGAGGCGAGATCACCTCCTCACTAAAATTTAACAAAAAATACACAACATCCATATTTTATAAAATTTCGACGACGAAGGATGTAGGCTTAATAATTCCATTTAAATAAGCATGAATTAAATATATAATGTAAATCATAATAGAGAAATGAAAAACCTATGCTATTGCATAAATTTAGTTCAAACTTTGAAATATAAACTAGAAAGTAAACTATAGGATCTAACAATAGTAACTATGTATTTTGGAAGTACTACTCCTGATCGGGTATTCCTTGCTCTGGTCCTATACCTTGTCCTGGATCTGGGTGGTTGGGATCACCCAGCAAGAGGAGAGAAAAGGTATGTGTCAATTTTAAGGATTAAGGACATTTAGCAGTTTAAAATATGGCAAAGTAAAGATTTACTAAGCTAATAGATTTGACAGTTATGACACAAATAAATAATTAAGAATTCCACCATGTGAAATAGTAATAGAGTTGCATGCATGATTGTTAATATGACTACATTAAATGAATACTGGTTTGAGGCACCTACCTAACCTTTACCAATAGGTGAGGGAGAGTAATGCATTCCCAAACACCCATATATATATAAAAATGGGGAGAGTAATAACATTCCCCTGAGTGAAATAACACATGCCCAACAATGGGTGGTTGTACTCATGTACACTATATTAGTTAATTAGTCATTTACATCATCATGATAGAAGAATTTATATGGTATATTTAAGTAATTATAAACTTTGCATGTGAGGCCCAAAACCCTAGAATTATTGAAGGGAATATACTAAACCAAAAAATGTTGAAACTAGTGTATAAGCATCATGCCTCATTAGGAAATTAGGGTTTGATAAAAATATGCCCAGCTTAGGGTTTAAAATACACAGACCTCACTTGAGAGTCCTAGACAAGACTTGTTCACCAACTAAATGTGTCCAATGTAATTTTTATCCTAGATACAAGTTATCATCACATATATTAGGGTTTGGTAAAAATTAAGTGTAGAAACCCTAATTTTGGACCTTCTAAATAAACCATCAATTTTGGACTTTAAAACTATACCAACAGATTGTTTATATTTTTCTAATTAGGAAAACATATTTGATGAGTTAAATTGGAGTTAAAACAAATTAATTACACTTGCCTTTTTATTTAAATATTTTAGTTCCACGAAAAACCTTCCTTGAAAACTTGGAAATTAGGTTCAAGTAATATTTTATTGAATAGAGTTTATTTTTCTAATTTCATAGCATATTTATTTATAATTTTTTGATAAATGAGTAAAATATTATGTATTTTCTAAAATCGACAAATTAGATTATTTAAAAATGCCACGAAGGCAAAATGCTTCATAAACGAAGGGACACAGAGGTTGGGCCCACATTGACCTAGGCCAATCACGTGCCAGGTAGTGAGTCCGCACTCGCGTGGCTCCAATTAGACTCAACTAAGCAGAAGGGTGAAATGACTAAAATGCCCTTGTGATGTAAATAAATCAATTAATTTTGTGGGGACGCTCGGGTCATTCCACAACATGGTTTCTTTCTTTCTTGGCCATGGCACGAGCAATATTCCTGGAGATTTGACTCCATTTTTGCATCGCATCATCAGGCAAGGTCTCGACACATGGATGACTCAAGCATGTTACTCAGAGACTAGCAAAAGAGGAGGAACAAACACCATGATATAAAAACTATTGAGTCACTAGAACAAAATGGAGAACTTTATGAATAGGAAAGGAGATTGAGATAGGTGCAAAGCACCGAGTATGCACAAAAACACTAAAATGAGATGTGGAATGTGTTCATGAAGGTCTTAGGGACTCGATTGATGCCTTGCGACGACCGGGAGACCTCTGGGCCACCATGGTGAGACACCAAGAGTGAACTATAGGACATGGTGACCTAGAGCAAGTCGGGACAAACTAAAGATTGAAAATAGATTATAAGGTATCTTGAATGCTCACTGGAGATTCAATTTGGTTGGAGGCTTGGCTAAGAGCCACCTGGATCTTGGGTCGCCGACACTATAGGTCAATGTGGTCTAGTGTGCCTGAGATATCGAAGAATAAATTGAGGGAGGAGGCTTATTTGTGGTCTAAGGGTGCTCTAGTTGGCCTTATATAGGTGAGAGGGGTGCTAGATATCCTTGTGTAACTCCTCAGTGGAGATGAGGGGGAAGCCCTGAATGGGCATTTCATCCATAGAGGGAAGGTGATAGTGAGTGAAGGCTCATTCAAAACAACATGGAACAATGGATCTAAAGGCTAAATAATCACCTGAGAAGGCACAGTAGGGATGGAGAAATCAATCAGAGATCGTATCACCTTGTAACAGTTTTTGACTGACACATTATCTGAGGTACACGACGACATTGGGTTGTGGGATCGCGGATTGAACGATTGGGATTAGTGCATCCTCATAGAAGCAATGTAATGTGTGACATGAATAAATGTCGAGACTTTAGGTTAAATGTGATATATTAATGAAATTGTATTAAAATGTTAATCAAACCTCAATAAATTTGATTTAAATCGATTTGAGGGGTCAAACATTGAGCAATTAATATTAAATTTGAACCATATGCCCATATTAATGTCTAGAATATTCATATGCATTTAAACCTCATTTTTGTTCATATTTTGGCTCTTAATCACCCTATTGGTCATTAATGTGTTTATTAATGTATTAGAAAATTGAGTTAATATGAAAAAGTTTTTCCAATTAACTCTTGAACAAAAATTTGAGGTAACCATCCCACATTAACTCAAAGGTAATAAATTAGCATAATATTCTCCTTTTTATGCATTACTTCCTTTTATGAGGAGAGAGGCAATATGAGGTGATTATGACTCTCATTAATAACTTTTAATCACATTAAGTATTATCTCTAACTTTATTTAACAATAACCTAATTTTTGTGGACATTTGTAACATAACTCTTGATAAAATGTTAATTGAGGTAATTGTGAACTAATCCTTATATTTTGCATGCATATTTACTACAAACCACCAAATTTCCACAAATTCAACATTAAGGACAAACCGGAAAGAAAAATAGGATAACTTTTAGAATGGGATGGGATCAATTCATTACAATGTACCAACTATCCCATTTTTAGCACTTCATCTCACTAGTAAGTGTATAATGCACGTTCAATTTTTAATAAATTTAGGAAACATTTCCCCATAGTTCTATAAGTACACTGATGTAGATGAGAAAATTCCCACCTACATTTGTACCCAGAGAAGAAAAAGGAAAATTACTATCAAAACTTATTGAAATTAAACACTCATTATACACAATACATATTATATGAGATAAAGCTCTCAAGAATAGTCCCAAATAAGGGACTATTTAAGTTTTATTCCTAATGAGTAAATATCAGACATGTTTCTAGGCCAACAACATGGTTTCAATTAAGCACTAATCATCTGTTAGCATTCACATTGATGAATGTGTACCACCTATCACATTCACTATCACTTTATCTCACTAGTAAGTGTATAATATGTGTTCAATATCAATAACTTTTGACAATATCTTCCCACAGTTCTCTAGGTACACCTATGCATATGGGAAAATTCCCACCTACATATGAACCCAAAGAACAAAACGGGAAATGTTGTCAACATTTATTGAAATCTAACATACATTATACACTTACATACTAAGTGAGATGAAGTGCTCAAGAAGAGTCTCAAATCTGGGACTATCCAAGGTTTACTCCTAATAAATAAATCTTAGATTAGTTTCTAGGCTAACAACATAGTTTAGAAATTAGGGTTTAGAATCTTCTAATAGGATATCACATTTATGCATTTTAGGGGTCAAAATTCATCACAATCATCACGATCTCATTATAATTCATCAAAATCAAATTAATACATAGTTTTAAATAATTTTAGGGTTTATAATTCATCACAATCTAATTAAATCTAGGGTACAACATATTATGGATTACAAATATTTTAAATTCTGATTTAATACATTGTTATATATATGTATTTTCATCACAATCATAAAATTCATCATAATCTAATTAAATCTAGGACAATGATATATTATAATTCATGAATAATTTTCAAGTCTAATAAAATGCATAATTACATATATGCATTTTCATCACAATCATATAATTCATCACAATGTCCAAAAAATTCATCACAATTTTTAAAAATTCAAACGATATTTATTAATTCATCACAATTCAATATGATTTTTATTTATTTCATCATAATAGGGGCTAATTATCTCCATATCCCTTCCCCCACTCCTCCTTCTTCCTCTCCTCTCCTTCCCCTATCCTAGTACAATTTCTTCTCAAATTGAGAAAAAATCATACTAAGGAATGGGAAGGAGAGGAGGAAGGAGGAATGGGGGAAGGGAGATGGGGACATCGTAGAGACATAGAAAAATAGAGGAAGCAACATTGAGCATATACCTATAAGTTTTAGAGGAGGAGGAGGAGGAGGCAGAGCATCAGATGCATAGGAGGAGGCAGTATCAGAGGAGGAGGTGGTTTGGATCCGTTGTGGCTGGAGGAAGCAACTGTGGTTGGCAAAGGAGTTGGAAGCATCCAAGGTTGACGATGAACTGATGGTGGGGATTGTTGAGCACTAGAAATGTCAATCCGGACATAATCGGTGGTGGCAAAAGAAGAAAATTGCTAAAATCCATAGTGATTCTAGCATGTGGGTAGGGGAAAGAGGGGAAAGAAGGATTTGTCATAGGGTTTAAGTAAACATACGTCGTTGGTTAATTTGAGAAACCATCAATGTATTCTATATTGTCAGTTAAAGTGGAAAAATCACGATTAAACTTGTTTCCACATGACCCTATCTAGTCGGATAGCTATGAAAAAATTGATGACAAAACATGTGTCTGCATTACACCTACATCGTCATTTTAACTACGACTAAACCAATGAGAAATCCAATTTGGCATAAAAATATTTGCAGGACAGTTTGGTGCAAATCCATTTCCCATTGGTTTGTTTAGTCCAAATTGACAAGATAGGTGCTCAAGTTTCTACTATGTATCTCATCGGTTATTTTATGATAAATCAATGACATATGGTTATTTGAAGCAAATGAAATGCCTCCTAAAATTTTATGCACAATTGAGTTTTCACAGGAAATCTATTTCGTCGGTTTCTTTGTGAACCAACCGATGAGATAAACCAAGTGAAGCCCATGTTTTCTCAGTTGGACAATCATGGAGATTTTCTTTAAGGAACTTATGAGATATGTTACTCAGTCAGTTTCACTTAAAAAAAAACTCACTAGATAAAACATTTCTATAGTAGTGCATCGAACCTATGCATACCAAGTGGCATGAGATCCACTTGAATATTGGATCCTGAGAGAGAAAGAATGCAAGATGCAAGCACTTCCTACAAGACTAAAGAACCTATTAATGGAGCTTCTAATAAGAGGTTATCAGTTCTACTAGAAATAGGATAACTTTAAGAATGGGGTGGGATAACAATACTTTTGAGATTCAATTCATAAGTGTATAATGCATGTTCAATTTTTAATAAATTTAGGCAGCATTTCCCCATAGTTCTATAAGTACACTGATGTGGATGAGAAAATTCCCACCTACATTTGTAACCCGAGAATAAAAAGTGAAATTATTATCAACATTTATTGCAATCAAACACGCATTATACACAATACATCCTATGTGAGGTGAATTCTCAAGAATGGTCCCAAATAAGGGACTATCGATGGTTTATTCCTAATGAGTAAATATCAAATGGGTTCCTAGGCCAACAACATGGATTTAATTTATCACTACTCATCTATTAGCATTCACATTGATGAATGTGTACCACCTATCCCATTCATGATTCATCTCACTAGTAAGTGGATAATGTGTGTTAAATTTCAATAAATTTTGAGAACATATGCCCAGAGCTCTTCAGGTACACATATGCATACAGGAAAATGCCCATCTACATATGTACCCAAAGAACAAAAGGGGAAATGTTGTCAAAATTAATTGAAATCGAACATGCATTATATACTTACATCCTAAGTGAGATGAAGTTCTCAAGAATAGTCTCAAATCTTAGAGTATCTAAGGTTTACTCCTAATGAGTAAATCCTAGATGGGTTTCTAGGGTAACAACACAGTTTAGAAATTAGGGTTTAGAATCTTTTAATAGGATATCTCATTTATGCATTTTAAGGGTCACAAATTCCTCACAACCATCAAGATCTCATTACAGTTCATTATAATTGATCACAATCTAATTAATACATAGTTTGAAATAATTTTAGGGTTTATATTTCATCACAATCTAATGAAATATGGGGTTCAACATATTAGGGATTATAAATAATTTTTAATTTTGATTTAATACATTATTACATATATGTATTTTCATCACAATCATGTAATTCATCCTAATCTAGTCAAATCTAGGAAATGATATATTAGAATTTACAAATAATTTTCAAGTCTAATCAAATGCATAGTTACATATATGCATTTTTATCACAATCATATAATTCATCATAATGTCCAAAAAATGCATCACAATTTTTAAAAATTCAAACGATATTTATTAACTTCATCACAATTCACTATGATTTTTATTTATTTCATCACAATAGGGTAGGTAATTATCTCCATCTCCCTTTCCCCTCTCCTCCTTCCTCCTCTCCTCTCCTTCCCCTACCCTAGTGCAATTTCTTCTCAAATTGATAAGAAATTGTACTAAGGCAGGGAAAGGAGAGGAGAGGAGAGGAGGAAGGAGGAATGGGGGAAGGGAGATGGAGACATCATGGAGACATAGAACAATAGGGGAAGCATTATAGAAAATGTACCTATAAGTTACAGAGATGGAGGAGGAAGAGCATCAGAGGAGGAGGAGAAGGTAGAGCATTAGCAGAGGAGGAGGTAGAGACCAGCTGTGACCGGTAGAAGCAGTTGTGGTTAGTCGAGGAGTTGGAAGCAATTAAGGTTGACGAAGAATCAACAGTGGGGGATGTTGAGCACTAGAAACATTATTCTGAACCTCATCGGTGGTAGAAGAAGAAGAAAATCACTAAAGTCAGTAGCGATTCTAGCGTGCGGGTAGCGGAAAGAGGGGAAATAAGGTTTTCTCACAGGATTTAAATAAACACACGTTGATGGTTAATTTGAGAAACCGTCAATGTATTCTATATTGTCGGTTAAATTGGAAAAATTGCAGATTAAACTTGTTTCCACATGACCTTATCTCATCGGTAAGCTATGACAAAACTAATGAAGAAACATGTGTCTACATGACACCTACGTCGTCAGTTTAACTATGACAAAACCAACGAGAAATCCAATTTGGTGGGAAAAAAATTCACAAAATGATTTGGTGCAAATCCATTTCCCATTGGTTTGTGTAGTCCAAACCAATGAGATAGGCGCTCAAGTTTCTTCTATGTAACTCATTGGTTTGTTTATGATAAATTGATGACATATGATTTTTGGAGGCAAATGAAATGCGTCCTTAAATTTTATGTGTAATTGAATTTTCATGGGCAATCTAGGTTGTCAGTTTCTTTGTGAACCAACCGACGAAATAAACCAAGCACATCCCAGGTTTTCTCAGTTTGACAATTGTGGGTTTTTTTTAAGGAACTTACGAGATATGTTACTCCGTAAGTTTCTCTTAGAAAAATGAACTAACTAGATACGCCATTTCTATAATAGTGCATCAAACATGTGCATATCAAGTAGCATGAGATCCACTTGAATTTTGTGTCTTCAGAAAGAAAGAATGGAATTTGGTCACACTTTGTGCAACACTACAAAACCTACTAAAGGAATTTCTAACAAGAGGTTATCCGTTAATAGGCAAGCTGTAATTATGTATCCCCTCTGTGATGATAAATGATTGTGTCTCACCCAAGTGAACTAAATTAGACACAAATGTAGTAGTAGATAAAATAGAATGAAAAAGTTCCATTTGACATGTTATGTCCCATGGATTTGATCACTCCTTTTGGATAATTCATGATGTAGAATCCACTCTTTTCCTATTATCATTCTTGACCTCTGTATGGACCCTAACCACCATTTTGGGCTTATCCTATTTGCTTTGCCTAACCCTTATGTTTAGTTGCTTATCATCTTTAATGGTGATTAGGGTTCGTTTGTGTTTCATTGAGGGTTGGAGTTGCTACTTGCAAATAACCCAAGTTTTAGGGTTGATGAGCAAGTTTGTCACCTTGAGAGATGATCTCTCACTCCTTGCATCCTCTATGGTTGAGAGGATGGGTTGGGCTCGTTGCTTGAGTAGCCTTGGGCCTTGTTTTGCCTTGTTTGGGCTCTACCTTACCTTGTTGGACCTTGTATCAGGCAAGAAGGTGTTTGAAGCTTTGTATCAGCCATGAGTTGTGTCGGCCAAGAAGTGTGTCGCACAGGAGTGTATCGTCCAAGGGGGGTGTTTCACCCATATGATCTAGCTTTGGTTGTGTCACCATACCTTAGACAAGTGGCTATCCTTTGATAGTGGGTGGCATGACATGCACATGTGGGTTGCAAGGTGGTAAGATGTTGGACATGTATCCCTAAGAGGGATGACACCTTGCCTTGTTTAACCCTTCATCCTTTTCTATATATATCTCCCCTTTCACTTGCTTAGGATCCCTTTAGTTCTTTTTTGCCTCCTCTCATCCTTGGTGCACGATACACCTTCCCTTGGTGCTTGGTGGCAGATCCCTTTAAAGGAGTTCTCTTCTTCTTCCTCTAGCTTGGTGGCCGATCTATGGGTGAGCCTTGCTTCCTTAGTAAGCATCTCCTCTCTCTCCTTAGCATCTCCTTCTCCTTCTTGCTTGATCTTCAGTCATGGTGGTTATGAGCTTTGTCCCTTTTCCTTGAGGTGGTCGAAGGTGGTGTGCTTTGGAGCTAGAAGCTTGGAGCCTTGGATCTTGAGGAGCTTGCTTAAGGTGGGTTACATAAATTATAACCCTAACTATACTACCTTCTTTTATGTAACATGTTCATATATGATCTTGACTGGCCATGCATGTTGTTAGATATGTTTCTTACTCTAGCATGTACCTTTAATCTTATGGACATAGTGATCATGTTGTTGGTGATGTTGTTGTTTCTTGTGCACCTTTGGACCTAGTTGGATGAACCCATAGATTAGGGTTTCCTTTGGGGCAATACCCCTTTCTCTCCTTGGTTTTGAGAAGTGAGTTTGAGCCCTAGTGATATGGGTAATACCCCTCTCTCTTGGCTGTTGAGAGGTGAGCCTATACTCTAGTTGCTTGGGAAATACCCTCCTCTCACCATGGATTTGAGAGGTGAGCCTTTGGTTGAGTGGTGACCTAAGTTGGAGGGTATCCACCATGTTGCCCGATTGGTGATGGAGGTTGAGAAAAACCCCTATCACTTGGTTGTTGAGTGGTGAGCAAACTATCTTGATCAATTAGGGTTTGTTGCTAAGGAGTTTGAGGTTGAAGATGACCATCTTGGTGGGGTTCTTGTGCCCTTGCACGATACACCCTTTTGTGGGTTTTAGCTTGGCCAATATGTTCAGTGAAACGCTATTGGCTTTGTGCCCGATATGACCCTTTCACCTTGTTTGTATCCTTGGACGATATGCTTTGGCCGATATGATTTTCCTTTCTTTGGATGTTCCCTTGGCTGACATGGTGTCTAGTAAGTTATCTCTGTTTTGGGCGACATAGGTTGGTCTTGAGTTAACTGATATGGTGGTTGCATGGTGAAACCATAATAGGTGCCTTAGTGGTGGCCAATATAAGGTGCTTGACATATATGGATGATAGGCCTTCTTCTGGCACCTTAGTATTGTTTGTTATAGGTGGGCGACACCCTAGCCTCTTCCTTGAACGATATGAGTATGATGGGTAAACCCTGTGTCGGGCATGGGGCTTGTGGTTGCGCGATACACCCTAAGTTGAGTTGGCCGATATGGTGCCTTAGTTGCCACCTTACCCATGGATGATAGGGTGCCTTGGACAACATGACGTCTTGGATGATATGGTATGTTGGTTGGACATTAGGGTTTAGTCTTGGGTGCGATGCTCCTGGTCGATATGATCCTTAGCTGATGAAGTGATGTGGGTTGCCCGACATACAACCCTAACCCTAGATGGGTGATAGAGTTCTTGGTCATTGGGTAGTTGTGACGCCCAACACATCCCTCAGCACCTGGCTACATGACACAATATTTGAACCAGTTTGCACGATACCCTGGGTGTTGGTGTGCTCATCACCCTCTATGCATAAGTGCACAACATGATGATGGCCAACATGGCATCATAACACCTTAGGGTTGGATGTCCTAGTCGATAGAGCCTTTGGTGAGGGTTGTTACCCTTCCCGGTACCACATGTAGTAATGGTTTCCCTACCCATAACACTTCTAGTGAGGGTAGTGGGCACCTTTGGTGAGGGTCATGTTTGACCCGAATAGCCTACCTAGTTGTCCTTTATCATGTAATCACATCATTATTGATAATGAAGTATGGATGTTAAACTTATGCTATGTTGATGTTTAAAGATAATGCCAATTAATATGATAAGAAGCTTGCTCATGTTTATAAGGTAAAAAGCATAAATGGATGTCCATGAATTGATAGAAATAATACAGTGTATGCTTCATACAATTATGATCTACAAAACCTAATAACATGATAATTAGTTAGAGCTATGTCTGGTGATTTTAAGGTATCTCTTGTGGTGTGCATACTAACCATGCAGGTGTATCAGATGAATTAATATCTAGGTAAGAGCTATGAGGCATATGTGTTTGATTAACACTGTAATCATGATGATAATCTTTGTTGATGAGATAACATGCATCACCGATATGATGAGATGGGTCTGAGGACCTGATAAAGGCTGAGTGCCTAGTTGAGGTGTTATCATTTGTTGATGAGATAAGGGATTGCTATCCCAGGATGTTGATGCCTTGAGAGGCAGTAGAAATCTGTGAGGAGGGATTGAGATCCCATAATAGTGACAATGATAATGTAACTCGATGATGTGTAACTTGGTTACCTCAACAACTCCCTTAAAATATACTAAATAATTACAGTAGAACATATCATGTAGTTTGCCATGACCATAGATCCATAATCGTCATAATTTGGTGATGGTGAAATAGGTTTATCCTGTAGGATTACATGGAGCACAAATATGCGGGGTTTTCTCCTAGTCGAAAATAGTAGGGTTAGAGTGCAACTGCGGTTGTAAACTTTGTATGGTAAAAAACATGGTGAACATGCCCGTGACTCAATGAATTATAACATGAATGCGTTCATGGATCAAGAGCACGATGATCAAATTCATGGCTCAAAAGTATACGAGCACCTGTGTAAAGGTGACCTATAAATATGGGTAGCTTGTGGAGCTGACCCTGAGGTTGAGGCCATATAAGCATGAGATTGCGGCCCTGCCTTGGATTTTGTGCACTAACCATGAGGAGGTGAGGTCATGGAGTCTGGATCTCCCATTGACCTTGTCTGGCACCGGTTTTTGGGCTTCGCAGCCAAAGGTTGGATTTGAGCATGGACAACTCACTTCCTCAGGGCATAATAAAATGTAATCCAGCCGAATAGTATATCTTTCTTAGAGCAAAACATAGAATATTGCTTGAGGCGTTGCTTATATAGCTGATCTAGTTATACCTTGCAGTTATGTGTATGATCCTTATATTTTGTGATAAGTTCTTATAAAGCTTATCTTGTCAATCATGTTCCATAAAGGAAGACTTGGTTATATGCCTACTGGATAACTTGGTAAGATTGATGGTAATAATAGTCTTGCTCAATATACTACTCTTATTATATGTCTTTACCAGTTATCTACTTTAAACCTTCTAAGGTTTTATAGTTTTGGTGGGGAGTTATGTTTCTCGCTGGGACTGTGTCTCTCACCCCGCTTGTTTACAACCTTTTTAGGTGGTTGCGCTAGACGTGGTGGTGGTCGCGAGGTTGTGGCCGACCAGCAAGAGGAAGAGTGATAGAAGGCAAGAGATGGACATGCTGCTATTTTGGTGGTTTTTTAGTAGCGTTTTAGAGTCATCCCTGTACTCTCAGGTCCTCAGAGGTGTTTGATTTCGTTTCACAATGACTAGCTATTGTAATCTTGTATATCCTGCTACTGGCCTTACATGACCCATTATATATGTATAAACAGGTGATGAACTCTGGTGCTGACAATACAGCTGGTTTCGATAAGTTGTGGACCTATAACAAGGCTTGTAAATGTTTATATAACATGCTTTCTCTGCATGATCTGGATGCAAAAGTTCTCTTCTGTATGCTTTCCAAAATCAGTTTTAATTAACCCGTGTTTTTGGTAATATGTGGTTTATGGTGTTTTCATACATTTTCATGTGTCACCTTATTGTCTGTGTGATGGCAGGGTGTCACAGTTAGTTTGGTATCAGAGCTCTAGGTTTGCCGAGTCTACAGGGATCTAGGACTAGGTTGTGTCTGTTCTTGTGAGTTTTCCTGATTTTCTTACAATCACCTTCTGCCCTCAGTGGAAGATAAAGCTTAAAAATGTCTAGAAACAATGAAGAACATGCTGCTGAGAGCAGCGAGGCTGCATCAGTTGATGGAGCTAGAGTACAGGCACATGAAGATCGGGTGCCTGAGGTCCCCCAACTTGACCCAGCCATCCTTGAAAACCCTACCTACTAGAATCTTATGGGATAGTTGAAGGCAATGATGAATCACATGGTGGAAAGAGTGACAATGCCTCCTCCAAGAGCACATGCTCCCCATGGTGAATCATCAAACATTGGGAAGACCTTTGAGCGGCTTCGCCAAGTCGAGCTTCAGATTACACTGGAACGAATGATCTGACAGATGCAAATCTATGGCTGTCAGGTCTTGAGAAGGCCTTTGGGATCCTCGACATCCCCGGAGTAAACAAAGTAAAGCACGGTGTCTACCTTTTGAAGGGTAGTATTGGCCACTGGTGGGCCATCAAGGAGGAGAAGTGACCTGGTGAGGTGATCGGTTGGGAGGTCTTCCGGCGAGAGTTCGTCAGTAGATACTTCCCAAAAACATACCTGGACGAGAAGATCAACCAGTTTGAGAGTCTCCGCCAAGGATCGATGAGCATCACCGAGAATGAAGCCAAGTTTATGGACTTGCTAAGGTTTTGTCCTCACATGGAGGAAACAGATGATGAGCAGATTAGGCAGTTTGAGAAAGGTTTGAGTGTTGAGCTATCGACATCTGCTGCTGCTTTGGAGAATTGGGAGCGGTTTGACAAGTTCATGGAGTCCATTCGCAGGATTGAACGGTCTGTCATGTAGAAAAAGGAGTCCATGACCAGGAAAAGGCCTGCTTAATTCTAGAGATAGAGATATGGTGTCTTCAAGAAGCTAAGGTTTTCAGCACCTTCCACTATGCAGAGTTTTTGTGTACCATCACAATGGTCCCAAAGTAAGGGAAGAAGCTATGTATCTTAGCCATCGAAGGTGCATAGTACAACTTTAGTGGCAGTGATAGGGCCATCTAGGCCATAGATAGAAGGCAGGTCATGTTACCACTGTGGACAGACTGGGTACTTGAGGTCAAATTGCCCAAAGAGAGATGTTGAAGTAACACAACAGCCGAGGTAGAATCAGCAAGGGTCAGATAGACAACAAACCAGTACTAACAGAGGGTGAGGATGTGGTCAAGAATCACAAGCAGGATCATCTGCTCAAGGAAGCAGAGGACATGGACAACAAGCAACAACTCGATTCTATGCTATGAGTTAGCCAGAGGTGATAGTCAACCCACGAGTGGTGACAGGTCAGATAGAGTTATTTGATTCTGATTTGTCTTCTTCTTACTTTATATCTATTTTGGTTTACCCGAGTGCTACGCTCTCTTTTATCGCACATAGTCTGCTTGATAGTTGTCCTTTACCTATTAGTTGTAAGAAAGATAGCATGTTGTTATAAACCCCTCTTGATGGTTCCTTGATGCTTCAAGAGGAGTGTATGTCTTATGTTCTATCTTTCTCGGGGCACAGTATACAAGTGGATCTTATACCACTTGATATTCATGGATTTGATGTGATCCTTGGGATGGATACCTTAGAGAAGTATAAGGTTGTGTTAGACTGTGGTTCCAAGCAGGAAGTGTTTGATGACAGTGGAGAAAAGGGGATCTTCCAAGGAGATAGGAAGATTCTCCCGACGTGTTTAGTGTCAGCGATGGTGGTAGAGAAGTTGTTGCGGTAAGGTTGTAAGGCATTCTTAGCTCACATTGTGGATACTAAGGCAAAAGATCCTAGCCTTGAGGAGGTGATAGTTTTCTAAGAGTTTGTGGATGTGTTTCCTGATGAGTTCTCGGGTGTTCCCCCACCTCGAGAGATTGATTTTGAGATCAATCTGGTACCAGGAACACAACCAGTTGGCCAGACACCTTACTGGATGGCTCCAACTAAGATGGCAGAACTCAAGAAGTAGTTACAGGAGTTGTTGGACAAAGGTTTCATCAAACCGAGCACATCATCGTGGGGTGCTTTTTTCCTGTTTGTAAAGAAGAAGGAAGGGTCGATGCAGTTGTGTATAGATTATTGACAGTTGAACAAATTCATTATCAAGAACAAGTACCTGTTGTCGTGGATAGATGATTTGTTTGATCAGTTGTGTGGCGCTACAGTGTTCTCAAAGATTGATTTATGGTCTGGATATCATCTGTTGCAAATTAAGGATGATGACATACCAAAGTCAGCTTTTAGGACAAGGTATGGTCACTTCGAGTTCGTAGTTATTTTGTTTGGGCTAACCAATGCACTGATTGCTTTCATGGATATGATGTACATGGTGTTCCATCTATTTCTAGATCAGTTTATTGTAGTTTTTATAGATGACATCTTCATCTATAGTCAGGACAATCAAGAGCATGAACAACATCTTCGACAAGTGTTGACTCTTCTTCGCCAACATCAGTTGTATGCCAAGTTTAGTAAGTGCGAGTTCTGGTTGAAAGAAGTGACTTTCTTGGGTCACGTGATATCTGCTGAAGGAGTCAGAGTGGACCCCAAGAAGTTAGAGTTAGTTGCATATTGGGAGCAACCAAAGACACCAACATAAGTCTGTGGTTTTCTGGGTCTAGCAGGATACTATCAGAGGTTTATAAAGAACTTCAATGTGATCGCTTTGCTGTTGACAAAATTGACCAGGAAAGATGTACCCTTTGTTTGGGGTGATTGTTGTCAGAAAGCTTTCCAAAGTTTGAAGGAGAAACTGACTAGTGCTCCAGTGTTGGTGTTTCCAGAGCCTAGGAAGGGCAATGTTGTTTTCTGTGATGCTTCCAAGAAAGGCTTAGGTTGCGTGTTGTTGCAAAAGGATCATGAGGTTTCTTTTGCTTCACGATAGCTTAAGAAACATGAGGAGAACTACCCGACACATGATTTAGAGTTGGAAGCGGTGGTGCATGAGTTAAAGATTTGGAGACACTATCTTTATGGAGAAGTGTGTCAGATCTTTACAGATCATAAGAACTTGAAGTACATCTTTTCGTAGAGTGAGATGAACATGCGACAACATCGTTGCATGGATCTAATCAATGATTATGATTGCACCATTGAGTATCATCTTGGTAAGGAAAATGTGGTAGTTGATGCGCTTAGTAGAAAGTCTTCTTCTCTCCCCACGAAGAAGACACAGTTGAGTTCCTTGGTATGCCATAGGCAGGATATGTTTGTCTCCTTATGACAGATGAATGTGCAGTTGGAAGTTCCCTTGTTGGTAGGATTGTTGGCACAGATGCAAGTCAAGCCTACACTGAGACAACAGATCAAAGACGCACCACAGGAAGATGATACAGAGCAATTGATCAGGTCAGAGCTCGACAACAAAAATCATGACGAGTTCCATGAGTCCGAGGATGGACTAGTTTGCTATCATGGTAGGATGGTGGTCCCCGATGTTGATAATCAAAGAAAGCTAGTACTCGAGGAAGCACACACATCAATGTATGCTATGCATCCAGGAGTCACCAAGATGTATTATAATCTGAATGACCTGTATTGGTGGTCTGGCTTGAAGAAGGATGTGGCCAAGTTTGTGGCTAAGTGTGCAGTATGTCAGCAAGTTAAAGCTGAGCATCAGAAGTCGGCAGGTACATTGCAACCCATGCCAATACTAAAATGGAAATGGGATCATATAACCATGGATTTCGTAGTTGGTCTACCATAGACAACTAGTAATCATGATTCCATTTGGGTAATAGTGGATAGGAAGACAAAATCTACTCATTTCATATCGGTGAAGACAACATATACAACAGAGAAACTTGCTCAGGTGTATGTGGATGAGATAGTGTGTTTGCACAGTGTACCAACAATGATAGTTTCAAACAGAGGTCATCAGTTCATGAGTCATTTTTGGGAATAGTTGCACAATGCTTTGGGAACGCAGTTGAGGTTCAGCGCCGCCTTCCACCCACAGACGGATGGATAGTCTGAAAGGACTATTCAGACTTTGGAGGATCTTCTCTGAGCATGTGTTTTGCTGTTCCTAGGATGTTGGGATGTGCATCTCAGTTTGATAGAGTTCTCTTACAATAACAGTTACCAGTAGAGTATTGACATGGCTCCTTATGAGGCTCTATATAGAAGGCAGTGCAGATCCCCTTTATGCTGGTATGAGTTTGGTGAGTATCAGCTTTTGGGTCCTGAGTTAGTACAACAGACAACAGAAAAGATAGAAGTGATACAACAATAGTTGAAAGTGACACAGGACAGACAGAAGTCTTATGTAGACAATCGTTGATGACCTTTAGAGTTCCATGTGGGACTCAAAGTGTATCTCAAGGTCACGCCGTCGAAAGGCGTGCTAAGGTTTGTTCAGAAAGGAAAGTTGGCACCCAGATATATGGGGCCATACCCGATAGTAGCACATGTTGGCATGGTGGCTTACAAGTTAGAGTTGCTGCCAGAGTTGCATGGGTTACATGCAGTTTTCCATGTCAGCATGGTGAAGAAAAGTCATCATGACACAGGGACAGTGATACATCCAGTTGAGGTTGATCTTGATGAAGATGTGACCTATGAGGAAGGTCCAGTGACGATCCTTGAAAGGAGGGTAAAGAGGTTGAAGAGGAAGGACCTGGTTCTTGTGAAGGTTCTTTGGCATCATTGTGGCATTGATGAAGCCACGTGGGAGCTTTAGGATGAGATGAGGAGGAAGTATCCCTCACTTTTCTCTTCAGATTTCAGGGACAAAATCCCTTTGTAGAGGTTTATGGCTTGTAAGGACCCTGACCTCCATTTTGGGCTTATCCTATTTGCTTTTCCTAACCCTTGTGTTTAGCTGCGTGCTAATCACCTTTAATGGTGATCAGTGTTCGTTTGTGCTTCGTTGAGGGTTGGAGGTGCTACTTGCAAATAACCCAAGTTTTACGGTTGATGAGCAAGTTTGTCACCTTGACAGATGCTCTCTCTCTCCTTGCATCCTCTAAGGTTGAGAGGATGGGTTGGGCTCGTTGCTTGAGTATCCTTGGGCCTTGTTTTTTCTTGTTTGGGCTCTATCTTGCCATGTTGGACCTTGTATCAGGAAAGAAGGTGTTTGAAGCTTTGTATCGGCCATGAGTTGTGTCGGCCTTGAAGTGTGTCACCCAGGAGTGTATCATCCAAGGGGGGTGTGTCACCTAGGTTACCTAGCTTTCATTGTGTCACCATACCCAGGACAAGTGGCTATCCTTTGATAGTGGGTGGCATTACATGCACATGTGGGTTGCAAGGTGGCAAGATGTTGGACATGTGTCCCTAAGAGGGACGACACCTTGCCTTGTTTCCCCCTTCATCCTTTTCTATATATATCTCCCCTTTCACTTGCTTAGGATCCCTTTAGTTCTTTGTTGCCTCCTCTCTTCCTGGGTTCATGATACACCTTCCCTTGGTGCTTGGTGGCCGATCCATTTGTAGGAGTTCTCTTCTTCTTCCTCTAGCTTCGTGGTCGATCTATAGGTGAGCCCTACTTCCTTGATAAGCATCTCCTCTCTCTCCTTAGCATCTCCTTCTCCTTCTTGCTTACTCTTCGGCCATCATGGTTATGAGCTTTATCCCATTTCCTTGAGGTGGCCAAAGGTGGTGTGCTTTTGAGCTAGAAGCTTGGAGCCTTGGATCTTGAGGAGCTTGCTTAAGGTGGGCTACATAATTTCTAACCCTAACTATACTACCTTCTTTTATGTTACATGTCCATATATGATCTTGACTGGCCATGCATGTTGTTATATATGTTTCTTGCTCTAGCATGTACCTTTAATCTTATGGACGTAGTGATCATGTTGTTGGTGATGTTGTTGTTTCTTGTGTACCTTTGGACCTAGTTGGCCAAACCCATAGATTAGGGTTTCCTTTGGGGAAATACCCCTTTCTCTCCTTGGATTTGAGAAGTGAGTTTGAGCCCTAGTGATATAGGCAATACCTCTCTCTCTTGGTTGTTGAGAGGTGAGCCTATACTCTAGTTTCTTGGGCAATACCCTCCTCTCACCATGGATTTGAGAGGTGAGCCTTTGGTTGAATGATGACCTAAGTTGGAGATGATCCACCATGTTGCCCAATTTGTGATGGAGGTTGAGCAAAACCCCTCTCACTTGGTTGTTTAGAGGTGAGCCAAATATCTTTATCAATTAGGGTTTGTTGCTAAGGAGTTTGAGGTTGAAGATGACCATCTTGGTGGGGTTCTTGCGCCCTTGCAGGATACACCCTTTTGTGAGTTTTAGCTTGGCCGATATGTTCAGTGAAACCCTATTGGCTTTGTGACCGATATGACCCTTTCACCTTGTTAGTATCCTTGGATGATATGATTTGGCCGAGATGTTTTTCCTTGCTTTGGATGTTCCCTTGGCCGACATGGTGTCTAGTAAATTATCTCTGTTTTGGGCGACATAGTTTGGTCTTGAGTTGACAGATATCGTGGTTGCATGGTGGAACAATAATAGGTGCACCAATATAAGGTTCTAGACCTAGATGGAGGATAGGCCTTCTTGCGGCGCCTTAGTATTGTTTGTTATAGGTGGGTGACACCCTAGCCTCTTCCTTGAACAATATGAGTATGATGGGTAAGCCCTTTGTCAAGCATTAGTTTTGTGGTTGCACGACACACCCTAAGTTGAGTTGGTTGATATGGTGCCTTAGTGGCCACCTTGCCCATGGATGATAGGGTGCCTTGGACAACATGATGTCTTGGATGATATGGTATGCTAGTTCGGTGTTAGGGTTTAGTCTTGGGCGCCATGCTCCTGGTCAATATGACCCTGAGCCGGTGAAGTGATGTGGGCTGCCCGACATGCAACCCTAACCCTAGATGGGAAATAGAGTTCTTGGTCGTTGGGTAGTTGTGACGCCTGACACATCCCTTAGCACCTGGCTGCATAACACAATTCTTGAACCACTTTGCACGATGCCCTGGGTGTTGGTCTGCTCATCACCCTCTATGTATAAGTGCACGACATGATGATGGCCAACATGGCGGCATAACACCTTAGGGTTGGATGTCCTAGTCGATAGAGCCTTTGGTGAGGGTTGTTACCCTACCCGGTACCACATGTAGTAAGGGTTTTGCTACCCGTCACACTTCTACTGAAGGTAGTGGGCACCTTTGGTGAGGGTCATGTTTGACTTGGACACCCTACCTAGTTGTCCTTTATCATGTAATCATATATTTGTTAATAATGAAGTATGGATGTTAACTTATGCTATGCTGATGTTTAAAGATAATGTCAATTAAGATGATAAGATGCATGCTCATGTTTATAAGGTAAAAGAATAGATGGATGCCCATGATTTCATAGCAATAATTCAGTGTATGCTTCATAGGATTATGATCATGACATATGCATCTGCAAACCTTAATAACATGATAATCACTAAGAGTTATGTTTGGTGATTTTAAGTTATCTCTCGTGATGTGCATACTAACCATGCAGGTGTATCAGATGAATTCATAGCTAGGTAAGATCTATGAGGCATATGTGTTTGATTAACATTGTAATCATGATGATAATATTTGTTGATGAGATAACATGCAACACCAGTATGATGAGATGGGTCTGAGGACCTAATAAAGGTTGAGTGCCTAGTTGAGGTGTTATCCTATGTTGATGAGATAAGGGATTGCTATCCCAGGATGTTGATGTAGGATTTTGATGCCTTGAGAGGTAGTAGAAATCTATGAGTAGGGATTGAGATCCCATAATAGTGACAGTGATAATGTAACTCGATATTGTGTAACTTGGTTGCCTCAACAACTCCCTTAAAATATACTAAATAATTATAGTAGAACATATCATGTAGTTTTCCCTGACCATAGATCCATCATCGTCAGAATTTGGTGATGGTAAAATAGGTTTATCATGTGGGATTACTTGGAGCGCATATTGTTGAATATACAAGGTTTTCTCCTAGCCGAAAATAGGAGGGTTAGAGTGAAACGTTGACTCCGTATGGTAAAAAGCATAGTGAACAGGCCCATGACTCAATGAATTAGAGCATGAATGTGTTCATGGCTTAAGAGCACGGTGATCAAGTCTGTGGCTAAAAAGTATACTAGCACCTGTGTCAAGGTGAGCTAGAGATATGGGTAGCTTGCGGAGCTGACCCTAAGGCTGAGGCCATATAAGCATGAGACTGCGGCCCTACCTTGGTTTTTGTGCACTGACTACGAGGAGATGAGGTCATGGAGTCTGGCTCTCATATTGACCTTGTATGGTACTGATTTTTGGGCTTCGTAGCCAAAGGTTGGATTTGAGCAGGGACAACTCACTTCCTTAGGGCATAATAAAACATAATCCAGCCGAGTAGTATATCTTGCTTAGAGAAAAACACAGAACATTGTTTGAGGTCTTCCTTATATAGTTGATCTACTTATACCTTGCAGTTATGTGTACGATCCTTATATTTTGTGTGATAAGTTCTTATAAAGCTTATCTTGTCAATCATGTTCCATAAAGGAAGACTTGGTTATATGCCTCTTGGATATCTTTGTAAGATTGATGGTAATAATAGTCTTACTCAGTATACTGCTCTTATTATATGTCTTTATCAATTATCTGCTTTAAACCTTCTGAGGTTTTATAGTTTCGGCGGGGTGTTATGTTTCTCGCTGGGACTGTGTGTCTCACCCTACTGGTTTACAACCTTTTTAGGTGGTCGCGCTAGATGTGGTGGTGGTCGCGAGGTTGTGGCCGAGTAGTAAGAGGAAGAACAGTAGAAGGAAAGAGATGCACATGATGTTGTTTTGGTGGTTTTGTAGTAGCATTCTAGAGTCATCCCTATACTCGCAGGTCCTCAGAGGTGTTTGATGACGTTTCACGATGACTAGCTATTGTAATCTTGTGTATCTTTTTGCTGGCCTTACATGGCATGTTATGTATGTATAAACATATGATGAACTCTGGTGCTGATAGTACATTTGGTTCTGATAAGCTGTGGACCTATAACAAGGCTTGTAAATGTTTATATAACATGCTTTCTCTATAGGATCTGGATGCAAAAGTTCTCTTTTGTATGCTTTTTGAAATCAGTTTTAATTAACCTGTGTTTTCGGTAATATGTGGTTTATGGTGTTTTCGCACATTGTCGTGTGTCACCTTGTTGTCTGTGTGATGGCGGGGTGTCACAATCTCTAGTAGTTTGTCCTGAAGACCCTACTTGTGAAGACTGGCCACATCCTTTACTACCATGTCTACTGAACTGCTATCGTTGTGAGCCATGTTGGCTCTTCCATGATTGATGTGTAGCCTCATATTTCTTAATAGGGAAAGACTATCTCACATGTCCAACCTAACAACACTGAAAGTACATCCATGTTTCATACTATGACCTAGACGACCCTATCACAAACACCGACCCACAACTATTCACCACACAGGAAGAAAACTACGAGCTTTCCCCTTTATAGGATACCATTATATTTGTACTTGTGTCCTTGGCTCAGAAAAAGTTGACCTCTACTATGACTTATGGTTCTGTGGGGCAGAAAACTTGTATTTCTTAAATTTGTCTAGTTGTTCTTCCTAGAATTGGGATGACTTCTTCCTTCTCACTTCTCCATACCTATCCTTTCTATCCTCCTCACAAAATCCACAAAGGTTGAAAACTACTCACGAGAATCCGAAGTAGATGTCATCCTTTCCAACTCTACATTCAAACCCTTATCTAACCTTCTCATTCTCTCCTTCTTTGTGGATGACATATGAGGACAAAACCTAAATAGCTACATGAAATTCACCTCATAGACATTGAACGACCATGATCTTTGATGCAACCATTTGAACTAAGCCATGTACTCTTCTAGGTACATCTCTAGGAAGAAATGGATGAAAAACACCCACCAAAATTCATCCCCACTAACCATCTTACTTGGTCTCTTCTCCTCCATAATGGTTCACCAATGGCTAGTTTCAAAAGATAAATTGTATGTTTCACCTTATCCTCCTAAGATATATTTAGGATCCTATATGCCTTCATCAGCTTTGTCAAACACATGTTTGCATCGACTATTTCTACTTTTCCCACATACTCGATGGATCCCACATGCTTCAAGCTTTAAAAGGTATCCTAAGGTTCATCATTTGGGATGGGTGCCCTTGGTTGAGGTGTAGGCATTCAATCATCCAGATGTATAATCATTGCAATTAGATGTCCAAACACAGATTAAAAAGACTGATTAGCAATGTTTGAAGGTTCCAATGGAGGCAACTTAGGCTTCTCTGGCCCCATCTTAAGTACTCCTTCATCTATTTCTCTCCTATTGTCACCTCCTATCACCAAAAACTACTATTTACATTCTCTTCACTTTCTCCAGTCATATTTGCATAACCATAAATTATGGTCATATATGTTGGATTACGTATGAACAAACACAACAACCTAAGTCATATATCCCTATAGACTTAGTGCACGTATAGCTCTGACACCACCAAACATGGCAACCTGCAACACAAAACATGAGACTACTCAAAACCAAAATGTCAGTCTAACACTAATTAAGCACGTTTCTAGAAAGGTGCATATTAGAACCTAAATTTAAAAAATTCAAACTTATCAATGAAAACATTTTCACCAAGGTCTAATTTTACACACACACATTATATATATATATATATATATATATACATATATATAAGTATACTAGGTACCTTTACATTGATTTTGTTTCCTTGTTCGAAACCTATATAAAAAAGATATTAACCACATAATTACAACATGTACATAAAACAATATACACTCCCAAAAATTTCAAGTTGATGTACATCATCTACAAAACTCCACACCTGGGACCTGAGAGTACATGGACAATGTTACGACTCTATACTAACCACACCAACCTACTATCATGACTAATCTTCAAACTCCACCTCCTCGTCACACTGTGTCTGATGATGATGTTGATAACCTAAAAAGATATGGTGACCCGTGAGGTGAGATCCATGTCCCAACGAGAGATATAAATCAGAAAACATCTATGTCTTACTAGGGTTATGTATTTTTAAGAAATTAAAGTAGACATTATTATAGAGTTTTTTTTTTGGATAAGATGAAATATCATTATCTGGTATCAAACATATTTGGGCACAATGGAAACCCAAATACAAAAGCTGGGGATCTAACTACAAAAACCCCAATGGCTCAAGACCAACCTGTTCAGCCCACAAACGAGTCGAGTTCTGGCTTTGCCAACAATCAGTTAGCTATTTACAATATCATCAAAAATAAAAGTTGCATCCTTCTCAAGTCTGTTATGGAGTTGTGAGTTCATCTCCCTCCACACATGAAACATGATGGTCGTCATACATATGCCCACAAAATGTCTCATAGGTTGATTCTTATAAGTGTTCCTTAGAACCCAGGCAATGCTCTCATTCAGTTCACACGGTGGGTTCCCCCCCATCCACACTTCAACTTCACTCTTGTCCATATACACCTGCTATAATTACATTCCCACCATAGGTGTTTAAGTGATTCATCCTCACATTTACACAAGATGCATGTAGCACTCACCCCCAACCCCAACTTGGTGAGCCAATCCATCGTGGGCATCTTCCTTATAACCCCTCTATAGAAACAACAACTCCATTTGGGTGTATGAGTCTGATTCCAAATGAGCTGAGCCCAAGGAACCTACGGGCTAGTAGCAGCCCATGCCTAGGCCATATTTTCCACTCTATTCCATGTTCCATTCAACATCTAATAATTTGGTTGCACCTTTGTCCATAGTAGGTTCATTCTCCTCCACACTTTTGAGGTCCTACTCTGATAAGACAGCAGTAGCCTCTCCTCCTACCTCCTTCTCATCCAGATAGCCCAGGTAGACGCCCCATTCCAGAGGAAAGTATCAATCCTCATCTCAGTCACATGGTCCATAATGGCATCCAGGTTCCTAATGCCTAAGCCACCAAGATTCATCAGCACATCCACCATGCTCCAAGCCACGGTGTGGCTTCTTCCAGACCATAGGAAGGAACTAATGATTATTATAGCTTTATCCTGAATAAATCCAGGCAGTTCTGCTTGTCTACACTAGAAGAGGATCTTTCTTGTAAGGACAACTTTAATAAGCACAACTCTTCCAACCAGTAATAGATTAAGACCCACCCATTTGTCCACCATGCTCTGGAGATTATCAATGATCTCCATAAAATCCCTACCTGACCCTCTGCCTCCCATAATCGGTATATGCCCAAATACTTAGTTGGAAAAGTCCCAATCTCCAAACCAACGACCTCTTTGTGCCTCCCCCTCCTTGCATCACTGGACCTAGAGAGGTAAATCCTAGATTTGATTCTACTGATGTAAAGTCCAGAAAGTTTACCGAAGGTCTTCAGTGTAGATTCCATCACCCTCAAGTATTTGTCATGACCTGCTATAAACATCAAGACATCATATGTGAAGATAAAATGTGATAGGACCAGAGTGCACCCCACCTTGAAAGGCTTGATATCACCCCTAGCTTCAGCCTTTTGCATGAGGAAGGTCAACGCCTCCATAACTAGCGTAAACAGTAGGGGGGACAATAGATCACCCAATCTCAAACCATTAATACCTTTAAACAACCCTTTAGGAATACCATTGACTAGCACAGAGAAGGAGGTTGTCTCTACGCATTGCCTCATCAAACCAATCCACCTATTTGAGAACCCATAAGCCTCTAAGATCGCCTTGAGGCCTTACCAGTTGACATGGTCATAAGCATTCGATATGTCTACCTTCACACAAGCCTTCTTGGTTCTATTTTTGCTGTTGAAATCCAGCAGAAACTCACTATCCATTAGCGCACTATCGGATATGGATCTACCTTTAATAAAGGCAGACTGATTGGGGGATACAACCTCAGGCACAATGGTACTCAACCTATTCGCCAGTAGTTTAGCAATAATTTTGTAGAGAACAGTGTAGCACACAATAGGTCTAAAGTCCTCCACAGAAGCAGCATTAGGCTTCTTAGGAATAAGGCGCAGGAAAGCATGGTTGACTCTACGGACCATAGAGCCACCAACCAAGAACCATCTCACCGCCCGACTAACATCATCGTTAATGATCTCCCAGAATGTGTGGAAAAATTTGCCATTGAAATCATCTAGTCTCGGTGCTTTGGACGCAACGATGGAGAACACAGCTCGCTTAATTTCATCATCCAAGGTCAGGCCACACAACTTCCTATTCATCTCCTCAGAGACACGCCTAGGGGGAATCTCACACAAAATGGAGTAACTTCCTTGGTTGTACAACTCATTGAAATACTTGATAGCTTCATCCGCCACCTCCTCTGGACCTCCCGTGGATAATCCATCCTCCTTGGTCAGGGAGTGGATGCAGTCTCTCATATGATTTTTCTTAGTAGTTGCATGGTACACCTTCATGTTGCGATTGACGTGGTTCATTATCGCACTAACAAATTCACTCGGGGTTGAAATCCCCGAGCTTTTACCAAAACCTTGTGTAATCATACCACCTACAAGCGGACAAGTCTTATCGTAGTATAGTTAAGGATCGAATCCCAAGGGACAACATTTTTAAGAATCATTGTTAGTCGAGTCTAGTTCAAGTAAGGCTAATATTTAAAATGATTGGATGAATTGAGGTTAATTAAACTAAATGAAGGGAAGTAAAGAGCAGAATTAAAGTTGATCTAGATTAATGATATGGAATCACTAGGATGGTCCGGGGTTTCACCACTACTACACATGCAAACACATCCAAACATCAAACATCTAGGCAAGATATAACTACCCAAATAGAACTATTGCGAACCCTCCCTGAGGGATGTTCAGGTTCGCGTAAGAATCACCTTAAGAATCAGATGTATCTTCTCCATCTTGATCATGCACTTATGGTTCTAAAGATATAGATATCCAACTGAAGTTGTGGCGCTCCCTGAGGGATGTTTAGGCACATAGAAGCATCAATGTGGGCTAGATGGTTTGTCCCCTCACAGATCATACACTTACCAC
This sequence comes from Alisma plantago-aquatica, assembly GCA_963693085.1. Classification (NCBI taxonomy): domain Eukaryota; kingdom Viridiplantae; phylum Streptophyta; class Magnoliopsida; order Alismatales; family Alismataceae; genus Alisma; species Alisma plantago-aquatica. Next base: position 381,302,519 of record OY856411.1, read on the forward strand.
CTCAAGGAATCCCTTTCTATTTCTAGTCAGGGAGTCAACTGTGCTAATCGACAAGTAAGTAGGCGATTAATCTATAAGCAAACATCGATGATTAACAACGAAGACACATATATCCAACTGAAGTTGTGGCCCTCCCTGAGGGATGTTTAGGCCACATAAGCATCACTGTGGGCTAGATGGATCGTCCCCTCACAGAGCATACACTTGCGACCTCAATGAATCCCATTATATTTCTAGTTTGGGAGTCAACCTCATTAATCAACATTATACCCTACATATAGAAGTTCTCGCAACATAGGGAAGAACAAGATAAAATCAAGAAGGTAATCAAACCACAAACATTAACGATTAACAATGAAATGAAGTTATATAAATTGCCATGGAATGTTTAACAAGAGAACATGCTTGCATGGGCAGCGGGGCTAGTCCCCACACCCTAGTGAAAAGGAACTACTCACTCATGATGTGAGAAACAAGAAGAACAAGAGAGAGGGAAGGTTCCTCCATGAGCATGATGTAGAAGGTAGTTGTAGCTCAGCGAAGATGATGCGGTCTTCTACATCATGTCAGAGTAGATTTGGATGAGGAGGAAGAACCACCAAGGCAGACCGAACAGATCTTCTTCTCCACCTTCTTTCTTGTCTTGACCTCCTTACTCACAACAGGTGAAGTGGAAATGGCATGGATGATCGGGATCAAACCTACATTCAGGAAGCCTGTCAGTGTCCCTGGTTGGATGCCCAAACAAGGACCCTGCTGGTCCTATTTATAGGCTTGGGTCGAGTCTGGAACAATTTTGGAAACTGTTTAGTCTTCTCACGGTTTGGGATCGTGAGACTTCGTCATGGTCTTAAGATCGTGAGGGTCTTCTCGGTCTGCTGCTTTCATCCAAACAGTTTGGAATATGCCTCCAATCGGTCTTGGTTTCTAATGGTTTCGACATGCCACCAAATGGTCTTGGGAAATTGGTCTTGCGCCCAACTGGTCTTGTGGCATTCATGATCTTCGGGTCCTAACAGTCTTCACGATCGTTTTCTCTTGATCGGTTTTGGAATCGGTCACTTCTCTAGCATTTTCTGTGTTCCATCCAAACAGTCTTGGCTTCCAAACAGTCTCTACTCCAACCGGTCTTCACTCCAATCGGTCTTTACTTCCAAACGGTCTCAGTTGCTCACGGTTTGCTTCCTCCGATCGATCTTGCTTCTGCGTCCAAACGGTCTTTGACATAGCGGTCTTGAGGACCTAACGGTCTGTGCCCCAAACAATATTGTGGGTATCTGCTGGCTAAACAATCTTAAAGAATGTTTTCCACCATACGGTCTTGAGGACCGTATGTCGTCAAATGGTTTTGGATGATCAAATGGTCATGGGATCTTCACGGTCTTGGTCTGATCAATTTTGGTGATCAATTATGCTTTCACGGTCTTGTTGTCCAATTTGTTTTGGGGGTTGATCTCCCAAACGGTTTGGAGACTGTTTTCTTCTCATGGTTTGAGGACCGTTTGGGCTTGTGTGGTCTCAAGACCGTTTGTTGCCTATGCGGTCTCAAGACCATTTTCTGGTAGCGAGGAGGATTGTATAGATGAAACTGTTTGGTGAAAGAAGAGAAAATTGTATGGATGCAAACCGAATGGACCAAGACCGTTTGGTCAAGACCGAGGCTGAGAGCATCTTGAGTGAAGGTGAGTTCCGATTGATGGTTGAATCTCATCATGACCTGCATAATCTGCATGAAATCCATATAAAACTAGTTAATAACTTGATAATCTGATCAACCAAGCAAAATTGCACATTGTTAGTTTTAAGGAGATGAAATCAAATGTATTTAGTCGAATTGGACCCAAAATGGCAACTGAAAATCATGATGATTTGGATTCATCAGAACCCTGAACTTAAACGTTGTACGTCCTTGAGTGACCAAAACCTGAAGCAGTCGCCAAATGAATACATTCAACTCGTGTGGTTGCCTCCTCTTCACATTGTGATTGTTTCCTTTCTGCTCAGTATAACTAAGCATCTCAACTTCATGAGATCACTGAACACATTTTACCATATCTTCATTCCTGAGTTTGTTTTCCAACCTCACTTCCTCCTCACTTTTCCAACAACTAGAATTTCCAAGAGTTTTGTAAGAGTCCAGAGATACCCACAGAACAACAAGTGTGCACCTGATCTGATACTGGTGTATTTTAGGATAGTGGAGGCATTCATTGTGCCTTTAGGTAGAAAAGGGAGTGAATGGTGGTATGGAAGGAAGAAATAAATCTCTCCTATATTCGACTTGAGATTTTTATTTTATGATTGCATTTTTTTGTGTGAATCTCTCCTCTATTTGACTCGATATTGCATTTATTTGTGTGTCGCTTTGGCATCTTTTCTTGGTGGTGTTCCCCTATTAATTTTTGAGGGGTATGGAAGAAGCAGATATAGAGGGAAGTGGTGTGCCACCCCGAACTTAGGCTTTGGCACTATTTTGGCTATTTTTGTTTCTTTTTTATGGACGGAGGGGAACGAAGATGATGGAAGAAGTGTAGAAGAGAGTTCATATGAGAATGCAACTTGATTTACAATTCCATGCACCGGGTCATTCTCTTTATCATACTCTGCTCAAATAATGACTTGATGAGGATCCGATGGAGATTCAATGTTATTGTTCCACTTAATAGTTAGGAAGCACGATGTGTTTGATCCATATCAGTTCGACAGACACTTGCCATTTTTGCTGCAGGATCATCATGTTAAGAGTCATAAGCTTCACAACATGATTTCAATCAATATGCTAGTTTTTAGAAAATGGCTCTTTTGAGTATTTGCTTTGAATAAGGTGGGTATAATGATGCAAAGAAAAGCATGGAGAGAAAAACTAGCCAGCTAGGTAATGGCTATTATTGAAACAAAAAGCATCAAAACTTTATCAAGTTTCTGTTGAATCTCTTTGAAAACCTAAAATTTTTTGAAAAACATGGGTGTAGGTGGAATGTAAAGTATGTACCACTCACCCTCCACCCTGAACTTTGAAATTTTCTTGTCTCGAGCAAATTCTAAATCTAAGATGGAGGGGAAATTCATGCCGGTTGGACCACCAGATGTGGTTGCATTCTAATCAGCGTGTATTCTCCATCTGAAAATCTAAAAAATGAAGACTAGTCAAAACTTAAGATAGAATTTTGCGATGCGATTTTTATTTAGTGCAAAAATTATAAAAAGTAAAAACAAAATTAAGGAAATTTTCTAATTCAAAACTAAAAGTAAAAATGAATTTATAGATCGGGTTGCCTCTCGACAAGTGCCTTTGTTTTATATCAATGGCTCGACTTAAGTCCTTCAATTTTCTGGTTGATACGTTGGTTTGGTAAGATCCATCATTGCTTGGGTGCCTATGTCGGTGATAACCTCCCATTTTGTGATGTTATCTTACTAGTTTTCCTCAGTTTTCCATACTCTTTCTTAGTTAAATTACGTAGAATCTTTAACTTTCCACCTTTTTGTAAATACACCATTAGATTAACTTCTCCTTTTCACTTCTTACAGAAAAGCACCAAAAAAATTAGAAAACCCCCAAACGGTCCCAAGACCGAATGGAAGTAGAACGGTCCCAGGACCGAATAAAGATCAAACGGTCCCAAGACCGTGTGAAGCCAAACGGTCCCAAGACCGAATGGAGATCAATCGGTTCTGAGACCGTATGAAGCCACATGGTCGAAGACCGAATAAAGGTTAAACAGTCTCAAGACCGTGTGAAGCCAAATGGTCCCGAGACCGTATGAAGCCACACAGTCCCAAGACCAAATAAAGGTCAAACGGTCCCGAGACCGTGTGAAGCCAAACGGTCCCAAGACCGTATGAAGCCAAATGGTCCCAAGACCGAATGGAGATCAATCGGTCCCGAGACCGTATGAAGCCACACAGTCCTAAGACCGAATAAAGGTCAAACGGTTCTGAGACCGTATGAAGCCAAACGGTCCCAAGACTGAATGGATATCAACCGGTCCCAAGACCGTATGAAGCCACATGACCCCAAGATCGAATGAAAGCAAACAGTTTCAGACCAAGAGGACTCAAATGGTCTCCAGACCGAGAGAGTCCAAATAGTCTCCAAACCATGTGAAAATCCAAACGATCTCTAAGATAGTTTGGACCCACATACCCCAAACTGTTTAAGGCTCACTCAAAATCCTATAAATAGAACCCAAAGGGGTCCTCACAAATCTGAAAGTCTCAGACGTCCAAATGTTGCCTCTATTGTTCCAGAGCTATTCCATCCTTCACCCACTGCCCCGAGGCTGCCGATCTGAGATCCATACTCCATCTCCAAGCTACTTTCTCTCTCATCGATAAAGAAGGTGGGAAGAGGAGGATTCATCATCAAGCAAGCTATGAAGTTTGAAGATCATTTCTCTCTCTCCTTCAAGGGGTCGACTTTTCTCCCTCCTTTGTGGGGATGACACTCTCTCTCTCTTCTCGCCCCCTTCTTTGCTCTTTCCATGAGCGAGTAGTCTCATACACTAGTCCCCGCTACCCATGTTTTCATTTCATACATTGTAATTCTTGAGTTTGTAATAGAAAAGTACTATCTTTCCAGTTCAACATCAATCGTTTAATGAATGCTAGTTGCTTGATCACCAACTTGTGTTATCTATTATCTGTTAGTGCAAATTGTCTATGTTTGTATGTGTAGATTCGAATATCGACTGTTTGTTGGTTCCAAAATGTATGTAGTCACCATACGTTTGGTTTGGTATCTAGGAGCATTTTCAAGGAGTGGATTAACTCACCTCCATTGTTGTACTTTCATACTATGAAATGGAATCAGTTGACATATGAAAGTACAACCTTGATAGGTCGAGGAACACAATTTGTGAGGGGAGTGATGCAAAGTAAGTGACCATTCGTCTGGGGATAGATGACATTACAACACTTCCACGTTTTTCATAGTTAGTTATCTGAAAGGAATCTAAGTCTACAAAGATACTAACTATTTAGACTCTTTTCTTTGCAAGCCAAGTTATCATGATGTATGTTTTGATCCATGCGTAGTGGTGGTGAAACCCGATCACATCCTATTGGTTTCCAAATATTGTTTACAACCTTAAATTCACTTTCTTGCATTTACTTTACTTGCACTTACTTTAAACAACCAAACCAACTCTTTGATCTAAATACCAACTGTTAAGGAGTTAAATGAAATTTTAACGTTTTTTGTCTTGTTGATCTTAATAAGACCGTTGTCCTGTGGATTCGACCCTTAACTATACTACGATAAGACTTTCACGTATCCTAGCATATGTGGGTGGAGCTTTTAATCTAGTATTAGCAAGGCTAAACCTAAAGACTTACTATCTTTAGGATTTTTAGTGGTGCACGCAACTCCACGCAAGTGGAAGCTCCATCAAAAATTGGCGTCGTTGTCGGGGACAATGGAACATTTTAATTTCATTTATCATCTTGCTAGTTGGTTAGGGTTTTACACTTTTTTCTTTGAACATTACCCCATATTCTCTTGATTTCATCATATCTCCTGCATCATCTAAAAAGTTTGTTTCTTCCTCTACTTAGGTAGAAGATGTGTATGCAACCATCACATAATCTCGGATTCTCCCCTGATCCAGAGTACGACTATGAGGTAGAGAGAAGCTTCCACTGCCACATTAGACTTAATCGTCAAAGAGCCAGACAAATGGCCAAAGATCAATACCAAGCTGCACTAGTGATGGAAAGGGTCAATTCTTCCATAGCAGCCCAGTGAGTGTAACTCATTGCCGACACGCGTGCCCAAGTTCAAGATGAAGTACGGGCTGAAGAGCAAGCCCACATCCGTGCTGAGAATGAAGCAGCCACAGCTGCTGCTCAACTGTTGGTAAGAAGCAAGCAATTACGGGATTACGATGTTCCCAAGAACTATGAAGACAACCATCCAGTCCAACCACCACTCATCAACACTCCTAGTTTTGAGATTAGGACACAATGGATCCAAATAATGCAGATCATCTCATTCTCTGGAAGTGTCAGAGATGACTGCATGGACCATTTGAAGAGGTTCAAATCTCTTTGCAGGTTGGTGCCACAAGTTGGAACAACCATGGACGCAGTCATGCTCAGACTCTTCAACTTCACCTAGTCTGGAAGAGCACTAAGCTGGTACAATTCTTTGGACGGGGATCCAATCACCACCTGGGCTCCCTGGGAAGAGAATTTCTTGGAGAAATTCTTTCCCCCTTCACTAACCTACCAAATCAGAGGACAAATCAACCAATTCCTTCAACTACTGGGAGAGTCACTGACTGACTCATGGGAAAGGTTCAAGGAACTCTTGAGGAAATGCCCTCACCATGGAATCTGACAAAATTATCTTATAGAAACTTTTTATAGGGGAGTAAGTGATGAAATCAAGAAGTTCTTAGATTCCTCATCAGGAGGAAACTTTATGGGACAAAACTACGAAGACGCCTGGAGGATCGTCACTCTTGGAGCCAAAAATCAATCCAATTGGGGGAGGGCGACCACAGGAGGAATTCTAAAGGTTTGTAAAGCTGAAGAATCTATGGAAATGAAAGCCATAGCTGAAGCTTTGAAAACCATAGCCAACAAACAACAAGCCCTCAAAGCATCATTTGGGGAGTATGATAGAAAGAAGAACCCCCAACAAGCTAAAGTAGCTACAGGAACTTGCGAGGCCTGTCATGCATCTGATCAACCCACGTTATCATGTGGTCTCCTATACAATGTAATGATGGATTGCAACCACCTCAACCACAGTATGAGCCGATCATTGAACACCATGAGGATCAGATGCCAGAACAAGTAAATTCCATCCATTACATACCAGGACAAGCTTACTACAATCCAAATCAACAGAGAAACCATCCCGAGTTTCAATATAGAAATCCTGCGGGGACTGCTAACCTGCAACATCAAACACAAGGTGGATCTTCCAACAAACTACCACCTGGATTTCAAAGTAACTACAACCAAAATCAAAGGAATTTCATAAACAATTTCTAGAGATCCAACTACCCAAGAAATCCCTCTGCATACTACCAATATACTCACCCTCCTCCGCACCCACAATTACAACAAACGCAGCTGCAACAACCACAACAACCTCAGTTGCCAGCACCTCAACAACAACTACCTCAAGGGAAGCAAAAACTCACTCAAATTTAATAGAAGAATGCCCCACCATAGTAGACCGATGAACTGTCCTTGATAAGGAAGATGCTACAATCACAGAAAACCATGTTGGCCAACCAGCAAGCCCAGCAAAAAGCCATAGAAACCCAGTTAGCACATATAGCATCTCAGCTAAAACCTCCTGTGGGCACTTTCTCTAGCCAGCCAGAAGCAAATCCAAGGCATGATCAACATAGACCAGAACAATTAAATGTTGTTACAACAAGGTATGGTCATGCTCTCACTGAAGCGATCTCGGTTAATCAAGAAGATAGGGATGTAACTGAAATCATCCCAACAGAAGAATCATGTCAAGAAGTTGAAGAAAGGAAAGAAAAGGAACAAGGCCCCAAAGAACTAGAGGTTCCACAATATAAGCCAAGGATACCCTATCCTGGTAGGTTAAATGAAACCGGACTGGACTCTAGATTTCAGAAATTCAAAGAGGTAATGAAGAAACATTATGTTGATATACCCTTTCTCGACGCTTTATCTAAAATCCCAGCCTGGTCCAAATATATGAAGACCTTACTGTCAAAGAAATATATGACAGAGGAGCATGAAACTATCAATCTATCCCAAACCACTTCTGATATCATGTTGAATAAAATGCCAAAAAAATAGAAGGACCCTGGCTCCTTTGGCATACAATGCTCTGTTGGGAACACTTCTTGTAAAAATGGATTGGCTGACTTGGGAGCCAGCATATCAATTATTCCATTTTCCATGTGCAAAAGATTGGGGTTCACTGACTTGTTGCCTATAGTAATGACCATCTAGCTCGCTGATTCCACCATTACTGCACCCCTGGGAATCATTGAAGATATTCAAGTAAGAGTGGGGAGGGACTCTTATGTCCCTTGTGATTTCGTCATTATGGATATAAAAGAATACCTAAGGTACCCGATAATATTTGGTAGACCCTTCCTCGCCACAGCTAGAGCATTAATTGATGTTGAGGCTAGCACAATTACCTTGAGGTTGGGTAAAGAAACCGTTCAATTTAGGGTTTTCAATAGCCTGAAGAGCCCTAGTATCCATGAAGAGGTTTTTCTACTTGAAGTAATTAACAAAATGTCTCAACTCAAGCAAGCAAATCCAGAACCTGCAGATGCCCTAGAGGACGCTCTAATAAATCATGAAGCTGAATTTTCAACCAACGAGTTAGTTCAGCAATGCTTGTAATACTTCGAGCAGGCTGAAAAAGCCCGAGAAGCTACTTTTGAAGAACTGAAATTTGTCACCATATTAGAGACAACAGAAGTACCCAAAGCCCCGAAGATGAAAACTCTACCAATTGGGCTTAAATATGTCTTCCTAGATGAAGAAAAATTATGTCCAGTTATCATTAGCTCCTCTCTGGTTGACGATCAGGAGGAAAGGCTTCTCACTGAACTAAGGAAGCACAAGAAAGCAATCGGGTACAAGATGATTGACATAACAGGCAAAAACCCAGCTCTATGCATGCATAAACTACCTATGATAGAAGAGTTCAAACCCTCGAGGGAGCACGAGAGAAATCTGATCCCAAATCTGAAAGAGGTAGTTTGCCTCGAGGTTCTTAAACTCTTCAAAGTGGGTATTATCTATCCAATTTCTGACTCTCAGTGGGTTAGTCTTGTCCAAGTGGTCCCTAAAAAGGGGGGAACCATTGTTGTCTTAAATGATAAGAATGAACTAGTACCTACAAGGACTGTTACTAGTTGGAGAATGTGCATTGATTATAGAAAACTGAACAAATCAACAAGGAAAGACCATTTTCCCTTACCCTTCCTTGACGAAGTCCTTGAGCGGCAAGCCCACCAAAACAATTTCTGCTACCTCGACGGATATTATGGGTTTTACCAAATCCCAATTCACCCCAATGACCAAGAAAAAATGACATTTACTTGTCCTTTTGGAACATACATCTTCAGAAGGATGATCTTCAGGCTATGCAATGCACCCGCAACCTTCCAAAGGTGCATGACTGCTATCTTTGCAGGATTAACCAAAACCATTATGGAGGTGTTCATGGACGATTTTTCAGTTTACATAGACTCTTTTGACAACTATTTGCTCAACCGAAGTAAAGTCTTACAGAGATGCGAGGAAACAATCCTTATCTTAAACTGGGAAAAATGTCACTTTATGGTGACCAAATGTGTTGTCCTCGGACATCGAGTGAGTGAAAGAGGAATTGAAGTAGACAAGGCAAAAATTGTTGTCATATCAAAGTTGTCACCGCCCAAAGACATAAGGGGAGTGCGAGCTTTCTTGGGTCATGTCGGGTTCTACCATAGATTTATCAAAGACTTCTAAAAAATAGCAAAACCTATGACTTACCTATTGACCAAGGATGTTGATTTCAACTTTGACCATGAATGCCTTCTTAGCATTACAACCTTGAAGAATGCTCTAATCTCTACACCCATTCTGAGAGCACCTGACTGGTCACAACCTTTTAAAATAATGTGTGATGTTAGCGACTATGCTATAGCGGAGGTGCTGGGGCAGAGAATAGACAAAAAGCCATATGTAATATACTATTCATCCAAGACATTAGATGAGGCACAAAAGAATTATACTACTACTGAAAAGGAATTCTTATCCGTCATCTACTCCTTTGAAAAATTTTGTTCTTATCTAATTGGATCAAAGGTCGTAGTATATATTGACCACTCCGCCATCAAATATCTTATTCAGAAACAGGATGCAAAACCCAGACTCATCCACTGGGTATTTATGTTGAAAGAATTTGATCTTGAAATAAAAGACAAGAGTGGAGTGGAAAATGTCGTCGCTGACCACCTAAGTCACATCGAGTGTCAAGAGGACGACTATGTACCTATCCGAGACTCCCTCCCTGACAAACAACTTATGAAAATTACCACTAGATTTCCCTAGTACGCCGACATAATGAACTATCTGGCTACAGTAATCAACCACCCTTCTGCCTCTCACCACGATAAAATGAAATTTCTCCATGATGTTAAGCAATACTTCTGGGACGAACCCTATCTTTTTAGTCTATGTGCAGACAGACTTTTTCGTCGCTGCCTACCAGAAGAGGAAATTACCCCTATCTTAGAACATTGTCATTATGAACCCAATGGGGGGAACATGAGTCCGAAGAAGACCACTCTCAAAGTTCTACAATCGGGTTTCTTTTGGCCAAAAAAAGCAAGAGATTCCTATGATTTTGTAAGATCCTGCAATAAATGTCAGCTTTCTGGCGGTATAACTAAACAGAATGAAATGTCTCTCACTTTGTGGAAAGAAATTGAACTTTTTGATATTTGGGGAATAGAATACATGGGTCCCTTCCCCTAATCTTATGGATTCTCTTACATATTGGTCACTGTGGATTATGTTTCAAAATGGGTAGAAGCTATACCCACCATATCCTGCGATTCCAAGCCAGTCATCAAGATGTTCGAAGATATCATCTTCCCCAGATTTTGAGTCCCCTGAACTATCATATCAGATAGAGGAACCCATTTTCTACAAAGAAGCTTCGAAGCCCTCCTAAAAAATATGGGGTCAACCATAAGGTCGCCACACCTTACCATCCACAAACAAGTGGCCAAGTTGAAGTTTCAAGTAGACAATTGAAAGCTATCTTAGAAAAAATAGTCAATAGACATCGTACTGATTGGTCTACGAAGCTCCCCGATGCCCTTTGGGCATACCACACATCTTACAAAACACCGATAGGAACAACCCCATTCCGTCTGGTGTATGGAAAGTCGTGTCATCTACCAGTTGAACTAGAACATAAAGCTTGGTGGGTCATCAAACAGTTGAACTTTGATCTCAAAAGTGTTGGTGAATATAGACAACTTCAACGACAAGAACTTGAGGAGCTATGAATGACAACTTACCAAAGTGCCAGAATCTATAAAGAACAAACAAAGATGTGGCACGACGGCCACCTCAAAAGAAAATACATTGTTGTCGGAGATAAGGTCCTCCTCTTCACTTTCAGACTTAAGATGTTTCCTGGAAAGCTCTGCACAAAATGGTCTGGACCTTTCACAATTAAACACATCTACCTCGTTGGAGCAGTCATCATCCTTGATAATAATGGGGGAGAATAGACTGTTAATGGCTAGAGATTGAAGAGACTTTACACACCAACAGACAAAATACCAAGACAAACTATCGAGATCCACGATCCCTAAGCATCGACATAACCAAATCGGATTTTCATCGAGCCAGTAACGTAAAACCCAGGCGCTACTTGGGAGGCAACCCAAGATCTGAGTACCACCATTTTATTTTGCCTAGTTTTGCTAATTTTCTAATCTCTTCATTTGATTTAGACTTATCATCTTTAATCTAAAAATATAAAAAATCACATAAATAACCAAAACAAACATAAAAATATAAAATCCAAAAAGCTAATTAAATCTTTACCTAACGATTTCGAAACCATTTGGACTCAAAGGGTCTTGAAACCGATTGGTTTGTTTGATCTTGAAACTGTTTGGAACCCAAACGGTCTTAAAATCATTTGGAACCCAAATGGTCAAGAAATCGTTTGACCCCAAACGGTCACAAGACCATTTGCCTTTGGGAATTTGTAGCGACACCCAATGTTCTCTATAAATATCACCTGACCCCCTCCCTTTTTCTTTCCTACGACTCCCAAATTTCCAAACTTCCGCACGAACCCTGTTCCATTACTCCATCCTCTGCTCCCGTACAACTTTCTCACACACCTGTTCGCGCTATGACTGCTTCTGTCGATGCCACCTTTCCCATCGTGCACTCTCATGACTACTTTTCATCTGTTTCGTCCTTCTTTCCAACATCGTCATCGCCGCATCTACCATCTCCTCTAAGCAGTAAGGTAAATGAGCGTTCTGAAGCAGCTACCATCATCCTCTGGCAACTTTCACACACTTCTCATCTACCGCTGCTATCGCCGTCGCCGTTTTCTGCTACAATTTCCACCGCCCACCGACGACCCCATCGTTTCACCTTCCTTACGGTTCCGACCGTTTGGAGCCAAAATGGTCCTGAAACCGTTTGGAGCCAAACGGTCGTGAAACCGTTTGGAGCCAAACGGTCGTGAAACTATTTGGAGCCAAAATGGTCTTGAAACTGTTTGGAGTAAAAATCGTTTGGACCCAAATAGTTTTAGAAAACATGATTTCACCCTTAAAAAGATTTCTTTTTTTTTCAATGCTGAAATTCTTTAAACATTTTTCTTTCTCTTTTAACATATATAATCTTTCGATTCTAGAATGGCCTCACCTACAAAGGAAACCACCGGAACCGCTGATGCTCCCTTATGGACAAGGGAGCAACTGATGGAGGACCGCACCAGGCTCCAGAAGATCATGGACATCTCTGACAAGACTGGAAAGATCCGACTGAAAGTTGACCTGATCAAGGTCATGAATGAACTTGACCGCATCAACATGTGCTTAACTGAGGATCCTATTCAAGAAGTGGAAGAAACTTCTTCCAATTATGAAGGCTCAGAATATGAGCCAAATTCCGAGGACGAATCCCCAACCACAAAGTCCAAGGGGAAGACGAAGGCCCAGGAAGCTGCCAAAGAGCAACCAACAAAGAAACGGGCAAGGAAGCAAGTCCATCCCACCACTACAAGAGAACAAATTTTAGCAGGATCTGTGACACCACCTGCTGTCACCACTACTGTTGTTGATTTCCTTGCCGTCACCACCACAGTACCAGCACCAGTAGAAATATACATCCACAACCTCCCGTCGCTTGAAAAGACTTTCAATAAGCACATCTTCTGGAAGACCCTGACGGGGATTCCAAACTACGAGGCAAAGACTTGCAAGGCCTCAAACATTCACTCTGGTTTGATGCGCACGCTGCACAAAATTCTCATAGGCGCACTTTTCCCTATGACAGAGAGCGAAAATGTTGGCATATCTGATCTTTTTATCCTCTGGTCAGTTCTACAGGGGATGTCAGACAACATTGGACGACATATAATACAAAAGCTCTCAGCTTACGCCCTGGGGAAAGAAATATGCATGGGTGGTCACATAACCTCTATTATAAAATATCTTAAGATGGATAGAATACTACCTAGGTGCACAGTAATCAAGGGTGACATCCTTACCAATGAACAAATCTTAAAGAACTCTTACATCATAAACGACAAGATGCTAAACTATACTACATCTTCTTCTCTTCTGTAAAATCCTCAAGGAATCTTCTGCCACTTTCGAAGCTTGTTGATTATGAAAAGGAAAAACTACTCTTCACTGAAGAGGAGCTTGTCTGACCTCGCCTTCACCTCCACCACTTTTCCCTCAACATTTTCAGTTCCACCCTTCTCACCAAAAATATCACCACCCTTCTCACACACATCATCCACCACCACCCCAACACCACTGGTGACATCATCTACAGTCACCACGCAATTCACGCATCCATCTATAGTGTCTCTTCTGCAAGGCACTTCCACCTTTACACCTCGGCCCCAAGCACCTCACCCTTCCACCAATGGGGTCCCCTTTACAAATGTTGGTGAAAAATTCAGTTGTCAATTTGACGCTATCCGAAACATCCTCACAGACCCCTCCAACATTCTACAATCAATCTTTCTTGTGTGTAGGGGCTTGCCACACAAGTCAACAAGATCGACGAGCAGAACAATGCCTTACCAGGCATCCTCTCCGGCATCCAGCAACAGTAGGAATCAGCGGCCACGCAAGTCGACCGCATCGATGATCGCTTCTAAAACCTGCCAGAGTTGGTACTAGAGATGAAAGGCCAGCAAGAAACGTTGTCTCAGCAAGTCGATAGGATCTCTATGTATACTAACCTTTGCCTAAGAACCCCTGTGTGCTTCAACAACAACAACATACCCTGAGCACGTGCTTGGACGACATCAACAACACCCTCACACACATCATCCACCGCCAAGAAGAGTCGCCGAATGAAGAAATAATTCAGCAACGTGTACAAGTGATAGACCTTTCTGCATGACTCCTTTCTGCTGAAACACGTTATTCAGATCTTAAAGAAACCCATGACGCACTGCTCGAAACACATGAACATGTGCAAGTGGCATTTAACGAGCTACAAGCTATCCACCGGCAGTGTAAGAAAATAAGGATAAAGAAAACAACAGATAAGGCGGTAGACGACGATGAAGACGAAGACGAAGACGACGAGGATTTTGATTCCTCGGCTGACTCCAATAATGATACTTCCTCTTCAGATGACAAACCTGATGACCCAGGACATGTTGGGGAGGGAACCAGCCGATGAGCATAACCTTCAAAGAAAGCAGATGACAAAGACCACCATGAAGGTGGAAACGATCCCAAATTCCATGAGCAAAATGACATGGTAAACATGTCATATGGGGATCAATTCCTTGACTACTCATCCATGTGATCTCTGGGGGAAACCATCAAAGAAGTAGCCTACACTGAGTTCCAGCAATGTATATTGGGAACTTTCACAAGTCAACCAACAACAAACCTTCCACCGCACTCTACCTCGGAGCAATCTTCACATTTTCCCCTAGACCATGAATAGGAAGACAGAGTGAGTCTCGACACGGATATTGGACTCGACTCTGATTCTAAATCATAAAAAGATGAAGATCTGCAACATTATATGGACGACTTAGTAGAAACTTCTCTTCCACCCCTGCAAGATCTTCCCCGTCGCCACCTCTACCTACGATGATGCACGACCTAGACATGGTGGCCATCTCTATCCTAGATGTCTAGGATATCTTCATCCTGAACACTATCATAGATGATGCCAAAGAGTGTGGATGGCAATCTACACGAATACAAAAACTAAGCATAAATTGACACGCGAAGATTTCCGCACCATCCTTCGACCACAATCAACAGTGTGGATGGCAATCTTCTGTGTCCTTCATGGCAACTCTATTCAAAATATATAGAAGCTCAAAGCGACCGCAGCCAATTTTCAATGCTACACCAGCTCTGGCTATGAGCCTATTATACAAAGACTTGTGCAATAAGTCTATAGAGAGAATATGCGTTGGGATCGCTCGAAAGGTGTGATATATCACAGTCCCCTTTCAAGTTTCCAGCCACTGGATACTCATGATCATTGACACCGTGGCCCGCGATGCGAAGGTGTAAAACTTTTGTGCCAGTGAATTAAAGGCCAGAACAATCAACTTTGCTGGAGAAGAAGTCGGAGAAGCAAGATACATCCCCTTCTAGCTTCTCAAACTAATTTGGGCTGCATGCCCTTCTCTCAAGAATGGTTGGAACCAACCTTGGTTCCAAATCATCGCTCCACCAGTCCAAACCACTGATGGATCTAGGGATTATGCTTTCTGCACTATACACCACATACGAGCGCTTAATCAACAAACCCCCTTCACCAAGCTGGCCATATAGGATTTTCACTTGCTACGAGGGCGTTACGCCATGGATCTCATATGTGATAGATGGTTCTTCAAGGACCCGACTATGGCACCAGACGACATCCCTCACTATATTTTCTCATCCATCCAACATCCACAAAGGTGACCTTTCTGACAAACATTCACGGAGTTGGAGAAAGAACAACAACCTGCCACGGTCCCTGAAATAAGACAATGGGACCCTTACACTTTTGATTTGGCAAAAGACACAGGAGACATCGACTTGATATCAAGGGCCACCATCAACAGACCTTCCACACAAATGGTGCCCCTCCCTACCATAGAACTGACGTTTCCTAACTTTGACCTTGGAGATTGCAAGAGTCTTTCTGCAAATGAACTCTGACTCATCATGTCTAGGCTATATGCCGAGAAAGATGAGCTCATTTTTCTAGCCGGAGATATTCTAGTAATGGCAGTTACCCTCCATGAAACTGTACAATTACAAGGATTTCTATCTGTGAGCCTGATGACTGCTTCTCAATATCTCCTCATACAGAACCATCCTATGGTTTACATGGCATCATATTACATGAAGGATGACCTACTAAAGTTAAAGAACTTCAGAACCATGGAGGTGCTTATCTCTTTCCTCCAGCATACAACTCCGAAGTTCATTATGCTTCCATTCTATCACTTAGAGCACTAGATGTTACTGGCGACAAACCTTCCTGATGGAACAACAATGATCTATAACAGTTCTGACAACCAATTTGATCCTAACCAGAACCAGTATGATGTGACAGCTAAAATTCCCACGGAGGAGGTGGCAAAGGAATGTGCTGACAAACTACATGATCTTTTAAGCAAGCACACAAGGGCATATGATAAAGAGCAATTTCATCACCCAGCCTTCAACCACAGATGCCCCCAGCAGCTCCGAGAATCAAACAACTGTGGTTTCCATGTCCTCTACTGGATGTACACCCTCACTATTCTTGGAAGACCAGTAGAGGACATGATGGACGTGGACTACCACGCTCTACATGGAAAGTTAACAGCTAATCTTCTCTGAACGAATGGAGCTAACAAAGGACTAACAAAAGCCTAATACCCTTGTCCGTGTAATTATCAATCTATCACTTTGACACTTTGAGGACAGAGTGTGTGATAAGATAGGGGGGAGGTACACTGGACAAGGGTGAGGTATCATTTTTCAACCCTTCTCCCTCCGCTCTTTTTATTCACTCCTATTTTTCTATGCATTGATTTTTTTTCTTTCTTTTCACATTTAGACTTTTTCAATAATTTCTTTGATAGAATAATTCTTGTTCATAAGCATAACATCACTCTTGGAAAAGGTCACCCCAGCTAAATTTAGAATCAATGTAGTCCTCAAAATGCAATACTAGAAAAAGCATTTAGGCATGTAATGGTGAATTAATAAATTACTTTCACACTCAATTTCCATGCTTTTGCTTCAACTCTGCTCCAGACTCTCTACAAGTTAACATCATAGCCGAAGCCAGCCAAAAATCCCTCAAGGACAGGAGGGAACCAGGTGAAATCCAAATCAAGGAACCTCGCAAGTGGTCCACCAAGTACGAAACTAAAATAAGTGCATGTCAGGAGACTCCAAGAACAGTTTTCTTCTTTTCAAAAAAAAAAGGCATGGCAGCCCAAACAAAATCCCTAAATATCCAACTCCTAAGCATGTGAGTATCAAAATAAAAGCCAGAGTGTTGAATAAAAACGTGAGAGTTGTGCCATGCCTAAGGACCTATATGAAGGACCAATAAAGGTCTCAACCGGCCAGTACATTCAGCTGCCCTCACAAAAGCAGATGTGTCACGCACGGTAATGAGACCCTAAGGTCTCCAAATATATGAAAAAGATGATAAAGGACTCGCCCAGTCGGTATATTTAGCTTCCCTCACAAAGGCAGATGTGTCGCGCCCGGTAGTGAGATCCTAAAAGTTTAGATAAACCCTCCCCCACTAAAAGTGGGAGTTACATATCAGCCTTTAGCCAACCCTCATACATATCTTAGTTTCCAGTAGGTTTTTCAAAGAAGTATAAAACTGATTGGAGTTGAAAACATGCACAGAATGAGATCGAGCAAAAAGTGGTCCCAATGTGAGCTATGCGATATGGAATAAATTTGAGATCCACGCAACTCCCAATACCTGAAAGAGTTAGTGTGTGCAGAAGCCCGATAAAACTCTAAGATATCTCTGGTTTAGAATTGAAGCAAGAGTATGGAAATCTTCACTAAATAAAATCACCTCGCCACTACATGCCTTAACTCTATCTAGCTTGAGGACAAGCTAGACTCTAAGTTTGGGGGGGGGTGATAACCTCCCATTTTGCGATGTTATCTTACTAGTTTTCCTTAGTTTTCCATACTCTTACTTAGTTAAATTAGATAGAATCTTTAACTTTCCATCTTTTTGTAAATATACCATTAGATTAACTTCTCCTTTTCACTTCTTACAGAAAAGCACAAAAAAAATACAAAACCCCCAAACGGTCCCAAGACCGAATGGAAGCTAAATGGTCCCAAGACCAAATGGAGATCAAACGGTCCCAATACCGAATGGAAGTCGAACGGTCCCAAGACCGAATAAAGATCAAACAGTCCCAAGACCGTGTGAAGCCAAACAGTCCCAAGATCGTATGAACCCAAACGGTCCCAAGACCAAATGTAGATCAACTGATTCCTAGACCGTATGAAGCCACACGATCCTAAGACCAAATAAAGGTCAAACGGTCCCAAGACCGTGTAAGACAAACGGTCCCGAGACCGTATGAGGCCACATGGTCCCAAGATAGAATAAAGGTAAAATGGTCTCGAGACCGTATGAAGCCAAACGGTCCCGAGACCATATGAAGTCAAACGGTCCTAAGACCGAATGGAGATCAACCGGTCCCCAGACCATATGAAGCCACATGGTCCCAAGACTAAATAAAGGTCAAACAGTCCCAAGACCATATGAAGCCAAACTATCCCAAGACCGAATTGATATCAATCGGTCCCAAGACCGTATGAAGCCACATGACCCCAAGATCGAATGAAAGCAAACAATTTCAGACCAAGAGGACTCAAACGATCTTCAGACCGAGAGAGTCCAAACAGTCTCCAAACTGTGTGAAAATCCAAATGGTCTCCAAGACCATTTGGACCTACATACCCCAAACTGTTTAAGCCTCACTCAAAATCCTATAAATAGAACCCAAAGGGGTCATCACGAATCAGAAAGTCTCAAACGTCCAAAGGTTGCCTCTATTGTTCCAGAGAAATTCCATCCTTCACCCACAGCCCCGAGACTACCGGTCTGAGATCCATACTCCATCTCCAAGAAACTTTCTCTCTCATCTACATAGAAGGTAGGAAGAGGAGGATTCATCATCAAGCAAGCTACGAAGTGTAGAGATCGTTGTGCGCTCTCCTCCAAGGGGTCGACTTTCTTCCCTTCTTCGTGGAGATGACGCTCTCTCTCTCTATTCTTGCCCCCTTCTTTGTTCTTGCCATGAGTGAGTAGTCTCATAAACTTGGGTTCGGGGCGTTGCCCTGTTACCCATGTTTTCATTTCATACATTGTAATTCTTGAGTTTGCAATAGAAAAACACTATCTTTCTAGTTCAACATCAATCGTTTAATGAATGCTAGTTGCTTGATCACCAACTTGTGTTATCTATTATATGTTAGTGCAAATTGTCTATGTTTGTACTTCTAGATTCAAATATCGACTGTTTGTTGGTTCCAAATTGTATGTAGTCACCATACCTTTGGTTCGGTATCTAGGAGCATTTTCAAGGAGTGGAGTAAACTCACCTCTATTGTTGTACTTTCATACTATGAAATGGAATCAATTGACGTATGAGAGTACAACCTTGACAGGTCGAGGAGCACACTTTGTGAGGGGAGTGATGCAAAGTGAGTGACCATTCATCTGTAAATGACTGGCATTGCAACACTTCCACATTTCTCGTAGTTAGTTATCCAAAAGGAAGCTAAGTCTACAAAGATACTAACTATTTAGACTCTTTTCTTTGCAAGCCAAGTTATTGTGATATATGTTTTGATCCGTGCGTAGTGGTGGTAAAACTCGATCACATCTTAGTGGTTTCCAAATATTGTTTACAACCTTAAATTTACTTTCTTTTTTTTACTTTACTTGCACTTAGTTTAAACAACCAAACCAACTCTTTGATCTAAATACCAACTATTAAGGAGTTAACTGAAATTCTAATGTTTTCTATCTTGTTGATCTTAACAAGATTGTTGTCCTGTGGATTCGACCCTTAACTATACTATGATAAGACTTCCACATATCCTAGCATACGTGGGTGGAGTTTTTAATCTAGTATAAGCAAGGCTAAACCTAAAGACTTACTATCTTTAGGATTTTTAGTGGTGCACACAACTCCACGTAAGTGGAAGTTCCATCATTTGGCTGAGGTGAAATATCTCTTCAAGTGTTGGCCGTTAGCCACAAATTCTCCTGACTGTTCGCTCCATAAAATGAAAGCACCATACGGGTAGATGTTCTTGACAATGTATGGTCCAGACCAATGAGAACGGAGTTTCCCTAGGAATAAACTCAGTCTTGAGTTGAATGGTAGAACTTGGTCTCCCACATGAATATCCTTTCTTTGTAGATGACCATCGTGCCAAAGTTTGGTGTGTTCTTTGTAGATTTGTGCATTCTCATAAGCTATCATCTGGAGTTCTTCTAGCTCTTGAAGTTGCAAAATCCTGGCTTCGCTTGCTTTCTTCATGTCAAAATTTAGTTGTTTGATTGCCCACCATGCTTGTTGTTTGAGTTCTACAAGAAGGTGATAATACTTTCCATAGATTAATGGAAATGGTGTAGTTCTGAGAGGAGACTTAAAAGGAGTGTGGTAGGCCCACAAGGCGTCATTGATTTTCACTGACCAATCTTTTCGGTTGTGGTCTACTATCTTTTCCAAGATAGCCTTGATTTGACGATTAGAAACCTCTACCTGACCACTTGTTTGTGGGTGGTAGGGGGACGCTATCTTGTGTGTCACACCATATTTTATTAACAATGCTTCAAAGCCTCTTTCCAGAAAATGAGAACCTCCGTCAGATATCACAGTGTGTGGGACTCCAAAATGGGGAAAAATAATATCTTTGAACATCTTGATAACTGGTTTGGAATCGCTAGTTACAGTTGGTGTGGCCTCTACCCATTTTGTGACATAATCCACTGTGACTAGGATGTAGGAAAATCCATGTGAAGATGGGAATAGACCCTTGTAGTCCACACCCCAAACATCAAAAATTTCAACTTCTTTACATAGTTAAAGTGCCATATCATCTCTTTTCGTAATGTTACCCTTTCCCTGACATTTGTCACATGATAGAACAAAGTTGTAGGAATCATTGGATATGGTCGGCCAAAAGAAACCACATTGCAAGACCTTCAAAGAAGTTTTCTTAGAACTCATATGGCCACCAACTAGGCCTGAGTGACATTTCTCTAAAATAAGTTGGGCTTCCTCCTCAGCGATACAGCATCTGTAGAGGCCATCAGCATAGAGCTTGAATAGGTACGGTTCATCCCAGTGATACTGCTTCACATTATGCATAAATTTCTTCAATGTATTTCTGGTGCGTTCAGGGTGGAAGACACCAACAGCGAGATAGTTCATAAAATCTGAGTACCAAGGGGTAGCTTATGAAACTTTCATTAGTTGGTCATTTGGAAGAGAATTGTTAATTGGGATCTTCTTGGTTTCCAAGGTGTGGATGTGACTTAGTTGGTCTGCTAAACCATTCTTTGTACCCTTCTTATCTCTTATCTTTAAATCAAATTCTTGCAAGAGGATAATCCATCTTATCAACATGGGTTTTGCATCTTTCTTCTCCATGAGGTAATGCATAGCGGCATGATCTGTGTAGACAATGACTTTAGAACCTATGAGATAAGATCTAAATTTGTCAAAGGCATACATGACTCCAAGGAGTTCCTTTTCAATAGTCATGTAGTTCCTCTGAGCTTCATCGAGGGTCTTAGATGCATAGTAGATTACATAAGTTTCTTCTCTATACATTGGCCTAAAACAACACCCACAACATAATCATTGGCATCTCACATAATTTCAAATGGGTGATCCCAACCGGGAGCTCCGATGATGGGTGTTGTTGTGAGAGCATGCTTCAGGTTGTTGAAACTCTTGATACATTCTTCGTCAAAATGGAAGTCAGTGTCCTTTAGCAACAAATTTGTCATCAGCTTGGTTATCTTGGAGAAGTCCTTTATAAATCGTCTGTAAAAACCAGCATGAACAAGGAATGTGTGAACCTCTCTTACATTTGTTAGGATAGCGAGTTTGGAAATCACTTCGATTTTCACTCTATCTACTTCGAACCCTCGGCTGCTAACTCTATGACGAAGTATAATGCCTTCCTTTACCATAAAGTGACACTTGTCCCAGTTCAACACAAGATGTGCTTCTTCACACCATTTAAGGACAAGGGAGAGGTGCTTCAAGCATGAGTCATACAAATCTCCATATACAAAAAAATCATCCATGAAAACTTCCATGATAGTTTCAGTGAGACCAGCAAATATGGCCGCCATGCAACGTTGGAAAATTGCAGGTGCATTGCATAGACTGAACGACATCCTTCTAAAGGCATATGTTCCAAACGGGAAAGTAAAATTCATTTTCTCTTGGTCATCTGGATGTATAGGTATTTTATACAATCCAGAGTAACCATCGAGATAATAGAAATATTCTTGGTGGGCCATCCTTTCTAGGACTTGATCAAGAAAACACATCGGAAAATGATCCTTTCAGGTTGCCTTATTCAACTTCCTGTAATCAATACACATCTTCCACCCAGTCATTGTTCGAGTGGGGATGAGTTCATTGCCTTCATTCTGGATCACACTAGTTTCACCTTTCTTCCGGACAACGTGCACGGGACTCACCCATGGCGAGTTAGATGTCGGATAAATGATTCTGGTAGTGAGCAGTTTAATGACTTATCGACAGACTACTTCCTTCATGTTTGGAATTAGCTTTCTTTGATGTTCAATTGTTGGCTTGTGATCTTCCATCATGGGGATTTTATGCATGCACAACGCCTAACTTACCCCGGTGAGATCACTCATCTTGTAGCCAACAACTTTTCTTCTTTTATTTAATTCCGTCATGAGTTTATTTTCTTATTCGGTTGTTAGGTCAGAATTTATAATGACTGGGCAGACCTTGATATCATCTAGAAACACGTACTTCAATCCCTCAGGTAGGGGTTTCATTTTAGGGGCTTCTGGTTTCTCGCTCGGTTCTTAGATAACATTCACAACCCTGAGTTACTTAGATTTGGCTTAAGGATCTTCTTCAATAGTGTCAAGGTGGTGAAAAAAAATTTACATTTGTTCGTCAACTGAACTTTCTACATTTGGATTAGTCAGAGCCACTTCTAAAGGATCTTCTTGTTCATATTCCTCTTGCGTGAGGAGTGACATATGCTCTATTCACTCAATCAAGTAGACCTCTTCTTGCATGCTTGGTCTTCACATACTTTCAAAGACTTTGAACTCGAGAGTTTCTTGGCCTAGTATGAGAAGCAAGGTTCCCACTTCAACATCAATCAGAGCTCTTATAGTGGCAAGGAACGGACAACCAAATATGAGAGGGTATCTGGCATCTTCTTTTATGTCCATAATGAAAGAGTCACATGGAACATAGGAATCGTTGCCTACCTTGACAGGTACATCTTCAACGATTCCCAAGGGAATACTCACGGTGTTATCTGCAAGTTGTATAGTCATGCCAGTCGGGAGCAGTTCAGCAAACCCTAGCCTTTTACAAAGGCTAAGTGGCATGATAGAGATGTTACCACCAAGATCGGCTAATACTTTCTTACATGAAGAGTCACCGATATGGCACAAAATCCCAAAGGATCCTAGATCTTTTTGTTTCTTTGGCATCTTGCTCTGAATAATGTCAGAAGTTGTCATTTCTAACTTAACTTTCTCATATTCTTCAGTTATATACTTCCATGTAAGGAGAGACTTCAAGTACTTTATCCATGCTGGTATTTCAGCCAACGCATCAAGGAAGGGTATATCGACATGGAGTTTCTTCATGGCTTCTTTGAACTTGTTGAATCCAGTGTCAAGATATTTCTGCCTCAAATGAGATGGGAAAGGTATACGAGGCTTGTACACTGGCACATCCGTCTCAAGTGTTTCTTCAGCTTCTGTAATGGTAGGTTCTTCAGAACTTGCCTTGTCCTTTTTATCAACAGTTACTGCCCTTTTTGGTTGGGACTCAGGTGTTGTAGAGTCTTGCACAACAACAGAGTCACCCTCATCAGTAATAACCATAGGTGTCTCGATAGGAGGATCAAAATAATATTTTCCAGACTTGGTGGTGATAGCCTTCAGTTGCTCTGGGTGCTTAAGATTGTTTTTTGGTTGGCCAGCAAAGGCTCCAGTAGGTGGCTTCATGCTAGCTGCAAGTTGAGCTAGTTGAGATTCAATAGCCTTTTGATGGGCTTGCTGGTTAGCTATCATAGTCTGGTGCGAATGTAATATCTTCTCAATGGTCATCAGCTTGTCAATTAGAGAGACTGGACTGGCTTGTTGCCCTTATTGTTGGTTCTGGTAAGGGACTTGGGTTGGGTTATGGAACTGAGAACTATTCTGATAATTATTGTAGTTCATGTTCTGAAAGTTACCCCTAAAGTTTCCTTGATTCCCAAAATTTTGTTGTTGGTTATACTGGAATCCTGGTGGGCCTTGTTGATGATTATTTGAACCAAGTTGTCATGAGTTTTCTGCTCCTGAAGGATTTCCATATTGAAAACCAGGATGGTTCCTGTTCTGATTCAGATTGTAGTATCCTTGACCAGGGATGTTGTTGACAACATTAAGATTTTCCATTTGACCATTATCTCCTTGGCCATAAACATTGCTTAACACAACATCATAGTGGACATTGTAGGCTAATGTAGAATGATTAGTGCCTTTACATGCTTCACAGTACAATGAAGTGGACTTGATCTATTCTTGTTGTTGTGGGAGTGAGTGTCTTCTTTCATAGGCAGAAAGAGACGATTCGATATGGTTTTGCTTGGAAACTAAGAGTTTGAGGGTTTTTGTGATAGACTTGTACTCAAGAATGGCTTCAGCCATAGCTACCTTCAATACTCCTTTGTCCACAGATCTACCCCAATTAGTATGATTTTCAGCTCCAAGGGTGACAATGTTCCATGCGCTGTCATAACTTTGACGCATGAAGTTACCACCAGATGAGGAGTCTAAGAACCTCTTGATGTCATCATCCACACCCCTATAGAAAATATCGATGAGTTGATTCTTAGGAATGCCATGGTGTGGACACTTGCGTAGAATCTCCTTGTATCTTTCCCATGCTTTAGCAAGGCATTCTCCAGGAACCTGAGTGAACATTGTTATTCGACCCCTAATTTCATAGGTGAGAGAAGGAGGATAGAACTTTTCTAGAAAATTTTTTTGAAGTTGTTCACAAGTGGTGATGGGTTCACATTGCAAGGAATTGTACCAACTTATGTCTCTATCAACAAGAGAATACTTGAAAAGATGGAGTCAGATGGCATCGACTCAGACTCCATTTTGCTTTGCCATAGCACAAAGATCGATAAACCTCAGAAGATGTTCCTGACTATCTTCTCCTTGCTTACCATGGAATGGGTTGTTCTGGAGTAAGGTGATCCAATGTGCCCAGATCTCAATATTTGGAGCGTTGATGGGAGGAGGTTGCACTAGATGGTGAACGTCAGCAGCTTTAGGAATGGAGAACTCTCTAAGGTCCTTCTACAGTTCTGCTGCTTGCACTACTACTTGTGTTGCTCGGATTTCTATTTCAACTACAGCTTTGCCTTCTTGCATAAGCCTATCTCTTTGTGCATCAAGGGCTTGAGCAACCCTTTGGGCTATTTCCTCCTCTTGAGCCATCCTTGCTTGGTTCTCTCTGTTCTAATGATGAAAAGTTTTGTCTATCTCAGGATCAAAGCTAGCAGTGAGACTGAGACTGTTTGACGGGTGCATGCACTAGTCTTTGTTGGTACCTGGGATGGAAAGATTTTTCAGAAGTGAGATTGACGGAGTAGAACCAAATTCAAGTGAATGATCAATTGTATCAAAAAGAAAAGAAAAATCCTATATTAGACTTAAAAGAACTAGATTTGACTAACTGATTCTGTTGTCCCCAACAACGGTGCCAGAATTTTATGTGGTTTATTATCGCACTAACAAAATCATGCGGGGTTGAAAGCCCTGAGCTTTTACCATAACCATGTGCAATAATACCACCCACAAGTGGACAAGTCTTATCGCAGTATAGTTAAGTATCAAATCCCAAGGGACAATGTTTTTAAGAATCATTACTAGTCGATTCTAGTTCAAGTCAGGCTAATATTTAAAATGATTGGTGAATTGAGGTTAATTAAACTAAATGTAGGAAAGTAAAGAATATAATTAAAGTTGCTCTAGATTAATGATATGGAATCACTAGGATGGTCTTGGGTTTCACCACTACTACACATGCAAACACATCCAAATATCAAACATCCAGGAAAGATATAACTATCCAAATAGAACTATTGTGAACCCTCCCCGAGGGATGTTTAGGTTCACGTAAGCATCACCTTAGGCATCAGGTGTCTCGTCGCCATCCGGATCATGCACTTATGGTTCCGAAGATACAGATATCCAACTGAAGTTGTGGCCCTCCCTGAGGGATGTTTAAGCACACAGAAGCATCAATGTGGGATAGATGGCTCGTCCCCTCACGCATCATACACTTACCACCTCAAGGAATCACTTTCTATTTCTAGTCAGGGAGTCCACCGCGATTAATCTACAAGCAAACATCAACGATTAACAATGAAGATACAAATATCCACCTGATGTTGTGGCCCTCCCTGAGGGATGTTTAGGCCACAGAAGCGTCACCATGGGCTAGATGGCTCGTCCCCTCACAAATCATACACTTACGACCTCAAGGAATCCCATTCCATTTCTAGTTTGGGAGTCAACCTCATTAATCGACATTCTACCCTACATATAGAAGTTCTCGCAACATAGGGAAGAACAAGATAAAAGCAAGTATGTAATCAATCCACAAACATTAACGATTAACAACAAAATGAAAAGCTATATACATTTCCATGGAATGTTTAACAAGAGAACATGCTTGCATGGGTAGCAGAGCTAGTCCACGCACCCTAGAAAAAGGAACTAATTGCTCATGATGCGAGAAAAAAGAAGAACAAGAGAGAGGGAAGGTTCTGTCATGAGCATGATGTAGAAGGTAGTCACAACTCGGTGAAGATGATGTGGTCTTCTACGTCATGTTGGAGAAGATCTGGATGAGGAGGAAGAACCACCAAGGTAGACCAGGCAGACCTTCTTCTCTACCTTCATTTTGAGCTTGACCTCCTTGCTCGCAGCAAGTGAAGTGGCAATGACTTGGATGATCGGGATCGAACCTGCGTTCAGGCAGCCTGTCAGTGTCCCTAGTCTGATGCCCAAACGAGGACCCTGGTGGTCCTATTTATAGGCTTGGGTCGATTTTTGAATGGTTTTGGAAACCATTTAGTCTTCTCACAGTTTGGGTTCGTGAGACTTCCACACGGTCTTAAGACTGTGAGGGTCTTCGCGGTCTGTTGCTTTCATCCAAACGGTTTGGAATATGCCTCCAATCGGTCTTGGTTTCTAACAGTTTTGACATGCCACCAAATGGTATTGGGCAATTGGTCTTGTGCCCAACCGGTCTCGTGGCATTCGCGGTCTTCGGGTCCTAACAGTCTTCACGATTATTTGCTCTTGATCAGTTTTGGAATCAGTCGCTGCCCTTGAAGTTTCAACATTCCATCCAAATGGTCTTGGCTTCCAAACGGTCGATACTCCAACCGGTCTTCACTCCAACTGGTCTTCACTTCCAAACGGTCTCATTTGCTCGCGATTTGCTACCTCCAATCGGTCTTGCTTCTACGTCCAAATGGTCTTCGTCCTAGCATTCTTGAGGACCTAACGGTCTGCACCCTGAACGGTCTTGTGGGTATGTGCTAGCTGAATGGTCTTGAAGACCATTTGCCACCACATGATCTTGAGGACCATATTTCATCAAATGGTTTCAGATGATAAAATGGTCCTGGGATATTCACAGTCTTTGTCTAATTGGTTTTGGAGATCGATTACACTTTGACGATCTTGTTGTCCAATCGGTTTTGGGGGTTGATCGCCTAAACGGTTTGGAGACCGTTTTCTTCTCATGGTTTGAGGTCCATTTTGTCTTGCGTGGTCTCAAGACCATTTGCTGCCTATGCGGTCTCAAGACTATTTCCTGGTAGTGAGGAGGATCGTATAGGTGAAACCATTTGGAGAAAGAAGAGCAAATTGTATGGATGCAAACCAAATGGTCCAAGACCGTTTTGTCAAGATCGTTTGGTCAAGACCGAGGATGAGAGGATCTTGAGTGAAGGTGAGTTCTATTTGATGGTTGAATCTCATCATGACTTGCATAATCTGCATGAAATACATATAAAACTAGTTAATAACTTGGAAATCTGATCAACCAAGAAAAATTGCACACTGTAAGTTTTAAGGAGATGAAATCAAATGTATGTAGTCAAATTAGGCCCAAAATGACAACTGAAAATCATGATGAATCTGGATTCATCAGCGATCACCATCTCTAATCCACTTTAATCTGCTTCTCTGCTAAATTAGGAGTTTTTCAGCCTTCTCAAGTTATTTTAGTCACTTTGCCACCCTATCTTCAATCCCTATCATCTCGGGTCAAAGTAGATCTTTCCTCAAATCTTTAGCAGCCTTAGAGTATGCTATAATGGCTTCCTTCACTAGAGTAAGGATATCTGAGAGATCCTTGGCCCATTTTTTTATTGTAGCTTTAATGATTTTCATCTTCTCTGCCACCACAAAGATTGGATTACCCTAAATGTGTGTATTTCAAGTCTCCACCACTAGATTTCTAAGACTCAGCCATTCCAACTCTAAGTTCAAGAATCTGAAAGGTTTTTTCATCTGTCTTGCCCCATTAAGATTCATCAGCGTCCACGCATGATTGTTGTTTGGGTGTCCCCCCAACCCCACTGACGGTTCAGGGAACACACTTAACCACTTCACATTGACCAGGGCTCTATCAAGGTTGCTAGCAATTCTGAAACCAAGACTTCTTTTATTCTGCCAAGTGGTAACCCCCACGGTCATGTTAACTTCATCCAGATTAGTGACATCCACAACTTCATTAAACCTTCTGATGATGGAATTCGGAATAGGTTTGCCACCGAACTTTCTAGATCTCTTCCTTACATGATTTTGTTTTTTGGTGAACCCATGCGTGCTGCTTCTATTTATAAACCAAAAGTTTTGTCCTTGCTACAAAGTGAAATAAGGAAACAAAGGGTAAAGAAAGAAAAAAGAACAGCAAGTAAAACTATACATCCTTTCTATACATTTAAGCTATTTGATGCTATCAAAATGGACTTCCAAATCTTCGAAGGTTCTGACTTAAAACCATTGAAGATCATGTTGTTTCTTTCTCTCCAGAGGAGGTAGAATAAAAGTCCAGCAACCTTCTTTCTAGATAGACTGAGCTTGTGAGGATCATTCAAAGGAGATGCATAAATTTTAAACTGAAGGTGGAAATTCATCCAAATAGATTTGGCAAGATCACATTCAAAAAACAAATGAGCAATGTTTTTCTCATTGCATTCACAGAAAGAGCAACAAGAAGCCAAGTGGAACCCAAAATTCTTCATGACATCAAGTGTAGGGAGTCTAACTAGGAAGCATTTCAACCAAAGAACATAGCACTTTCTGGGAACGTTACCGGACCAGATCCACTTCCCCAATCAGTAGTTTGATAAGTATTCCTACTGATTTCCCAGCCATTTCTAAGCTTGAACTTCCCCCCTTGAAAAGGATTGTGTCTTTCTGACCTGTAGGTTTCATAGAAGCTAGGAAGAGGAAGCGCAGAGCTTTTGAGCCTCTAAATCTTGGAATGAACCAATCACCATACTTGATACTGACACCAAACTTGCAATTTATGCATTTGCTAAGCTTTAACATTAACTGACTGTCAACTAAATCAAAGAGCTTGCAACCCTAGGGGAACCATGGGTCTCTCCAGAGAAGAAAGGTAGATCCATCACCAGGAATAAAGAATATATGCTTGAGCAGAACACTCCTTTTACTAAGCAATTTCCTCCAAAGCCAAGAGGATTTGGAACTATCCATGACTGACCAAATGGAATCATGCTTCAGATACCTACCATGAAGCCATCTGATCCATAGGGAGTTTTTATCATTGGCAATATCCCAAATGTTTTTAAGAAGACATGCATTACACCAGTCTTTAATAGAGCGAACACCCAGCCCCCCTTCACTTTTGGGTCCACAAATCATGCTCCACGAGATAGTATGAATGTGTCTTTTATCAGTAGAGTCATTCTAAATAAAATTCCTCATCCGTTTTTCAATATCATAAATAATTGATTTAGGTAAAGGGAAAGCCGAAGACCAATAGATGTGATAGGAGGAAAGAGTGCAAATAACAAGTTCCACTCTTCAGGAAAAAGACAAAAGCCTGCATTTCCAGGCATCAAGTTTGCTCCTCAATCTATCCAAAATCAGGGAAATCATTTTCCTTGTGAGCCTACCTATAAAAAAAGGAAGTCCTAAGTACCGGACAGGTAGCTCACACAGAGAGATGATCAAAAGATTATCAAGGTCAACCACCTCACAGATTTACTTAGAAATAAGCTGATCTTCTCATTATTAAGCTTGAGACCAGAAATAACTCCAAAATCCCTCAGAATAAGGTCGATGGCCTACGCATTCTTAGCATCAGCTTTAGTGAAAAGAAGTAAGTCATCTACAAAAATAATATGAGAGACTCCAACCAAGGGAGAGACAAAATATTGCTCAATGAGGTTATCATCAATAACAACCTTAATGACAGAGGTGAAACCCTACATTGTGAAGACAAAAAGAAAGGGAGATAGGGGGTCACCCTATCTAACCCCATTAGTAGCACAGAATGGGGAAGAAGGAACCCCATTGATATGAACTTGAAAAGAGGCCAAGTTGAAGCATTTTCCAATCTAGTTTAACCAACACTGAGGGAAACCCATCTTCATCATAATAAAGAGAATATAGTCCCTATGGACAGTGTCAAAGGCTTTAGACAAATCAGCTTTAACACACATGAATTTAGGGCCATGAGGATTTGGAAAGGATCTAAGCATCTTATTTGCCAAAAGGATCATGTCCCCTATGGATCTTCCATGAATGAAAGCCACTTGATTAAGATCAATAAGGTCAGTCATAATACTTTTCAACCTATTTACCATTACTTTTGAAATAATTTTATAGACCAAGTTGCATAAAGAGATGGGCCGAAAGTCTTTGATGTTGATGGCATTTGGAATCTTGGGAATCAAAGCGATGAAAGTGTGATTACATTCCTTGAGAAACTTGCCATTATCAAAGAAGTTAAGCAGAGTAGAGATGATATCAGGACCCACTATACTCCAACACTTTTTAAGGAATACGAAGTTGAAACCATCTGGCCCTGGAGCCTTCTCATCACTGAAGTTCTTTACAACATTCTCAATCTCCACCATAGTAACATGTTTCTTAAGTAAACAAAGGTTCTCATTAGACAGATGAGGGAGAGTCCAATTTCGGTCCCACTGAACCCAATCTTCACTGGCAGAGTTGAAAACGGAGCTGAAGTGATTTGTGATGGAGTTACTGATCACATCTATATCATAAGAGATAGAATCATTAATGAGAAGAGAGTTTATGCCATTGCATATTCTCCTTGTTCAGAGAGAAGCATAGAAATAGGTAGAATTCCAATCGCCAGCTTTTAGCCATTGCATTCTAGATTTCTTCTTAAGGAAACTTTCTTCTTCTTCTTTGGCTTTGATGGTTTTATTTGTAACTTCAATAAGGTTTAGCTGCAGGGCATTGTCATTTGGATTTTGATCAAACTTGTTACGTAGATCATAAACTCATTTTCAAGAATACTAGCCTTTGATAGATAATTTTGTACTTTCTTGCTATTCCAAGCAATCAAATCCCCTCTGAGGTCATTCAATTTCTTATAGAGGCGATACATAGGAGCACTAGAGTATACATTTTTGTTCCATCTATCTTTAATAAAGTCAGTGAACCCATCTTCATTAATCCATTTGTTAATAAAATGAAAAGGAGTCTTTTTCCTTTTATCATAGGAGAAATGTAAAGACACAAGCCGATGATCACTCACAAAAGAGTTGATGACTTCACCCCAAGCATTAGGAAAGGAATCAAGAAACTTAGAATTATAAAAGACTCTATCAATCTTTGAGAAACTATTGTTTCCATTCTTTCTTTGGCTATCCTAAGTGAAGAGCTGCCCTTTAGTAATAATTTCAAGGAGACCAGTCTCAAAGATAGTATTGTTAAAGTCCTTAATACTTTTGGCAGAGGGATTGTGTTTGCCCATTCTTTCAGAGTTCAATCTAACAATGTTGAAATCACCAAGGACACACCAAGGAAGGTTAACAATGGAACTGATATAAAGGAGACCATCCCAGAGAATGGATATATCAAAATCAGCATTATCTCCATAAACTGCAGAGAAAAGAAAGGATTGGTCCTCAAAGATGACACTGCAATGCATAACTTGTTCATTTGCCCACAATTTTTGGATACTAAGATCTTTGTTATTATAGAGAACAAGAATACTTGTATAGGTATAGAACTCTGAATTAGATAACAAATAAGAACCATTCCATACATATTCAATAGACCTAGCAATATCACTATCTTACATCCTTGTTTCAAGGAGGATGTAGATGTCAGCCTTATTAATGTCCATCATCTGCTTGATACATGAAATCTTAGTAAGCATTCCTTTCATGTTCCAAGAAATTATTGAGAAAGGCATGTTAATCATTTGAAGGAATTGAAAGGGATGGACCCTCCTTCCTCGTATTACTCAATCCTGATTTGCCATCACCTAGATTTGCAAGAAGGGAGAAATTATTAGGGGAAAGAAGAATGTTCCTCGCCATAGAGACTGGCTTCAACAAGACCCTTGGAGGGGATTTAGACCTTCTCGTCTGTGTTTCCCATACTGGAGAAGGTGACATGGTGACAATTTTGCCTTTCTCTAGTGTCAGAATTATCTCAGTCACCTTCACTTCATTTGTCCTGTTTATGGTTCCTTCAACAGTCTGGACAATTTCATCCACAGCATCACTGAACTCTTATGTTTCCTCCTCTACTATCTAGGGACTTGTCTTCTTTGGCTCCCATACCTTCTTTTTTGGTTGTATCTCCACTTCCCCTTGCACAACATCCTTCACATTGGACTCACATAGTCCGGATTCATGTCCGATATTATTGCAAACGGAGCACTTCTCTGGCCTCCACTCATATTTGAAACGAATCTTATCAACTTGTCCATCATCACACTAGAGTTCCAACTCCTCCGGAAAGGTGAAGCCAACTGGAATAATCACCTAAAGTCTGGCATACTCCAGTCTGGTGAACTCAGTAGTAAGTTGATTTGTGCATAGCGGCTTCCCAAGGACTGAGCCAATCCTCATGAACATCTCATCATCCCATAGCTTCAAGGCCAAATCATGAATCTTGAGCCAGATCAAGATTTCAATGATCTTCATCTTCTCCATCGGTTCCCCTCGCTCGTATTTCTTGATTATCATTGGCTTTCCAGCGATGAACCATGCTCCTCCGTCTAATGTTGTAGTCATATCTTCATCATTCGATAACATCAGGACAAAGAAACCTCTCCCTCTAGATCTAATTTCAAAAGAACCCTTGACCTTCCACAACTGTGAAAGATATCTCACTAATGATGGCTAATGTGGGTTCATCCCCATGAGGTAACCAGTAGCCATCTTGCTCCATCTTTGTAGATTCATGTCCGCAATGCTCTTCAGGTACAGGAGCTTACCATCTTCCACCTAGACATCAACTTTCTTGATGGTAGACTTGGGGTAACTCATCCTCGTCGTGACTAGATCTTCCCATGACATAGCTTCCTATGAAACTCTGACTCATTCCGATCTACTCCATGCCACTACTTTCCTTGGATATCTGATCTTCGCTACATTTGTCAGATCTATTACATTGCCCACCTTTGATGCTTCTGGGGTAGTGTTCGGCATAGATGGCCCTGTGGTCGCCTCCAAGATTGCCACTGAAATCACCTCACTCTCTGTCATCTGTTAGACTGGGTGCTTAGTGCAAGGCCCCTACTCTCGTCAGTGAATGACCAGCAAAGTCCTCAAAGTTAACCTCAGAGTCCAAGTTCTAAAGGACTAAGAACTGATTCTCATCCACTGTATCTGTATGTGGTGGGTCTGGAGGTCTTCCAGCCTCTAGGTTTTGTCCACCACCCTCTTTGTTCGTCTGTATCCCAACAAGTTCATCCATCAAGCTGATTCCTGGCTATACCGCCCCAGTCTGGTCGCTAGAGACATCCTGATCCTGTTGTTGGCACTGGAGCCCCTGGGGTAGCTGAGGTCCTGTCTCGATCGGCCATGGGATGGTATCCCATTTTCCTCCTCCTTCTGTTGGGCCTCCTACTCCTTGATCTTTCACGGGCATCGACCTCCACAAGCACCTCAGCTTTGTTGTTCGGACATCTCAAAGACCCATGGTTGAACACCTTGCAGGCCTCACACTTCTCGGGTAGGGTGTCATAAACAACCTTGATCTCTAACTCCCTCTTATCAGGCATCTCAACCATGACCACCGGAGGTGGTGGTTTGTCTTCTGTGATCTCCACGCAAAGGTGAGCAGCACCCACAAACCTTCCTCTAGAATGGAAGTCGATCACATTGGGGGTGCTTAGGCCATACCCAATTATGGTAATAGCATTGTGCGTCCAGTGCAACCCCACATCAGGGATGGTCACCCAAACCGGGGAAGAGGTGAGGGCCCCCCTTCTGGTGTCAGCCTCCGGAGACTACCTTTGGGTGATGACCAGTTGGCTGTAGAAAAACCTTGACTCTTCCTCCAGTGGTGCTTTTAGGTCGTCATCAGAAGCAAACCTCACCAGGAACACTCCATCCCTAAGAGTCGAGAGTTGGACTTCTCCCCTAGGTTTCCACAACCTCAGAATCCAACCATAGAGCTGGGCAATGTGGCCAACCCTACTCATTACCTGAATGGTGAAAGTAAACCTATGGAAATTGTCCATAGCATCGACCATCAGTTGTGAGAACC
The DNA here is from genome assembly GCA_963693085.1 of Alisma plantago-aquatica. Lineage (NCBI taxonomy): Eukaryota > Viridiplantae > Streptophyta > Magnoliopsida > Alismatales > Alismataceae > Alisma > Alisma plantago-aquatica. Next base: position 381,337,319 of record OY856411.1, read on the forward strand.
TCTTCCACGGGTGGGCATCACCCTCCCAGAACGCCAGTTCTTTGGGGTCCTCAGGAAGAGCGACCGGCCTACAACATCTGTGAACCTCCATGTGATGCATCATCATCTCCGCCCATGATCACCCCATAGTAACATCTGCCCGACGGTCAGACCAGGGGACCGACGCAGGACCGAAGCGGACCGCATCCACAAAAGGAAGGGGGACAGAGGTAGAGGAAGGTGGATGGGGGTTGGAGGTGGGAGCCAAGGGATCCGGCAAGGGAGGGAGGCAGGGGAGGCAGAGCCTAGAAGCTCCCCTGCATCGCCAGAGGCCATCCGCGTCATCAACTTCCCCCTTCTAATTTGTTATGTGTATTATAGAGTTGAATGACTATATAACTTTAATAAAGATCAGACATATTTAGATTCATAAGCATAGTTTATTTTTGTTACCACATTATAAACCATATACAAATCAAAAGGAACATAACAAGGATTATTATCCAATGTGATTTTCTAAGTAACCCTAATAGTTATACTACACAAGTGAATTATATATTTAACTAAGCCCTAGATAGTTTGAGGTGTACCACTCAAACTACAAGATGACCACTGTAAAGTCAAAATCAGCCCTTTATAAGATCCATGATGACTAGAATAAGAAGATCTCTTCTCCCTGTTTGGTACGAGTCAACCATGGTGTCACATCGTCTCAACTACTAACACAGCCTAGTATGCCCTGGGTAAAAAAACCATGACAATAGAAACCCCAGTATACAACCCTCAAATTCAAGTTATGACAGTAGTCACTCTCAATCAGTTCCACATCCTAGACATAGCCTCAAACACTCTCCAAAACCTCAAGATCAAGATGACAAGGATGTACCCTCCCTGCCCCCACATATACTCAACAATATATTTGTGACACCCATTTTGTCACACAAAGGAAGATTTCTCTAAATCAAACAACAAAATTAATGCTAAACAAAAGAATTACCAAAAAAATATTGAAAATTAAAACTGATTATGATAAGGAACAACATCAAAAAGCTTATCAAGAGGAGATCCAAAGACACTTGTTATCTGCATTATATAACCTAAAACAACATTATGTACAACATGATGCTTGGAAGGACTACTTGTCACACATGATATAGGTTCCACATGTATGTACATGTACAACAGCTCAACTATATACAACAAGAGAACATAAACCAAAAACTCAACTCGATAGTACAACCAGAAAGCACACTGAACTCTCCCCAAGACCACTGTGTATGACTCTAGGACTCTAACATGAGAAGACCAATAGCAGCACACTAAACCTTATCAGATACTGATCTTGCTGCCCTTCCTCCTCAACTGTATGATCACCACCTCATCGTGCACGACCACGTAAAAGATGTGGAAACCCATAGGGTGAGATTCCAAATCTCAGCGATAGATATAACTCTCCACCAACACTATTTTTAGCATAGGTAAAAAGATTAAAGAACAACATTAATAATACTACTATGATACGAAGGTAATCATCACTAATAGAATAATCAATTGCTATTAGATTATGAAACATCTGATCATCATAAAAAGAATATGAAGAACATGTATATTATTTACTGACTAGCATCTACAAAAGCAAGGCAAGGCTACAACCAATGTTCTCATATTTGATCCTAAGCAAATACACTACATAGCTAATTACATATTTTATTATGCCATGAGGATTTAAGTTGTACCACCCGAATTCAACTTACCGTTACTAAGTCAAAATCGGTGCCATACAAGGTCTAGTAGAAGAGTTGGAATCCACATCTCACCCCCTCGGTCATTATGAGTGAACCTTTAGTGACATCATAAATCAAACTGCTACAAACGACATATAGTCAATAGAAGGATAGGGTCACACATGGCCATCCACATATATCAACACCTAGCCCACCTTGGTATAGGTAATGATGCCAGAAGAACAGGCTCAAGCATGGTCGTTCTAACAAGAATGAGTGGCTCATGCATGGCCATCCATATCACCATGAGATCGGCTCACACATGACCGTCACACACAACCTAAAATTAAGGACACGGGGATGATTGACTTGCACCCCGCATATTAAAAAATATGCGCTCTTAGTAAAACTCTTTTCACCATTCAGCAAGTGTTGACACTAAATGGATCTATGTCTTAGGGAAAAACTACATGATTAGGTTCCACTTGATTATTTAAGTCAATTATGTGTATTTTTACATCAATAAAGTTACAACATATAAAATCATAACAAATTCTACAAAGATAAGGGCATAGTACTCTTCCAGTAGAGAAAAACCTGTGGGATATGAACTTGTCACATTATCACCACATGATGTGCGTATTATTGACATTTATCATATTATCAACAAAGCCACATGTCATGGGACATCAACTCACCTTGCATTAGGCCACAAGTCACTACTAGTTCATAGGACCATTGACAACATCATTCTTGTATATAATTGGCACAACATGCCTCTCAAGACTCATTTCACTTATATCATGTCTCATCAACAAAGCATACACTAGCTATGATTATCAAACTCATAACACCTACATGGTTAGAAGACCATAATAAAGAGAGATAATCACATAACATCATAACCAGCCATGATAAGGAAATAAGAAAAACTTTTTCACTATTAGGGTTTAGGGTTCCTTCTTTAGCCGATTAGGGTTTACAAGGTTAGGGTCAACCAACCATCTTAGAATCACCACCCTCCATTGTCTTGGAGTGTATTAGAATTAGGTACATCAGTCTAATATATTAGATAACATAATAAATAACATTATACAAGTATGTACATGATTAACATTAGGCGTTCATATGTGCTTCATAACCACATATCATCACCACATGTATCCATATAAACACATGGGTCGTGGCCACCCTCTATGGTATGTCACAACTGTGACATCCACCATGGGTGTCTCGACTCTCAACACCATCACCATGTTGTGACCCATCTCCTTCATGCTGCGCCTAGGTTTGGGTTAGATCTTCTTCTCAACCACCAACTATGTGTTACGACCACAACACATCAACCACCACCATGTTGAGACAGCAACCCCTCTTGGGTCGCAATTCAATGCATCAAGGCTGACATAGCAAGGTCAAGGGAAGGAACCAAGGGTGACTAGGTTGCTGAGCATTAAGGGTTCTAACCCATTATCACTAGGCCAACTTCATCACAAGGAAGAGATCACTTGACCCCCAAGCCAACTTGGTCACGACCTACCACCCATGGGCCATGTTGCGACCGCAATGCCCATGTGTGTGTGTCGAGTGTACCAAGCCACCTAGGTTATGACCACATTAAGGGTGAACATATAGGTCACAAAATAGAACCCAAATAAGGAAGTATCATGATTACCATGAAAGGAAGCCTCAATCAAACCAATCTCCACAAACCCTGAGGCAAAGGTCCAAGAAAAGCATTATCCAAAGGAAATTAAACCATGTATAATATGAGTGAAATTGAGACTAACTTGTCTCCCATCTCTACATGCAAAAACACCAAACATGAAGGCTAGATAAAGAGTCAACCATGAAGAAGGAAACTCCATGAAACAACATCTATCAAAACGGGCATAAGAAATATCAGGGTTTCAGATTACTTCTAAACCAAGGAAGGTATCTCCACTAAAAAAACTATAGAGATTACTACTAAGTACAAGCATGATAAGGGAGCAATCTAGAGAGAGAAAATAGTAATAAAATACATAAAGAAAGTGCAACAATAGAGTAGTTTTTAGTGTTATATAACCCGCCTTAAGAAGATAACCACCAAAGCTCCAAGTTCCAAGCTCCAAGCACATGATCCCAGGGTTGGAAAAGATCCACCCAAAAGCTCCACACTCGGCTACAAGAACACCTCAAGAAGAAAAAGACACCAAGGTCAAAGATAACCCAATAAAAGAAGAAAAGAAGTTCTTGGTCAAACCAAAAGAGAAAGGGGAAAAGAGAGGATAAATCCTCTTCATATTTGGGTCTACCTTGTCAAGACATGGTCTTGACCCTTGTGATGAGTGGTTTCTTTCCCAAAACGTCCATCATGTAAGAAACATGGTCTAGTTTTGAGAAAAGAGACGAAGATGAAGGAAGGAGATCAAAGAAACATCAACTTAGAAGACAAACACTTACCAAGGATGGAAGATGAGCTCAGATCACATCCACCTCTACATGCAAGAGAAGATTGATCACGAAAGCTTCCAAGGACAAACCTCCTTGCTCCACCAAGCACCAAGAACAAGAAACGAAGATGATATAAGATAGAGGGATGAAAGGGTTGCAAATAAGGAGAGATTAGGGTTATATATATGACGGACGAGAGAGAAAGAAAAGGGGTGAGGTTTCAAGATGCTAAGGAACCAAAGGGACACTTGTCCTCACAAAAGACAAACATGCAACCACTTAAGAATGACATGAAAGACATAGTGATACACTCTAGATAGTGTCTTGACCATCATGCATCTCCCCATGGTTGTAGTCACGGCCATTCTAGGGTGTACCACCCATGATCGGGATACCATCAACCAACATCACTACTAGTTGAGACATGGCACCTCCACAAACCCTTGGTCATCCATCTCGACCAAAGACTACCCAAGACCTCCTAGGTCATGGCCTAAACACCTGGAGGAAGTATCTCGACCATGACACCCTCCAAAACTAGACTTGATCATGACCCAAGGTCGAGACAACACAACCAACTCACACATGGTCAAGGTACTCAATGCTCACATCAACCCTAATCACCACCTAGGGTGATGCTCCTCAAGCAAGGCACCCTACTCTTTCTCTCTCCTTTATATGATGCCAAGAAAGATAGGGAACACTATAGAGATGGAAAATTGCACATCAACCCCCTACATTGGGTAAGTTGCAATTTGCACCGAAAGCACAAATAGACTCCAAACAAGATCAAAATTCAAACTTAAGCCATACACAATCCCTAATCACATATCAAATGGTTAGAGAAAGGATCTAAGAACAATATTAAGCCAAAGTAAATAGGGTTATCCAAAAACTTGTTTCCGGTTCCTTACAATCCATAAACCCTTAACAAGGATTTTGCCCCCAAAAATCCAAGCGAAAAGAGACAAGTACTACTTATGCATCTCTATATCAAACCCCTACTATGGTCAAACCAAAACAGATATAAAATAGATGCAAACATATCATAATGAGACAACTTTATCTGACCTATCTCAACTTGAGAATTGACCTCTCCTCCTCACTAACTAGAAGTGTAAAGTTGAACCGTCATTTGTTGTCATCCCCATCCCCCACTAGTTTATCTGGAGGTACCAACCCTGATGGTTGTCCACATATTCATCCTCCACCACTACTGAACTACTATCTATGTGAGCCCTACTGCCTTTGCCTTGACTGTTGGGTCACCTCATCATCTTTCACAAGGCAAAAAGGTCTAGTATGCCCAACTTGTCTACATTAATAGCATGTCTTATTCTCATACCAATGCCTAGGTGGCCCTATCATAGACACTAAGGCAGCACTTTGGGTTTCTATAGGTGGAAAACTAAGGCCCTTGCTTTTACTGGGCACCAACTGTATCGATGCACTAGAACTTTATTGTGTTGGTGGTGCTGACAACCTAGGCTCCTTAAAGCCACCCGACGACTATCTGTGGTACTCAGCAACCCTTTTCATGGCACCCTTCTCTTTCTTCTCAACTACAGACCTATCTATCCTTCAAATTGACTCCACAAATGTAACAAAATACTCTCTACTCTCTAGGTTTGCTCTCGACATCGTCAACTCTGCATTGAACCCTTTCTCAAAGCATCTAATCCTCTCCTGCTCTGTCGCGGCCATGTGAGAACAGAACCTCAAAAACTCATAAACATTGCTTCATAGTCATTGATCATCATGGATCCCTGTCAAATCCTTTCAAACTGGCTGATCTTCTCATCAAGATATGTTCAAGGAAAGTACTGATTAATGAACTCACATCAGAATTCCTCCCAACTGATCATAACACTTGGCCTCTTTTCCTCCTCTATGACCCACCAATGGCCAACACTCCCCTTCAAAAGGTATATTGTGTGCTTCACCTTATCAACCTCTAGAAAACTAAGTATTTTGAAGGCTTTCTCTAGCTCTGTCACGCAAAGGTTTGCATATTTTGGATTCATCATACCAATATATTCCACTTCTCCAACTCACCTTAACCGCTCAAACATCTTCCCCGAGACCAAAGATTCGACATTGGGGACTGCTTCTCTCATTTGAGGGACGGGCATTCTATCTTCCACATGCGTAATTGTGGCCAAAAATTGTCCAAACATGGACTAAAAAGCGGGATTGGCAATCACTTCAGGGTCTAGCAGGGGCATCCCAAGTTCTCTCTCCTCATCAACCTACCTCCTTGCACCCCCACCTGGTGCAACAACACCACTCTCAACAACATGATCTTTGTGTTCTCCAGTCATCTTTAGGATTTTTTTCTTCTTCTGCATAAGCAAAAATTACTATAAGACATACTCGAGGACACAAGAACAGACATAAACCCTAGTCCTAGGTCCCTATAGACTCCATAAACCTAAAGCTCTGATACCAATCAACGTGACACCCTTTTTGTCACATAAAGTGAGATTTCTCATAACCAAACGACAAAATTAATACTACATAAGAAAATTACCAAAAACCACTGAAAATTAAAAATGATTATGGTAAGGAACAACATCAGAAAGCTTATCAGGAGGAGATCCAAAGACACTTGTTATTTGCATTATATAACCTAAAACAACATTATTACAATAAGATGCTTGGAAGAACCACTTGTCACACATGATATCAGTTCTACATGTATGTACATGTACAATAGCCCAACTATATACAACAAGGGCAAATAAACCAAAAACTCAGCTCGATAGTACAACCACAAAACACACTAAACTCTCCTCAAGAACTAAGTGTATAGGTACGACTCTAGGACTCTAACATCAAAAGACCAATACGAGCACATTGAACCGTATCAATTACTGATCTTGCTGCTCTTCTTCCTTAGATGCACGATCATCACCACATCGTGCACGGCCACCTAAAAGATGTGGAAAACCACGATGTGAGATTCTAAATCTCAGTAGGAAATAAAACTCTCCACCAACACTATTATTAGCATAGGTAAAAAATTAAAGAACAACATTAATGCTACTATTATGATAATCTTGTAATCATCACTAATAGAATAAGCAACTGCAATTAGATTATGAAAGATCTTATCATCATAAAAGGAATATGAAGAATATGTATATTCCCTACCAACTAGCATTTATAAAAGCAAGTCAAGTATACAACCAATGTTCTCATATATGATACTAAGGAAATACACTACACAGCTAATCACGTATTTTCTCCCCAAGGATTTGATTCATACCACCCAAATGCAACCGACCACTACTAAGTTGAAATTAGTGACATACAAGGTCTAGAGGAAGAGACAAAATCCATGACCGCACCCACTCGATCAGTACGAGTGAAGCTACAGTGACATCATCACTCAAACTACTATCAGCAACATATAGTCAATCGAAGGATCTGGTCATGCATGGCCATCAACATATATCAACACCTAGCCCACCTTAGTACATGTAACAACACTAGAAGAACATGCTCACACATGGTCATCCTAACAAGAAGGAGAGTCTCATGCATGGACATCCATATCACAACGAGATTGGCTCACGCATGGCCATCTCACACAACTTGAATTTAAGGATGCAAGGGGATGCTTGAGTTGCACCCCACATATTCAAAAATATGTGCACCGAGTAAAAGTCGTTTCACCATTCAGCAAGTGTTGACACTGAATGGATCTGTGAAATAGGGTAAAACTACATGATTAGGTTCCACTTGATTAGTAAAGTCGGTTATGGGTCTTTTAGCATCAATCAAGTTAAAACATATAAAATCATAACAAATTCTACAAAGATAAGGGTATAATACTCTTCCAGTATGTAATGACAGTCATCAAACTAACAAACACATCATTACTAATTAAGCGGAATAAACATAAATAGTGGATTAACAAAAATCACTAAAATTTAAAACCATTTTGCAAGGATATCCTCGTACAGAAAATTTTTACTGAAAGATCCAAAACTCATACATATCATGATTTACATTGTACAACATTGTTTCATCTCATCTCGAGGACAACATATAATAGTTGCTCTATCAAAACACATACTGGAGCAACATAAAACCTTGAGGCTTACAAGCCAAAATCTTAGATTGTTCATGAAACCATAACAAACCAACTCCAAGTACTTGAGAGTACAGAGACGACACATAGGACTTCTATCTACAAGACACGATAGAAAGTACACTCAACTTGAGCTGTCACTGTTGTCCCTGTTGCTATTGTTCTTTCTCTGCAGTACTGTCTCTATCCCCCTCATACCCGTCCACCTAAAAAAATGTGGATTCCATGGGGTGAGACAATTGTCCCAGCGAGAGATATAACTCTCTACGGACCATTATTATCATAGATTTAGCATTTCTAACTGAGCAGAGGTTCTTTTATATTAACATGCAGTATTAATCATTATATGAACATAATAAGATAATCTCCTTTCTTAAGGATAACATTGCATCTACCCATGGTAGAGTTATAATTCATCTATCAACTTTTCAAGGAATGTAAAGAAATATGAATAACATCTATCCACTAAGATGTATAATTGTATTGTGCATCAAACAATGTTTCTCGTATTCGATCCTTAATCAGATATGATACACGGCTGAATATATTTTACAATCACACTTATGCCCTGAGGAGATGAAGCATACCCCGATCATCTCCAACCGACCACAAACTTCTCACAAGTCAGTACCATACAAGGTCAATGGATGAGTCGATTGTCATGACCTCACTTATCTTAATCAGTATGAGACCACTAGCAGGACTATGTCAACTGCTTAACAAGTTGTGCTAGGGTACGTAGGCATCCACACTTAGAGCTACAGCATCAACTACACTCTCTTAGGGGAAACGTCTACTAACAACCTCCCCAGTTACTGAGTCATGGCGACGCAAGCACCATACTCTGAGCCACAGGCTAGTTCACCGTACTCAACACAGAGTCTACGACCGAAGTTGCACTCGAGCTAGGATATGGCATATAGCCAAATCCCCATTCATCTCGGGCTCATAAGGGTATTGGCTCACACATTGTCATTTATACTTATGCCCCCGCATACTCAAAAGTATGCATTCCGGGTTATGCCACGGAGCAACCTATTTCACCATTTAGCAAATCCTGATGTTGATGGTTCTATGATCAGGGCAATGTTTTGTAGTTTCGAGTGATATATTATGTGCATTACATCATTGTTTTAGCATCAAACAAGTTATCATTATCAATCACAACAAATGCTACAAAGAAAGGTGTAATACATCTATGATATACTTTTCCAAATCTTTAAAACACATGATACTTGGGATCTCAGTCCCTTATCACATTACTGGGAATTCTCATCTCTTCATTATCATGATTACTGGATCTGGGTATTCAAACCCTTAGATAATCACATAACGTTGTTACCTCTCTAACAGGTAACCATCACCTCTAGGTCCTCATACCAAGGTTTTCATTTCACTTGTTGTACAAGTATTCTCATGGCTCACAAGGCCATAACACATCTTGTCACCTCTCACTAGGCGACAAATAACCACATGGCCCACAAGGCCATTAAACGTATTGTCACCTCTCATTAGGAAACAACTAACCACATGGCTTGTAAGGCCATTAAACATCTTGTCACCTCTCATTAGGCAACAACTAACCACATGGCTTATAAGGCCATTAAACATCTTGTCACCTCTCATTAGACAACAACTAACCACATGGCTTATAAGGCCATTAAACATCTTGTCACCTCTCATTAGGGAACAACTAACCAGATGGCTTATAAGGCCATTAAACATCTTGTCACCTCTCATTAGGAAACAACTAATCACATGTCTTATAAGGCCATTAATCATTATACTTGTTATACAAGCATTTAACATGCCTTACAAGGCTTATGTAATAATAGAATTACAGCCTTCCCATCATTAGGGTTAGGGTTTCCCTTTATAGCCAATTAGGGTTTCATGTTCATATTATAAATCAAAACCCTAATTCATTGCTCCACACATCTAGGAGTTTACATTAATGTCATAAGTATTAAATCATACTTATTTATTCTCATCATTTATCAGTGAATGATTATCAACACAAGGTATGAGCTCCTCTCTGATCCTCACTAGGATTTTGATTACATCATACTCATTAACTTGACTTAACCCTTTCTCAAGCCATGTAGCCTACACTTATCAAGGTGCATTAATCTCATTACATCTCAATGTAACAATTGACATAACACACTTAATGTGTTACTCATCCAAGTATATTGGATTTAAGGTGCATCAAGGTGTATCAACCTTGAGGTGTTGGATGTGATACTTATCATGTCTTGATGTATCACTTCCCTCATCACTTTTAACTTACTTTAATTCATCAATTATCTTGTATTAGGGTATTTCCCTTCCTAATACTTTATTCACTAGCCCATCACATTTATCTTGTAATGTATTGACCAAAAGTCACACAATTAAATTACCCAACTATCATCAAGTGATATGGACTCATCTTAGGTTGAGGCATTGTTGACATAATATCAACCACTTTAGGTGTTTCACCTATCAAGGTATTAGCCACATCGGGCTCAACCCAATATATTCATCTTATTTCCTCCTTCAAGAGTACCATCCTATATTAAGGATGACTAATAGGTTAAACAATTGGTTAAACTCTTCTCAAACCATTACACAAGTTGATAGGAGTGAAGGTCACCAAGCCATGTCGGGCTACACCATCCAATGTTGGGTTGCAACACCCATGTCTGGTTAGGGTTGGTTATGACGGGCACATGGTACATGTATGTGTCTCCCATGGTGTTTAAGAGGTACTAACTCATTACCATTTCAGTCTATACATCAACTAGGGTTGGCTTCGATGGGCTACATGTCATCAAGAGTTGTGTATCGGGCTACCATATCATGCAATACTTACTTTTCTTTACTCATATCGGGTTACCCAAATTAGGGTTTCATATCAACTTACAAGTATACATTTAACCTTATATCATGAATGGAGTCTATACTTGACTTCCTATCACGTAAGAGATGTATAATACACCACCATATCGTTCAGGAACATATAATATCTTATTAATATCATTTTTGTGGAGTAGGTGCATCACCATATCGGGTTAGATGTGCTTGCTTGTGTGCTTGAACCCAATATCACTTTACCTTTGATTATGTCATCACAATCAACCTCTAGGACTTTGTTCTTACTGTTCTAAGTCATGGACAACAGTCCCATGAATATTTTAGAACTCAAAGCATCATCAATTGTTCAATAGAAATCGAAATTGCAAGTGATTCAACAAGTATGACAAAATTGAAGGTGCATAATGATATAATTGGGTTCAAGTTATATAACACACCTTAAGAACAACTTCAAAACACTAAGCTCCAAATCTACACATTCCTAAGGTTAAATATGACTTATCAAAAGTCCAAGGATCGTTCACAACTCCTTCATATACAAGGAATCACCATGGATAAGCAATTCATGAAGAAGAAAAGAAAGGAAGATCAAAACCCTAAAATAATGCTTCAATCCAAGGTTAAAGATGATCATGGCCTCACCTTAGGGTTAAGACTTGAGCTCCTTCTTGCTCCAACACCTTTTCAAGATACCTCACAACCCTTCCACGATATGCCACCACTTTTGGCCGATATCCCCCTCACTTATGGCCAAAAACACTTCACTATGGCCGATATCACACTTCTTGGTCGATATCACCCTACTTGGGCGATATGATCTTGCTATGGGCGATACCCAAGGCCCATGCATGATACCACATATCCTGCATGATACAGGGATCCTATGCATGGTACCTTAGGGAAGGAGAGTGGTAATATCTGAAAAATACCACTAAGGGGTGAAACTAGGGGTATATATACTTATTGTTCATGAAGGAGTGTAAAAATGAGGTGTCATCAATTTGAGCTAGTAGGTGCCACGTGTCCATGCATGGGTGACATGTGTACATTCATGCATAAACATTTATCTTGTCATTCAAAATGGTTGAGGATCATTTAGGGATAAGGATCCGTCCATTACATATCATTTTGAATAAGATATATCAATTAATTCATCACCTTATTCACAACTTGTCACAACTTTACTAAGGAAGTTGTAACCCGACACAAATCACCTCCTTGAGGTGCTTTGCACGTCATGGGATTTTCCAAGAGTCCAAAAAACGATATGGGACTCCTCCTATGGCTCCTTGGCCGATAGGCACTCATATATAAGCTTTTCAACTTGATACAACTCAAGTTAAGGTTTCATATTCAACCCTTTTATTGGTCATGTCATCACCAAGATTACCATCACTCATAATTGATTAAAACATGGTGTCTCCTTCTTTATCTATCCTCTACATGATACTAGGAGGGATTACAGACACTCTATAGGTGGTAATTTGCACATCAACACCACATTTTGGGTAAATTGCAAATTGTACCAAAATTGGTGTATTCAACACAAGTATTATTCCAACAAGTTTCAACTTGCAATTGGGGCTCTCCACAAGCCACCCATTAGCACCATTTTATCTCTCATGATGCCAAAATGCATAAGGCACATTCAACATGTGTCAATTTGCAACATAACCCCTCATATTGTGTAAATTGCACTTTTCACCCAAACTATCAAATAATGCACAAACAACTTGCAAATAAGCTCAAACTTGAAAATTAAACCCTACAAGAGTCTTAATTACTTTTCAAAATATTACATAAAGTTTGTAAACAACTTACTTAAGTGAAACTTCAAGGGTTAAGCCATAACTCAGGTCAGAGGTATTACAATTATAAACCCCTAACAAGGATTTCATCCTCGAAATCCTGAATAAAGGAAGACAATTGTTATTCATGCCTCATGTCATCAAATCTCCACATAACATCTTGATGACATCACTACTACAGAAACAGCATTCAGTGTCACTTTTCTGGGCGTCGGTTCTTTAGGAAAACCGACGCCTACACTATTAGACGTCGGTTATTTAGGCAAACCGACGTCTATATTCGAAGACCAGCCAGACACGGGTACCGCTTTGAATACAGCGTCGGTTGTTAATAACAAACCGACGCCTAAAGTCGCCTGTGAAATCCAATTTTTGAGCAAAAAAAATAGTGTCACTTTCAGCGTCGGTTATGTAGATAGAAACCGACGCCTATGCGCGATGAAAATTTGTGCGAAAAGTGTCACTTTCAGCGTCGGTTAACCTTTTATAACCGACGCTGAAAGTGGTTCCCGCCAAACAGTTTCGTGAAAAATATCATCGAATTGGACGTCGGTTGGTTCAAACAACTGACGCTAAAGAGGTTTAGGTGTCGATTGTTTGAAACAACCGACGCTATTTGGGAACTTAATATCCCACGATCGCCCGACTCTTCCCCTTTCTTCTGTTTCATTGTGAGCTGATTTCTCTTTTCTTCTCTGCTGTCACCCGACCACACTGCTGATTTCTCCTCCACGAAAGCTCCTTCTTCCTCCACGACAGCGCCGCCGCACCGCCGCCGCCACTGTTGCTGCCTTCTTCCCCTTATCCGCGCCCCCTTCTCCTCCGCGCCCCCTTCTCCGCAGCCACTGCTGCTCCTTGGTCTGCCTTCCCTGCCGCTTGGATGATAAGAGTGTCGTCCAAAATAGTGGGGTCACTCTTCAAGCATCGACTATGTACTTTGCAAGTGCAAAGGATAAGAGTCCACGTGAAGCTAAAATGTCATATTACGGTGTCATTGAAGACATTTGGGAGTTTGACTACATAGATTTCAAAATTCCACTCTTTAAATGTAATTGGGTTGATAACACCAAAGGAGTTATAGTGGATGAATTGGGTTTCACTTTGGTGAACTTTGAAAAGATTGGCGAGAAGGGTGAACCATTCATATTGGCATCACAGGCGAAACAAATATTCTATATCGATGATCCTGCAAATGATAAATGGTCGGTTGTTCTTCATGGTAAAAGACAGTTCATTGAAGATCCTATAGATGAAAAAGAGTACTATGATAAGTATGATGACTCCAGTCCATTCTCAGTTTGGTTTCCAACTCCACAAAATATTGAAGCTAATGATGACTTATATGTGCGCGGAGATCACAATGAAGGATTGTTAATTGATAAAAGATCACAATTTTAGAGACATGTATGTTTATACAAATGCTAAATGTTTGCCTTTTTCTAGTTAATACAAATGCTAAATGTTTGCCTTTTTCTAGTTAATACAAATGCTAAATGTTTGCCTTTTTAATGACATTTTCAGATGGCTGACCATGATGAGCATGATGTCCATGATGAGCATGAAGTCCATGATGAGCATGTTGTCCATGACGAGCATGGCGAGGATAACAATGTAAGTTCTAAAAACATATCCTATATTTCTATAAAATTCATTATCTTCTAGTTATGTCATATATCTTATATTTCTATATTGGGCTAATTCAGTGTGTTTATTTTTGTCAAATTTTAGGTTGATGATGCACATGTACCCACTGAAGCACTGGAGCAACATGATGTGCAGCACCAAACACTTAACAAGAAAAGGGGCATCACTCTGTTGAAGAAGTTAATAGCGCTTAGTGGCAGTGGATCCAAATTTGTTGTGGAATTTGATAATGGAGGAAATGCAATTGGAGTGAACCGCAATAATTTTCCAAACTATCTTGGGTGTACCACTCGGAGCCATTGTGGTGTTAAGTATGATAACTGGCATAAAGTTCCTCAGGGGAAAAAAGACTTGATATGGAAGGATTTATGCGTGAGTTATTATTATTTGCAATTCTATTTTGTAGATTACAAATTCTATTATTTGCAATTCTATTTTGGATACTAGTTAATAACATTTCTATTTTACAGAATCTGTTTGCATTGGATGAGAAGTTGCATCGTAAAAGTGTGATGCAACACGCTGGAAAGATGCTTAGGAATTATAGGACAAATCTGAATAGAGAATACATAAAAGAGGGTGATAAGAAAAAGAAGTCAGCCCTTGAACAATGGAACTTCTTGGACAAAGAAGATTGGGACAATTTTGTTCCTTCAAGAAAATCTGAAGAATTCAAGGTATTAGGTGTCACTCCCAATTTAATTAATATACATTGTATTCACCTATTCAAGATTAACATTTAGTGATACTAACCAAATCATTAATGTGCATACTAACTAGGCCCTCAGTGACGCACAAAAAGCAAGGCGTGCACTGAATGTGCATGACCACACTATGGGTCCAAAAGGCTATGCAAGCGTTCGCCAAAGACTACATGTGGAGTCTGCGGTACTCAGGAGTCTGCTCCTACTCAGGAGTCTGCCACACCCATGCCTCGCCATGATATCTGGATAGCTGGGAGGCAAAACAAGAAGGGTGAAATAAAGAAGCCCGTAACTACTGAGGCGGCTGCGAAAATGGTAAAATACAACTCTTAGAGCAATCGTTTGAATATTGATTATTTGTGGTGTTAACTTACCAATTTCTGTTGATGGTAATTAGCGGGAGCTGCACGAGCAGAGGAAACAAGGCACGTTCATCACTCAGGGCACAAGGGATGAATTGACAGTTGCTCTGGGTAACCCAGAGCATCCTGGACATGTTAGGGGTGCAGGCGCTGGTGTGGGCATCAAAGCATTCTTTGGGCCATCCCAACGCAAACCCAAAGCGGGACTTTCTCAAGAAGAGGTAACCTATTCTTTTTTTAGAATGTTACTGCAAAAGGAAATTCAATAATAAGAAGCTAATGTTTCTTTTATCCATGTATAGGAGAATAAGAGAGTCGAGGATATAGTTGCTAAGAAGGTCAACAATGTAGTTTCTGAGAAGGTCAAGGAAGAATTGCTGTGGTGGCAGGCATCTCAGGCTTCCAATCAGCCTATGGCGACCCACTCTTCTCCTGATGCACAGACTGTGAGTAATCCTGGAGACCCATCGCCTAACACATCTGCTGTAAGTATTGTTTATGACATTGTAGCTAGTCTTTTCAAGATGATATGTTTTCTAGATGATATGTATATATGTATAACATTCTTTACGTAAATTTGTAGGAATTGAAGCCATGCCGCTTAAGAATACAAGACTATGTTGTTGCAGAGGCGCTGGCTTACCCGTCCCTTCCTGGGGAAAGGTTTCACGGGACTCCAATGCCACAGGGCTACGTTCGTGTGGGCCCATTACGTGTGTTACCCGATTGGAGGGAAGCTACATTGCCATATCCCCACCCGGATATTGATACACTTGCTGAGGCAGAAGGCGGGGTCATATTGTGGCCCAAAGCAAATTTCGTCTACACTACTAAAATTATAAGATAAATTTACATTGATTTAGACTGTTAATGTGTATATATGATGTCAACTGATCTGAAATTATATATACAGGTTAAAAAGAAGACACCAGGAGCACCTAGGCCTCCACCTCCACTTCCCGCATTACCAACTTGGGTTCCAACTGACCTAACATACTCGTTAGGTCCTGCTTGTAGGGGAATGGCATGTTGGCTATGGGCACATAATATACATTGCCCGATAATTGTTTCTTTAGATGCAGATTATGCAGGTCAATCATACGATAGCTCTTTATTTATACAAGATATTATTGAGCTGTTTATGTATGATTGGCTGAATACATCAATGATAGAGACATGGATAAGGTGAGATCTTGTTTATACATCCATATACCTTGTGTAAGATCCGGTGATCTGGTTTCTTATATATTAATGCATACGTAATACATGTTTTGCAGCTACTTAGTCGAAGATCATTGCAAACAATTTGCATTTGATCATGTGGGATTTTTGATTCCATCATTGATTAGTATGGTAGCTAAAGACCCTGATAATGTTCAACAATACTGTATAGATGCTTTTACAATTTTTGGTCAGCAAAAGAAGACGATAATAATAGCTCCATTCAATGTCAAGTAAGTTTACTTTATTTATAATTTGTACTTAATAAAAATCCATTTTTATTGTGCATTTTGAGTTATTAATTGTTAACTTTTTTACCTCTAGCGGTAAACATTGGGAGTTACTAGTTATTGTCCCCGGGACGTTCACTGTTTATTATCTAGATCCCACGGGAAGTACATTAAACACTAAAATTGGACACGTAATGAGAATGCCATTATTCTGGTGAGAAATATTTCATTTTTGTATCTGTTAACATCTGTTATTACATTACTATTTACTTATGTAATTTACTGTGTTATATTAATATGTAGGGGTTTAGATGCATTCAAAAAGGCTGGAGGAACGGTCCAAAGGAAAAAGAACCAGCCAATAAATTGGTAGAACGTACAAGTAAGTTCCCGACTCCAATGTATATATTATTGATGTGAATTGTGCTTAGTTGTATTATTTTGTATGTTTCAATTTATAGTGCGCTACACAAGACAATGGCTGAGCATGCGCATACTATGTGATGTGATTTATGCAGATGATTATCAAACATGCCGCATTGGACATCAATACCATACATGAGGTATTACATATAGTCTCATTAGTTAGTATGAAATATATCAATCTTATTTTTATATTATTACTTATATATATACATCATTCTCTTTGCAGGTGTTTAAAACTGACCACACTATAGGTAAACGCTTAAAAAATATACATGCTCCATATACGATGGAAGCATTAAATGAAATAAGAGAAGAATGGGCAAAAGCCATACAAGCAGTGGCAACTGTAAGATATAATTGGGATGTTGATAGCGATAATGAATGATACTTTGTAAATGAATATTTCTGAATGTTAATACATGTATTTGAATGTTTCTATATGTGTGAATGTGAGAATTGAATTGATGTCTGAATGTATCTACTTGTGTGAAATTTTCCTTAGGACTTTTGCAGGTTTGTGGCCTGTTTGTAGGCTGATATCAATGGATGTCGTAAACCTGTAGTTCAGAAAACTGAACTGCAGGTTCTCATCCTGCTGACCAGCCACAGCAGGCCTGCAAACTGATATGAAAAAAAAATAGATATAGGCATCGGTTATTTACAGAAAACCGTCAGCAAAGACCTACAGTGCCGGTTATTGGATAAAAACTGACGCCTAATAGTACAAACAACCCGAATGTGCAGGAAACCACGGCCGTGGTGTAAAAGGCGTCGGTTATTCATATAAAACCAATGCCTATAGTACTAAACACGGCCGTGCAGGGAAGCACGGCCGTGTCATCATGAAGTATGGCGTCGATTTTTTTATAGAAAACTGACGCCAAAAGGGTTCGCGCCACAGAAAACAGCATCATCTAGGACTCTTTCTGCGTCGATTACCAAGTAAACACCGACGCTATAGTCCATATAGGCGTCGGTCTTTTAGTAGATAACCGACACAGAATGTGTCCTAGATGAGGTCGTTTTCTGTGGCGTGAACCCTTTTGGCGTCGGTTATCTACTAAAAGACCGACGCCTATATGGACTATAGGCGTCGGTTAAAAAACTGACGCCGAAGTG
This sequence comes from Alisma plantago-aquatica, assembly GCA_963693085.1. NCBI lineage: Eukaryota > Viridiplantae > Streptophyta > Magnoliopsida > Alismatales > Alismataceae > Alisma > Alisma plantago-aquatica. The sequence goes on from OY856411.1 coordinate 381,355,924, forward strand.
TTCAACCTTTAGTGGCGCCCACATAGGCGTCGCTCAGAAACCGACGCCAAAGGGGGTTAAACAACCGACGCCAAAGGCTGTTTCTATAGTAGTGCATGGATATGCCATAGAACTTTGACCAGTACAAAGTCCTTTCACACAGGGTTATCATTTGAATTTGTCATATATATATATATATATATTCATCTGCCACTTCATTATTGACTTACAGTATATATATTGTGTCAGGTAACACCTTCTATATCAAAGAAGTGTTATTCATATTTTGAATGATTCAGGTGTCAAACCCCACTGATTTTTCACCTTTCTTAACTTACAACTTTATGTGACAAGATTCTTGATTCTGGGGAGTCTTCCATACTCCTCATTCAGCTTAGCATTTCACTTTCAAGGAAAGACCAGAGTTACGTTCTGTCACTCTCTTGGGACTACAAGTCTTATCATACATTTGTTGTGTCATCCAATCTACTGTCACAACACTAAACTTTCTTACTACTTGTATCAATTATCTCATTAATTGTACATTCTCTATTCATAAGGGGAGGTTACTTATCAATTAAGAACTTATATTAGAGGTATCTTTAGATGTTATTTATAAGTTGCCTTAACATATCTAGATAAGGGTATTCTAAGGATTTTTTTTTTAGATTGAAAAGATTTTCCCACAATGATTTTACAATTGTTCTTTCAATTAGTACATTCTTATCGATGTTATGTTTATGCAGAGCATAAGCCCCTAACATATGATGTCCATACTTTTTTTGTAACTAGATTGATTTCATAGTTGGCCATTCCAGGTAACCAACATAAATCATCTAATTAGGAGTTATGTTTTTACTTTCCCATACCACCTGATATTTCTTAGATACCAGAATTCCTTACTTTGGTATCTATCACATGTGTCAAAAACAGATCACATCCTCATCATTTCCATTTCTCTATTGTTATTACCAAAGCCACACATATAAAAGGATCTTTCTTTCATCTTTGGGACATTACTTGTTACACATATCTTTATCTTGGAACCAAAGTCCAAGATAAATTGATACTTTTCTAAGTATCCATCAATGGATTATTTCTAATCCATGCACATCAAGTGTCTTAGTACTCACTTGATTGCCATGTCCCTAAAAGAAGAGAACACAAAGAAACATATTCCTCTTATCACCCCGTCATCTCTTAGGGTTGTTTATCAAAGAGAAGGGATTATCATCTCCTCTATTTATAGCATGAACTTTCAATTATTCATGAGTCATTTACTCTTGTTTCATCCTAGGTTCCTTGCCATCAACATAGGAATAATATGGATGACTACATATCATCACTCCTTTCTTTGTTATTGTCTAACATGTTCATGATCATTTTGTGATTTTATCACATTTCCCATTTCGACCTTATGGAAAAGTTCTTTGCTATTCACACAGACTTTATCAAATAGGGATCATCTCCCTTGTTCTCATTCCCTTATCATGAGGATTATATTCTTTTACTTCCTCATGCACATAGATTGATCTGAGATCATCTCAAATTCCATTTTATTGCACTTAGGATGTGATAAAAATGTCCATGCCATATTTCTAGTTTTGTTATGCTCACTAGATTGTCTCAAAGTTACTACTTGATCAAAGTAATCAGAAAGATAACAATCTAAAAGTTCCATACTCACCTTATCTTCAATAGTTGAATACCTGGCCAGGCTATACAAGTACTGAGATTAGGTAATATGCACTTTGTGTACTATCATATTCCTTACTTTTCTGATCATTACCAACACATGATTTAACATTCCTGGATTTTCTCTAGGCATCACTTCTATGATTCATCCTCTTTCACACAAATAAGAGCAATTATAGAACATTTAAAAGAATACTGAACAGAATATAAACTCTAGTTCTCATCATTTCTTCCCACTGTCCTTATAGGACAATCAATTGGGAAATCCATAAAAGTAATCCTTCTTATAATTATAAGATAACATCAAGATAAGGCATATCAAAATGAAAAAGCTCTATCTGACTGTTACCCCTCACGATCATTTACCGCTTCAGGTTGACTCAACAAATAGAGTCACTTTTGCCTTTATACGTTATTGGGTTGTATGTTTCGTAACCCTATCGAGTTTGCCTCGGTTGTTGATTCATTTCCTCCTTTATTTTTGAACAAAAGGGTTTAGTATGCTCAACATGTACTCATCTATAACATGTCTTATCCTCGTACCATGGTCTTATCGATCTTATTATCGATGTAGAGACTATGCCATGGGTTCTTACAGGTGGAAAGTGAGGACTTTTGCCTTTACATAGTGATTACTACCCTGATGCACTAGGCGTTTATTGCACTGGTGGCACCGAAAACATTGGCTTTTTAGAAAAACTAGACAAATGTCTCTAGAATTGTAATGACATTCCCCTAATTCTTGGCTTATCTCCCCTTCTTGGGCACTTCCATCACAGATATACTATCTATCTAACCTTATGGCAGAGTCCACTTTCTTGCCATATGTTAATCTTTCCCACATTTTCCACTGTTCCAACATGACTATGTCATTCAGGAACCTTTTCAAAGCACAAAGTTTCTGTATTGAGGACTGGTAACCTAGGTTGTAATGTTAGTATCCAGTTTACTATATGCATCACTATTGTCCTAACCAGCCCAACAAGAGCATAAAAATAGGATTCACTATCCTGATTGGGTCAAGATGGGAATTCTTAGGCATTTGTTCTTCTCTTGCCTGATCCCTTGCACCCTCTCCTAGTGCAACAACATTGCTCTCAGCAATGTGTTCCTCATGTTCCCTAGTCATTTATAAACTTTACCCTTTATTCTGCGTAAGTAGAAGTCACTATAGGGTATAATGGAGAACACTAAAATAAACTCAACACTGTAGTCCTATGTCTTTGTAGACTCAGCGAACCATAAGTTCTGATATCAAAACTTGTAACGACTGTCATCAAACCGACAAACACATTGTTACTCATTCATCGGAATAAACATAAATAGTGGATTAATAAAAATCACTAAAATTTAAAACCAATTTGCAAGGAGATCCTCATACAGAAAACTTTTATTGAAAGATCCAAAACTCATACATATCATGATTTACATTGTACAACATTGTTTCATCTCATCTTGAGGACAACATCTAATAGTTTCTCTATCAAAACACATACTGGAGAAACATAAAACCTCGAGGCTTACAAGCTAAAATCTAAGATTGTTCATGAAACCATAATGAACGAACTCCAAGGACCTGAGAGTACAAAGACGACACATAGGATTTCTATCTATAAGACATGACAGACAATACACTCAACCTGAGATGTCACTGATGTCCCTGCTACTATTATTCTTTCTCTGCAGTACAGTCTCAATCCCCCTCACGCACCTCCACCAAAAAAAAATGTGGATCCCACAGTGTGATACAATTGTCCCAGCGAGAGATATAACTCTTCGTCGACCATATTATTATCATAGATTTAGCATTTATAACTTAGAAAAGGTTCTTTTATATTAATAGGAAGTATTAATCATTGTATGAACAAAATAAGTTAATCTCTGTTCTTAAGGAGAACATTGCATCTACCCATGGTAGAGTTTTCAATCATCTATCTACTTTGCAAGGAAGGTAAAGAAACATAAATAACATCTATCACTAAGATGTATAACTGTATTGTGCATCAAATAATGTTTTTTGTATTCAATCCTTAATCAAATATGCTACACGGTTGAACATATTTTACAATCACACTTATGTCCTGAGGAGATGAAGCATACCCCGGTCATCTCCAACCGACCACAAACTTCTCACAAGTCGGTACCATACAAGATCAATGGAAGAGCCAGTTGCCATGACCTCACTTGCCTTGATCAGTATGAGACCACAACCAGGACTATGTCAACTTCTTAACAAGATGTGTCAGGGTACGTAGGCATCCATGCTTAGAGCTACAACATCAACTGCACTCTCCTAGGGGAAACATCTACTAACAACCCTCCCCAGTTACTCAGTCATGGCGACACAAGCACCATACTCTGAGCCACGGGCTAGTTCACCATTCTCAACATATAGTCTACGACCGAAGTCGCACTCGAGCTAGGATATGGCATATAGCCAAATCCCCATTCATCTCGGGCTCGTAAGGGGATCGGCTCACACATGGTCTTCCATACTTACGCCCCCACATACTCAAAAGTATGCATTCCGGGTTGTGCCACAGAGCAACCCGTTTCACCATTCAGCAAATCCAGACACTAATGGATCTATGGTCAGGGCAATGTTTTATAGTTTCTAGTGATATATTACGTGCATTACATCATTGTTTTAGCATCAAACAAGTTATCATTATTAATCACAACAAATGCTACAAAGAAAGTTGTAATACATCTATCATGTACTTTTCCAAATCTTTAAAACACATGATACTTGGGATCTCAGTCCCTTATCACATTACTGGGAATTCTCATATCTTCATTATCATTATTACTAGATTTGGGTATTTTAAACCCTTAGATCATCACATAACATTTTTACCTCTCTAACAGGTAACCATCACCTCTAGGTCCTCAGACCAAGGTATTCATTTCACTTGTTGTACAAGTATTCTCATGGCTCACAAGGCCATCACACATCTTGTCACCTCTCACTAGGCAACAACTAACCACATGTCTCACAAGGCCATTAAACATCTTGTCACCTCTTATTAGGAAACAACTAACCACATGGCTTATAAGGCCATTAAACATCTTGTCACCTCTCATTAGGAAACAACTAACAACATGGCTTATAAGGCCATTAAACATCTTGTCACCTCTCATTAGGCAACAACTAACCACATGGCTTATAAGGCCATTAAACATCTTGTCACCTCTCATTAGGCAACAACTAACCACATGGCTTATAAGGACATTAAACATCTTGTCACCTCTCATTAGGCAACAACTAACCACATGGCTTATAAGGACATTTATCATTATACTTGTTATACAAGCATTTAACATGCCATACATGGGTTATGTAATAAGAGAATTACAGCCTTCCCATCATTAGGGTTAGGGTTTCCCTTTATATCCGATTATGGTTTCATGTTCATATTATTAATCCAAACCCTAATTCATTGCTCCACACATCTAGGAGTTTACATTAATGTCATAAGTATTCAATCAAACTTATTTATTCTCATCATTTATCATTGAATGATTACCAACACAAGGTATGAGTTTCTCTCTGATCCATAGTAGGATATTGATTACATCATACTTCATTAACTTGGATTGACCCTTTCTCAAGGCATGTAGCCTACACTTATCAAAGTCCAGTAATCTCATTACATCTCAATGTAACAAATGACATAACACACTTCATGTGTTACTCATCCAAGTATATTGGATTTAAGGTGTATCAACGTTGAGGTGTTGGATGTGATACTTATCATGTGTTGATGTATCACTTCCCTCATCACTTTTAACTTACTTTAGTTCATAAATTATCTTGTATTAGGGTATTTTCCATCCTAATACTTTATGCACTAGCCCATCACATTTATCTTGTAATGTATTGGCCATAAGTCACACACTTGAATTACCCAACTATCATCAAGTGACATGGACTCATCTCAGGTTGAGGCATTGTTGACATAATATCAACCACTTTAGGTGTTTAACCTATCATGGTATTAGCCACACCATTACTTGGTATTATACTTATCACTCCTAAGAGTGTATTGCCCTCACCTTTATAAGGTGTCTCAGGTTAGAGGTGTGCATATGTTCACAATATTGAGTTGTAGGTGTATAGGCACCACCATATCGGGTTGGAGGTGTATGAGCACTCATCATATCGGGCTAGAGGTATATGACCATCATCCATATCGGGCTAGAGGTGTTTTTATGTGTTACCCATGTCGTGCATGAGGTATTAATCCTTCACCATGTTGGGCTAGAGGTGTATTCAATCATCATATCGGGTGGCTCACCATCTAGGGTTGGCAATGACAGGTTAGGGTTTGCCATTTCGGACTCAACCCATTATATTCATCTTATTTCCTCTTTGAAGAGTACCAATTAAGGATGAGTAATAGGTTGAACAATTGGTTAAAATCTTCTGAACCCATTACACAAGTTGATAGGAGTGAAGGGAACCAAGCCACGTCGGGCTACACCATCCAATGTTGGGTTGCAACACCCATGTCGGGTTAGGGTTGGTTATGACGGGCACATGGTGCATGTATGTGTCACCCACGGTGTTTAAGAGGTACCAACTCATTACCATGTCGGTCTAGACATCAAATAGGGTTGTCCGTGATGGGATACATGTCATCTAGAGTTGTGTATCGATCTACCATATTGTGCAATACTTACTTTTCTTTACTCATATTGGGTTACCCAAATTAGGGTTTCATATCAACTTACAAGTATACATTTAACCGTGTATCATGAATGGATTCTATATTTGAATTCCTATCATGCAAGAGGTGTATATTACACCACCATATCGTGCAAGAATATATACTATCTTATTCATATCATTTTAGTGGAGAAGGTTTTTCACCATATCGGGTCAGAGGTGCTTTCTTGTGTGCTTGAACCTGATATCACTTTACGTTTGATGATGTCATCACCATCAACCTCTAGACATTTGTTCTTACTGTTCTAAGTCATAGACAACAATCCCATGAATCTTTTAGAACTCAAAGGATCATCAATTATTAAAGAGAAATCGAAATTGCAAGTAGTTCCACAAGTCTGACAAAATTGAAGGTGCATAATAATATAATTGGGTTCAAGTTATATAACCCATCTTAAGAACAACTTCAAAGATCCAAGCTCCAAAGATCCACATTCCTAAGGTTGAAGATGACTTATCAAAAGTCCAAGGCTCGTTCACAACTCCTTCATATGAAAGGAATCACCATGGATAAGCAATTGGTGAAGAAGAAAAGAAAGGAAGATCAAAACCCTAAAATCATGCTTCAATCCAAGGTTTAAGATGATCATGGCCTCACCATAGGGTTAAGACTTGAGATCCTTCTTGATCAAGAACCTTTTCATGATACCTCACAACCCTTACACGATATGGCACCACTTGTGGCCGATATACCCCTCACTTATGGCCAAAAACACTTCACTATGGTTGATATCACCCTTCTTGGCCGATATCACCCTACTTGGGCGATATGATCTTGCTATGGGCGATACCCAAGGCCCATGCATGATACCACATCACTCCTGCATGATACAGGATCCTATGCACGATACCTTAGGGAAGGAGGGTGGTATATGTTGGGGTTTAGGGAAGGGCAGTTAAGGCAGCGGAAACAAAAATAATTCTCCTCCCAAACCCAGAACAAGGAAACGCGTCAAAGTCTATACAATAGGAAAGGATGGTTTGTGGAATCATACCTTATCCCAAGGCTTGCTCGGCGACAATACCTCATGGCTTGCACAGTCTTCACCTCCAGTCGTGGACGGTGTTTGTGCAGCTCCTGGTCGCACCGGGACTGACGACTCCTGGTCTCACTGGGACTGTCGGGATTGACAGCTGTCCTCTGAGCGGCAGAAATCTCCCGCCTCTGAAGTAGTCTACACGGACCACCTGGAACTCCAATCTTCTTGTCTCACAAGGAATTGTAAGGATTCGCACCCTCCTGTCAGTGTACTAGTCACTGACACACTCTCGTGCCACCAGTCGCTTTCTGTAGTTGTCTTTCCCTTGATGTGCCTCCCTTATCGGGTAGCACTTGCTCGGGCTCTCTCAGTTACCAAAACTAGAGAGAATGAAAACTTTACTGAGAAACTAGTTCACTGAGTTGTTCTTTGAGAAGCCCCCAATACCCCTATATATAGGAGGGTCATGGGATAGGGTTCTCCATCCCGGGCAATGTGGGACTAAAGCAGAAGTAGAAGGGTTCGAGATTTTCCACAAAAACAACCAACTACACAATCTGAACCGATCATTTCATTTATGAAACGGTCAGTTGGGGATCTCATCCGATCGGTTGACACCTCAACCGATCCGTTGGGACTAATGAAACATTTGGTTCACTTCTGAACCGGTCGGTTCATGGTCTTGGTCAGTTCTCGATTTACTTTTCCTCTTTTGTTTCTAATTGGTACCAAATACCAATCCCTTTTCCAATCAAATTGGGCAAGTGAAATGAAAAGAAATTTCTCACCAATCCAACTTTCCCAAGTTTCTCGGTTGGACCAGTTGAACCGATCGTTTCAACATTTGAATCGATTGTTTCACATTGTCCATGAGTCGGTTGACTCACCACCTGAGCCGATCGGTTGGGAGTGCAGATTGTGCAGAATTAGTCAATTGCAGTTTCAATCAATCTGATACTCCAATCAATCAGTCCAACACCTTGAACAATATGATATTGAGCTATCAATTGATTGAGTGTTTAATTGAACTACTAAACTCCTTTAGTAATCAATCTAAACATTGTTTGTGGACAAAACTCCTCTTCCAGGTTAAATCCTATGTGTGTGACCCTGTAGGTCCATTTCACGTTGGTAGTGAAAGTCCATAACACTTATGACTTCACAAGCAAAGAGCGGTGCCTAGTCACACATCATTGCTACCCAAGTGAAATAGAAAGTTAGAGAGAAACTTTCAATCCTACAATCCGTGAATGATGTTACAATGAATGTATAATTCCTTTGTCACTGATATCCCGAATGAACTCGAGTTATGGAACAGTCATCCTGTCAACGTTCATTCACTTTCTTGATCTCAGAGTAGATTGGAAGAGATATGTATGACATCAATATCACATACTGATTCACACATGTGTGCACACCTTTCTCAATCCTACTCATCAAGTGGCCATGGATATCAAACTCCCTCAGGAGGGACAAATCCCATATCTATCACTCACCCCTCAAAATCCCCATGTGTCAAAGCCACCCAATCATCACCTTTATAACAACCCATGTTTCAGGACTGCGTTTGATGATGTCAAAGTGTGCCCAACGACATGTGTTGAGTGTAGTGATTTCAAGTCAAAGAATCACACTCACCACCATCACTCTGAGTACTAACTGTGACTACCATGGCATGGTTCCATGTGTCAAACTCAAGGTGGATCTGTCCGGTACACTTGTTCTCTAACAAGTAACTATGTGTTTGGTTTGATATCTCTATATCATGACTAATGAGATTTTGTCATCAACCAACACCACAATCTGGTCTTGTGTGTCATTGCTGTCTATCTACCTTCCATAATGACATCCGACTAGGGACATAACAAGAATGTACAAACTCTTAGCATCCGTATGACCTCATCGTTCAGGTCCTCAACCTGAAAGCATACGTCATTGAGTACTGTCATTCTCTAGACATTCAATCTGTTCTATCACTATCTCATATAATTGAACCAGAAAGAATTGGAAGCTTGCCTTTGATGTTTATCAAATCAATCTTAATGTATCCCACCAATCATCCCATGATTAGCTCTCAGGGCATACATACCAACAGAATCCCACTTGCACTGCGAGACAATCACCCTTGAATCATATTCATAGTGATCTTTAAACATGTCCCACATGTTACTCTGCTCTAGTGCGATCATAGTGAGTAATGGAAATACCTTGCCAAAGTTAGTATAAATTGCATGTCTTTCATCTCTTCACTGTACGTCACACGTATGAGATTGAGTTGTCATAAAATGTGATCCAGTATTCCTTTGCTAACCTTTAGCCACATTGCATGATCATGGATTCCATACTTGTCATCAATGAGAGAAATATCTATAAGTTCATCTCATGAACTTCCAGATCCATATAGTATCCATTGATGTTCTCTAACACATAGATGCTCGGCATTTCCTTTTAAACTATTTTATTGAAACACTTCCAATTATCAACAAACTTTCTCTTTTATATATCCTATATATATTTGGTGATTAATTTTCTTTCCTTTCGGAAGTTCGCATCAATGTAACTCTTTACATTGAACTCTTCCTTATCTCCATAGAACTAGTACTTCTCAAGTACTTATAAATTTCTCATGGTATTGCAGTAACCCTTACTGGAAGTAGACAGACATCCACTCGTCATGTCCCACATATGAGTTATCAGGATGAGCACATCATTTTGCCATGTCCTACATACAAGATGATGAATGCATTTTGTTCTTGCCATGTCGATACATACATGACAGATACATATCTATTCTTAGTGTTCGCATTCTTAATAAGAATTGGACACTTGGCCTTGAGATACTAACTCCATGTAACATGGACAAGTTTTCTCCCACTGAATCTGTGCATACTGAACCCTTCAGTACAGATTGCCAATGTATGCTTTCTCTTTTCAGGTCAAGAGGTTTTCGAGAACTATCTCTATAGATCTCTATTCCTATCACATAGGAAACATCTCTATCTTCCTTAAAGATAATTTCCACTTTTGGATTTCCATTCTAGAACATTTCCATTTCAAATCAACATGTAGAATGTGAACACGCTCCCACTAAATCATAGATCCCTCCTTTATCTTTGACATATCATTCAAACCCTTTGACTATATCATCAAAGTAAAGATCCAATTCTGAGTTGCTTGTACTCAATCAATCACATTGATTAGTCCATTGTAACTTATAGACTTTATTTGCATTAGTGGATTCATAAACCTTATAGGTTGTGTCACGTACACATCCTTGCTTTATTCCTCATAGGAATGCAGTTTTAGTATCCATATGCCAAATGTCTTAGTCATTAAGTTACAATCAACAAGCATCATCCTTCTCAAAATGTTATCCATGTGTCTTAACACTTAAGATTCATTTGCACTTATGGATTTCATCCAATGGGTGCTACCATCAAGGTGATACCTTATGGTTCACATGGATGTCATTTAGGATTTAATGGTCATAAACCATAACTCAAAATTCGGTTCCTCATATTCATCTAGATAGTTGACTTGTCACATGAACAACTCAACACATAGATAAACGAGGTGTATTCGTCAAGGATATAAGAACTTACAACTCCTTGTGATTCTTAATGTCCTTTATTAGTGTGGGGTATTCTTTTATTAAGAAGAATTCAGTTATTTGATAATCATTCTCTAACTCCTCAGAGTATGATTCCTTCTTGATTTAGACATCACCATTCCTTAATCATGAGTCCACTATGATACACTATCATAATCACTCGTAAGGATCTCAAACATTTGGTCCAAGTATTTCATTCATTGATCTCATCAAAAATTAACACTTTATTAAATTTGCACTTCATCTATGATAATCTTGAACACTTCAAGATATTCATATTGGTATTTCTCTAAACACCATTTGAAGTATTAGCATTTGTTCCAATAGGTATGTAAATACATCACATGTATCATACCTAATAGGATAATCATTCTCCCACTACCTTTGGTAAAGATTGATTAATCATGTCCAAGGTATTCGTGTCTCTTACTGGTTCTCTAACCAAAAGAGTCTAGATTTATCCATCACATGGAAACTAGAAATGAATTTCTCATGATTGATGCTAATTTGATTGTTTGAGTTATCTATAACTTTTAGGTATCATTTTATCTTGTGCATATCAAATACCACAAGATAAAAAAGGCATTGCCACAAAGATCATATCTTTAGAAATTGAAACATCTCTTTATTGATTGTCATCATTGTCATACAATATGCAAAAATAAAGTGTTTCTATCTATTGACAAATATGAAATAGCAGTTCTCAACTCTATTTCGTGCCCTTTAGGCTGAAATAAATTGAAAGGTACTCCTATCTATGGAAGCAACACTTGCTCCAATGATGGGTACTCCTTTCTTGGTCCTTTCACAAAGGCCATCACTTCTTTGGGGATATTGCAAATCATATATGACATATCCATATCTTGGTATCATATACCTCAGATAAAGAAGCAGTTCATTTCATGATACCTTAGGTGGAGATCTCCATCCCCTCCTTCATCTTCTTTTGTTCTTCCAGATATAGAGGGAAATTCCCTCATTCACCCTTTCCCCATGTGCCTTGAGGTTGAAGACGGCTTGGGCTGCTGGCTAGCATCAGAACACTTCTTTGCTTTGCCCTTGCCCTTGCCCTTAAGACTTACCTTTCATTGATCTCATCAAAGATTAGGGTTAGTCTTTCTTCATATTTTCCTCTACTATCCTCAACATGTCCAACAACTTTGTCAACACTTGTCAAAGTTGTTCATGTTGTGGTTTATCATGAACTGTATGACTCTCGCAACATTTGTAGTATCATACCCATAGCCAACTCTTAGCTCAGAGGGAATCCTTCTTAGTCAGGTCTTTCCACATACCCAATCATATTGAGTGTGTGAATACCTTACTGGATCTCCTTCTATCATGACATACTAGGACAATGTCTTGGAGACATCATATGTCTCATGTTGTCTCTGCAACTCATAGTTTAGAGAACCCAACATCAAGCACTCCTCATCAATGTCATCCTTGATATGCTTCCATAAGCATACTTTCAGCCATTGATGTGGTGGGATCGAGTTCATCTGGTTCTGGTATAACTAGGACTTAGAGCTTTCGCTCTTTGATTGAGAACGCTTCTCAACATCCTAACCAATCGTGGAAACTATTCCCATTCAACTTGTCCTTTGCCAGGACAGATCACAAAGAAAAGTGATTGTTGTTTTTTGTCATTTGTACTACAAAAGGAAATATTAAATTTTAGTTCAAAAACACATTTTGACTTATTTGATTGATTTGAAAAGTTGACGATATAATTAGGCCTTTAATTAATTATCGCTCCCACTATTTTAGTTCAAATTGACAGCCCTCACCATCAATTTGGAAGATTGCAGCATACAACCTTCTAGTGGGCAAGATCCCGAAATCCTCTAAGTCATGGACCAGCTTGGGTTGTGACCCACAACTTAGATCTCTCAGGTAGGCAACTCTTGCCAATTTCATCATATGCAACTGTTGATAAGATGTCATATGCAACTCCTTTCCATGATCATCTCCATGCCTCAAGGTGTTAGATCCTATCTAGGTCACCTTGTTAAGTCCGACCCAAAGCCAACATGATGAATATGCACCCTTCTTGGGCAGACCCACATATCCATCCTTCACGCTTCCACGAGATAGACGGTGTACCACGCTTGGGCGTGCCCACACTTGGTCGATCAAGATTTTCACGTGTGTCGCATTTGGAAGGCATCTAAAACTTTAATATTCTTATTAGGAATTTGGTTTTTTATATACATATACATATCCAATCACCACAATATATAGTACGTATCATATAAATGCTATATCCCATAGAAAACATGCAAAATGATAAAAACGATGATTATGGCCATCCTAATGTGATTCCTCGAGCCAAGAGGAATCACGGTCATCTAGGTCTACATCACATGCAACATGTACAATATGAACTATGTGCTTTGCCTTTCTGAGTTTGATAAACTCATCACATGACTGATCAGCTCGCCATCAGGCCAGTCGGCTGGGTGCCACCAGCCGATCGGTTAGCTCCTCCAACCGATCGGTTCTCCTGGTCGTCGTGCATCTCATCATGACTGCCACCCGCTCGTCTCGCTCCTGGAATCAGTCATCAACCGATCGGCTCACTCCTTGAACTGATCATCTGGAACATCAACCGATCGGTTCACTCTTTGAATCGATCGTCTCAGTTGTCGTCAGGATTTCTGTCGTTCTTTGACATAACAGGAAATAAAATTCTATCCTATTTTACAATGTAAAAAGAGAAACCTTGAGTTACATTCGAGGGGAGCAAAGGTAGGAAAGAAATCTCGAATTATTTTGAGTTACATCAGGAATAGGAGAAGTAAGATCGGTGCGCAGACTGAGATGCAAGCAACCACATACAACCATACACAGATAGGGTTTATTGTCCATAACCACGCTATACATCCACCACAAAACTCGTTTAAGGGAGACGCGTATCGAGTGCATTCATATTACATATCATATATGTATATTGGGATTTGTGGATTTAGGATTGGACATGCATAAAGCCAATTTTATTCGCATCATATGCAATAAATAAAGGCGACAAACCAAAATCGATCATATCGATAATCCTAAAGTATAGAGCAGTTGACGTGGCTCTGATACCACTATTGGGTTTTAGGGAAGGGCAGAGAAGGTAGCGGAAACAAAAAAATTTCTCCTTCCAAACCCAGAACAAGTAAACGTGTCAACGTCTATACTATAGGAAAGGATGGTTTGTGGAATCATACCTTGTCCCAAGGCTTGCTCGGATAAATACCTCGCGGCTTGTGCAATCTTCACCTCCAGTCTTGGACGGTGTCTGTGCAGCTCCTGGTCACAGTGGGACTGACGACTCCTAGTCTCACCAGGACTGTCGAGATTGACATCTATCCTCTGAGCGGCAGAAATCTCCCGCCTCTGAAGTAGTCCATACGGACCACCTGGAACTCCAATCTCCTTGTCTCACAAGGAATTGGAAGGAGTCGCACCCTCCTGTCAACGTACTAGTCACTGACACACTCTCCTACCACCAGTCGCTTTCTGTAGTTGTCTTTCCGTTGTTGTGCCTCCCTTATCGGGTAGCACTTGCTTGGGATCTCTCGGTTACCAAAACCAGAGAGAACGACAACTTTACAGAGCAACTAGTTGCACTGAGTTGTTCATTGAGAAGCCCCCAATACGCCTATATATATAGGAGGGTCATGGGACAGGATTCTCCATCCCAGGCAACGCAGGACTAAAGCAGGAATAAAAGGGTTCAAGATTTTCCACAGAAACAACCAACTGCGCAACCTGAACAGATCGTTTCATTTCTGAAATGGTCGGTTGGGGATCTGAGCTGGTCAGTTGACACCTCAACCAATCGGTTGGGACCCTTGAAACTGTCGATTCACTTCTGAACCGGTTGGTTTGTGGTCCTGGTCAGTTCCTGATTGACTTTTCCTCTTTTGTTTCTAATTGGTACCAAATACCAATCCTTGTTCCAATCAAATTGGGCAAGTGAAACGAAAAGAAATTTCTCACGAATCCTACTTTCCCAACTTGCTCGGTTGGACCAGTTGAACTGATCATTTCAACATTTGAATTGATTGTTTCACCCTGTCCATGAGTCGATGGACTCACCACCTGAGTCGATCGGTTCACCAAGCTCATCCGATCAGTTCATCACATTTGTTGATCGGTTGGGAATGCAGATTGTGTAGAATCAGTCAGTTGCAGTTTTAATCAATATGATACTCCAATCAATCAGTCCAACACCTTGAACATTATGATACTGAGCTATCAATTGATTGAGTGTTTAATTGAACTACTAAACTCCTTTAGTAATCAATCTAAACATTGGTTGTGGACAAAACTCCTCTTCTAGGTTAAATCCTATGTGTGTGACCCTGCAGGTCCATTTCACGTTGGTAGTGAAAGTCCATAACACTTATGACTTCACAAGCAAAGAGTTATGCCTAGTCACACATCAGTGCTACCCAAGTGAAATAGAAAGTTGGACAACAACTTTCAATCCTACAATCTGTGAATGGTGTTACAGTGAATGTATAATTCCTTTGTCACTAATATCCTGAATGAACTCGAGGCATGGAACAGTCATACTATCAACGTTCATTCACTTTCTTGATCTCAGAGGAGATTGGAAGAGATATGTATGACATCAATATCACATATTGATTCACACATGTGTGCACACCTTTCTGAATCCTACTCATCAAGTGGCCATGGATATCAAACTCCCTCAGGAGGGACAAATCCCATATATATCACTCACCCCTCAAAAGCCCCATGTGTCAAAGCCACCCAATCATCACCTTTACAACAACCCATGTTTCAGGACTGCGTTTGATGATGTCAAAGTGTGCCCAACGACATGTGTTGAGTATAGTGATTTTAGGTCCAAGAATCAAACTCACCACCATCACTGTGAGTACTGACTGTGACTACCATGTCATGGTTCCATGTGTCAAACTCATGGTGGGTCTGTCTGGTACACTTGTTCTCTAACAAGTACCTATGTGTTTGGTTTGATATATCTATATCATGACTAATGAGATTTTGTCATCAACCAACACCACAATCTAGTCTTGTGTGTCATTGCTGTCTATCTACCTTCCATAATGACATCTGACTAGGGACATAACAAGAATGTACAAACTCTTAGCATCCGTATGATCTCATCGTTCAGGTCCTCAACCTGAAAGCATACATCATTGAGTATTGTCATTCTCTAGACATTCAATCCGTTCTATCACTATCTCATATGACTGAACCAGAAAGAATTGGAAGCTTGCCTTTGATATTTATCAAATCAATCTTAATGTATCCCACCAATCATCCCATGATTATCTCTCAAGGCATACATACCAACAGTATGATCTGAAAAATTCCATTAAGGGGTGAAACTAGGGGTATATATACTTGTTGTTCATGAAGGAGTGTAAAAATGAGGTGTCATCAATTTGAGCTAGTAGGTGCCACGTGTCCATGCATGGGTGACACGTGTACATGCATGCATAAACATTTATATTGTCATTCAAAATTGTTGAGGATCATTTAGGGATAAGGATTCGTTCATTACATATCCTTTTGAATAAGATATATCAATTAATTCATCACTTTATTCACAACTTGTCACAACTTTACTAAGGAAGTTGTAACCCGACAAAACTCACCTCCTTGAGGTGCTTTTCACGTCATGGGATTTTCCAAGAGTCCAAAAAACGATATGGGACTCCTCCTATGGCTCCTTGGCTGATAGGCACTCATATATAAGCTTTTCAGCTTGATACAACTCAAGTTAAGGTTTCATATTCAACCCTTTTCTTGGTCATGTCATCACCAAGATTACCATCACTCATAATTCATTAAAACATGGTGTCTCCTTATTTATCTATCCTCTACATGATACTAGGAGACACACTAGATGTGATAGTTTGCACATCAACACCACATTTTGGGTAAATTGCAAATTGTACCAAAATTGGTGTATTCAACACAAGTATTATTCCAACAAGTTTCAACTTGCAATTGGGGCTCTCCACAAGCTTACCCCTTAGAACCATTTTATCTTTCATGATGCCAAAACACATAAGGCACATTCAAAATGTGTCAATTTGCAACATAACCTCTCATATTGGGTAAATTGCACTTTTCACCCAAACTATCAAATAATGCACAAACAACTTGCAAATAAGCTCAAACTTGAAAATTAGACCCTACAAGAGTCTTAATTACTTTTCAAAATATTACATCAAGCTTGTAAACAACTTACATAAGAGAAACTTCAAGGGTTAAGCCATAACCCAGGTCAGGGGTACTACAATTATAAACCCCTAACAAGGATTTCATCCTCGAAATCCTGAATAAAGGAAGACGATTGTTATTCATTCCTCGTGTCATCAAATCTCCACATAACATCTTCATGACATGGAGATTCCATAGAACTTTGACCAGTACAAAATCCTTTCACACAGGGTTATCATTTGAATCTGTCATATATATATATATATATATATATATATATATATATATATATATATATATATATATATATATATATATATATATATATATATATATATATATATATATATATATATATATATATATATATATATATATATATATATATATATTCATCTGCCTCTTCATTATTGACTTACAGTATATAAATTGTGTTAGGTAACACCTTCTATATCAAAGAAGTGTTATTCATATTTTGAATGATTCAGGTGTCAAACCCCACTGATTTGTCACCTTTCTTAACTTACAACTTTATGTGACAAGATTCTTGATTCTGGGGAGTCTTCCATACTCCTCATTCAGCTTAGCATTTCGCTTTCAAGGAAAGACCAGAGTTACGTTCTGTCACCCTCTTGGGACTACAAGTCTTATCATACATCTATTGTGTCATCCAATCTACTATCACAACACTAAACTTTCTTACTACTTGTACTGATTATCTCATTAGTTGTACATTCTCTTTTCATAAGGGGAGGTTACTTATCAATTAAGAACTTATATTAGAGGTATCTTTAGATGTCATGTATAAGTTGCCTTAACATATCTAGATAAGGGTATTCTAAGGAATTTTTTTTTTAGATTGAAAAGCTTTTCCCACAATGATTTTACAATTGTTCTTTCAATTAGTACATTCTTATTGATGTTATGTTTATGCAGAGCATAAACCCCTAACATATGATGTCCATACTTTTTTTTGTAACTAGACTGATTTCACAGTTGGCCATTCCAGGTAACCAACATAAATCATCTAATTAGGAGTTATGTTTTTACTTTCCCATAACACCTGATATTTCTTAGATACCAGAATTCCTTACTTTGGTATCTATCACATGTGTCAAAAACACATCACATCCTAGTCATTTCCATATCTCTATTTTTATTACCAAAGCCACACATATAAAAGGATCTTTCTTTCATCTTTGGGACATTACTTGTTACACATATCTTTATCTTGTAACTAAAGTCCAAGGTAAACGAATACTTTTCTAAGTATCCATCAATGGATTATTTCTAATCCATGCACATCAAGTTTCTTAGTACTCACTTGATTACCATGTCCCTAAAAGAAGAGAACATAAAGAAACATATTCCTCTTATCACCCCGTCATCACTCAGGGTTTTTTTATCAAAGAGAAGGGATTATCATATCCTCTAATTTTAGCATGAACTTTCAATTATTCATGAGTCATTTACTCTTGTTTCATCCTAGGTTCCTTGCCATCATCATAGGAATTATATGGATGACTACATATCATCACTCCTTTCTTTGTTATTATCTATCATGTTCATGATCATTTTGTGCTTTTATCACATTTCCCATTTCCACCTTATGGAAAAGTTCTTTGGTATTCACACAGACTTTATCAAATAGGGACCATCGGCCTTGTTCTCATTCCCTTATCATGAGGATTATATTATTTTACATCCTCATGCACACAGATTGATCTGAGATCATCTCAGATTCCATTTTATTGCACTTAGGATGTGATAAAAATGTCCATGCCATATTTCTAGTTTCGCTATGCTCACTAGATTGTCTCAAAATGACTGCTTGATCAAAGTAATCAGAAAGATAACAATCAAAGAGTTCCATACTCACCTTATCTGATTGTTACCCCTTGCGGTCATTTACCGCTTCAGGTTGACTCAACACATAGAGTCTATATGTTTCATGTTGTTACTTTTGCCTTTATACATTATTGGGTTGTAACTTTCATAACCCTACCGAGTCTGCCTCAGTTGTTGAGTCACTTCCTCCTTACTTTTTGAAAAAAAGGGTTTAGTATGCTCAACATGCACTCATCTATAACATGTCTTGTCCTCGTATCATGGTCTTATCGGTCTTATTACTGATGTAGAGACTATGCCATGGATTCTTATAGGTAGGAAGTTAGGACTTTTTCCTTTACATAGTGATTACTACCCGGATGCACTAGGTGTTTATTGCACTGGTGGCACCGAAAACTTTAGCTTTTTAGAAAATTAGACAAATGTCTCTAGAATTGTAATGCAATTCCCTTAATTCTTGGCTTATTGCCCCTTCTCGGGCACTGCCATCACAGATATAATATCTCTCTAACCTTATGGCAGAGTCTACTTTCTTTCCATATGTTAATCTTTCCCACATTTTCCACTATTCCAAAATGACTTTGTCATTCAGGAACCCTTTCAATGCACAAAGTTTATGTATTGAGGAGTGGTAACCTAGGTTGTAATGCTAGTATCCAGTTTACTATATGCATCATTGTTGTCCTAACTAGCCCAACAAGAGCATAAAAATAGGATTCTCTATCATGATTGGGTCAACATGGGAATTCTTAGGCACTTGTTCTTCTCTAGCATGATCCCTTGCACCCTCTCCTGGTTCAACAACATTGCTCTCAACAATTTGTTCCTCGTGTTCCCCAGTCATTTATAAACTTTACCCTTTCTTCTGCATAAGCAGAAGTCACTATAGCGTATACTGGAGGACACTAAAACAAACTCAACACCTTAGTCCTATGTCTCTGTAGACTCATCAAACCTTAAGCTCTGATACCAAAACTTGTAACGACAGTCATCAAACTGACAAACACATCGTTACTAATTAAGCGGAATAAACATAAACAACGGATTAACAAAAATCACTAAAATTTAAAACCATTTTGCAAGGAGATCCTCGTACAGAAAACTTTTACTGAAAGATCCAAAACTCATACATATCATGATTTACATTGTACAACATTGTTTCATGTCATTCTCGAGGACAACATATAACAATTGCTCTATCAAAACACATACTGGAACAACATAAAACCTTGAGGCTTACAAGACAAAAGCTCATATTGTTCATGAAACCATAATGAACCAACTCCAAGGACCTGAGAGTATAGAGACGACACATATGACTTCTATCTACAAGACATGATAGACAATACACTCAACCTGAGTTGTCACTATTGTCCCTGTTGCTATTGATCTTTCTCTACAGTATGGTCTCAATCCCCCTCATGAACGTCCACTTAAAAAATGTGGATCCCATGGGGTGAGACAATTGTCCCAGCAAGAGATATAACTCTCTGCTGACCATATTATTATCATAGATTTAGCATTTATAACTGATATAACCCTAAATAAGTATTGCCCTGAGTCCATAGAGCTATTCTAGTGTTAAAACTTGCTGAATAGTGAAATGAGTCATTTGAAAGGAGTCCAAGGTCGTATTGTAAGGACCCTAACCCAGGTTTTGGGGTAACCCTAATTTCCTTGGCTTAATATTATTCTTAGAACCTTTATCTAATCCTTTGAGATGTAATATTGGCCTGTGGATGGCTTAAGTTTCAAGTTTGAGCTTGCATGGATGCTATTTGTGCTTTCTGTGCTAGTTTTAGTGCATTAACTTACCCAATGTAGGGGGTTGATGTGAAATTTGCCACATCTTTAGTGTTCTCTCTCTTTCTTGACATATTCTATAGGAGAGCAAAAGAGGAGAGTGTCTTTCTTGAGCATTGGTTGAGGAGCATCACCCTAGGTGGTGATTAGCATTGATGTGAGTGTTGAGTACCTTGACCATGTATAAGTTGATTGTGTTGTCTCGACCTTAGGTCACGAACAAGGTTGGGTTTGGAGGGTGTCGCAGTCAAGACTCTTCATCCAAGTCTTTGGGCCACAACCAAGGAGGTATAGGGTAGTCTTGGGGCGAGATGGATGACCTAGGGTTTGTGGAGGTACCATGTTTCGACCTAGTAGTGATGTTGGTTAATGGTGTCGTGACCATGGGTGGTGCACCCAAGGATGGTCGTGACTGTGCCATGGGGAGATGCATGATGGTCGAGACACTACCTATAATGTATTACCATGTCTTTCATGTCATGCTTAAGTGGTTGCATGTTGGTCTTTTTTTAGGACAAGTGTGCCTTGGGTTCCTCAGCATCTTGACACCTCACCCATTTGCTTTATCCCTCATCCCTCGTCTATATAACCACTTATCTCTCCTTTTTTGCAACCCTTTTGGCCCTCTATCTTCTTCCTTCTTCCTTACATGTTCTTGGTGTTTGGTGGAGCAAGGAGGTTCGTCCTTGGAAGCTTTGGTGATCAGTCTTCTCTTGCATGTGGTGGTGGTGGTGATTCATGCTCATCTTCCATCATTGGTAAATGTTTGTCTTCTTAGTTATTGTTTCATTGATCTCCTACCTTTATCTTCCTCTATTTTCTCAGACCTAGACCATGGTTCTTCCATGATGGACGTTTTGGGAAACAAACCTCTCATCACAAGGGTCATAGACCATATCTTGATAAGGTAGACCCAAGTGTGAAAATGATTTCTCCTCTCTTTTCCCCTTTCTCTTTTAGTTCGCCATGAACTTCTTTGCTTCTTTCCTTGGGTTAGCTTTGACCTTGGTGTCTTCTTCTTCTTGAGGAGATCTTGTGGCCAAGTGTGGATCTTTTGGGTGAATCTTTTCCAACCCTAGGATCGTGTGCTTGGAGCTCTTGATCTTACAACTTGGATCTTTGGTGGTGATCTTCTTAAGGTGAGTTATATAACACCAAACCTACTCTATTATTACACTTTCTTTATGTGTTTTATTACTGTCTTCTCTCTATAGATTTCTCCCTCATCATGCATGTACTTAGTAGTAATATCTAGAGTTTGTTTGCTGGAGATACCTTGCTTGGCTTAGAAGTAATATGAAACCCTAATCTTTCTTATGCCCAGTTTGATAGAGGTTGTTTCATGGAGTTTCCTTCTTCATGGTTGACTCTTGATCTACCTTTCATGTTTGGTATTTGTGCACCTAGAGGTGGGAGAAGCTCATTTTCATTCATCTTATACATGGTTTAACTTCCTTTGGATATGATTTTCTTATATCTTTGCCTTAGGGTTTGTAGAGACCAATTTGATTGAAGCTTCCTTTCATTATGATCATGGTTATTTCTTAGTTGGGTTCTATTTTGGTGACCTAGATTTTCACCCTTAATGTAGTCATGACCTAGGTGTCTTGGTGGTTGACACATACATGGGCGTCGCGGTCGCGTCATGGGCCACAGTGGTTGGCCGCGACCAAGTTGTCTTAGGGGTTTAGTGACCTCTTCCTTGTGGTGAAGTTGGCCTAGTGATGATGGGTTACAACCCTTAATGCTCAGTAGCCTAGTGACCCTTAGTTCCTTCCCTTGGCCTAGTTTTCAACCTTGGTACGTTGGGTCGCGACCCAAGAGGTGTTGTGATCGTGACATGGTGGTGGTTGATGTGTTGTGGCTGTAACACATAGTTGGTGGTCGAGATGAAGACCAAACCCTAACCCTAATATCACGAGTGTGACATGAAGGAGATAGGTCGTGACATGGTGATGGTGTTGATGGTTGTGACACCCATGGTGGATGTCACAGTTGTGACATACCCCATAGGGTGGCCGCAACCCATGTGTCTATATGGATACATGCAGTGATGATAGGTGGTTATGAAGCACATATGAATGCCTAATGTTAATCATGTATGTACTTGTATAATATTGTTTAGTATGTTACCTAATATATTCTAATGATGTACCTAATTCTAATACACTCCATGACAAAGGAGGGTGGCGATTCTAAGATGGCTGGTTGACCCAAACCTTGTAAACACTAATCATCTAAAGAAGGAACCCTAAACCCTAATACTATAGAAGTTATGCTTATTTCCTTATCATGGATGGTTATGATGTTATGTGATTATCTCTCTTGATTATGATCTTCTAACCATGCAGGTGTTATGAGTTTGATAATCATAGCTAGTGCATGTTATAGTCATGAGACATGATATAAGTCAAATCAGCCTTGAGAGGCATGTTGTGACACTTGTGATACATGAATGATGTTGTGAATGGTCCTATGAACTGGCAGTGACTTGTGGCCTAATACAAGGTGAGTTGAGGGATTTATTTTGCATGACATGTGGCTTTGTTGCTGATATGATAAATGTCAATAATACATGCATCATGTGGTAATAATGTGATAAGTTCATAACCCATATGTTTTTATCTACTGTGTAATACCCCTGACCTGGGTTATGGCTTAACCCAAGAAGTTTTGCTTAACTAAGTTGTTTACAAACTAGATGTAATATTTTTAAAAGTAATTAAGACTCTTGTAGGGTTTAATTTTCAAGTTTGAGCTTATTTGCAAGCTATTTGTGCATTATTTGATAGTTTGGGTGAAAAGTGCAATTTACCCAATATGAGGGGTTATGATGCAAATTTACACATGTTGAAGGTACCTTATGCGTTTTGGCATCATGAGAGATAAAATGGTGTGAAGGGGTGCTTTGTGGAGAGCCCCAATTGCAGGTTGAAACTTGTTGGAATAATGCTTGTGTTGAATACACCAATTTTGGTACAATTTGCAATTTACCCAAAATGTGGTGTTGATGTAAAACTTACCACCTCTAGAGTGTCCCTACTCCCTCCTAGTATCATGTAGCGGATACAGAAAGAAGGAGACACCATGTTTGAATCAATTATAAGTGATGGTAATCTTGGTGATGAAATAACCAAGAAAAGGGTTGAATATGAAACCTTAACTTGAGTTGTATCAAGTTGAAAAGCTTATATATGAGTGCCTATCATCCAAGGAGCCATAGGAGGAGTCCCATATCGTTTTTTGGACTCTTTCCAAATACCATGACATGCAAATCACCTCATGGAGGTGAGTTGTGTCGGGTTACAAATTCCTTAGTAAAGTTGTGACGAGTTGTGAATAAAGTGAAAAATTAATTGATATGTCTTATTCAAAAGGATATGTAATGGACGAATCCTTATCCCTAAATGATCCTCAACCATTTTTTATGACAAGATAAATGTTTATGCATGCATGTAAATGTGTCACCCATGCATGGACACGTGGCACCTACTATCTCAAATTGATGACACCTCATTTTTACACTCCTTCATGAACAACAAGTATATATTCCCCTAGTTTCACCCCTTAGTGGAATGTTTCGGATATTACCACCCTCCTTACCTAAGGTATCATGCATAGGATCCCTGTATCATGCATGTGTGATGTGGTATCATGCATGGGCCTTGGGTATCGCCCATAGCAAGATCATATCGCCCAAGTGGGGTGATATCGGCCATAGTGGACTGTTTTTGGCCATAAGTGAGGGGGATCGGCCACAAGCGGTGGCATATCATGCAAGGGTTGTGAGGTATCATGAAAAGGTGCTGGAGCAAGAAGGAACTCAACTCTTAACCCTAAGGTGAGGCCATGATCATCTTCAACCTTGGATTAAAGCATGATTTTAAGGTTTTGATCTTCCTTTCTTTTCTTCTTCACCAATTGCTTATCCATGGTGATTCCTTGTATATGAAGGAGTTGTGAACAGGCTTTGGACGTTTTATAAGTCATATTAAACCTTAGGAACGTGGAGCTTTGGATATCAGAGCTTTGAAGTTATTCTTTAGGCGGGTTATATAACTTGAACCCAATTATATTATTATGCACCTTCAGTTTCGTCATACTTGTTGAACTACTTGCAATTTCAATTTCTCTTGAATAATTGATGATCCTTTGAGTTCTAAAAGCTTCATGGGACTGTTGTCCATGACATAGAACATTACGAACAAAGGTCTAGAGGTTGATGGTGATGACATCATCAATGGTAAAGTGATATCAGGTTCAAGCACACAAGCAAGCACGTCCAACCTGATATGGTGATGCATCTACTCCACTAAAATGATATGAATAAGATATTATATCTTATTGCACAATATGGTGGTGTAGTATACACCTCTTGCACGATAGGAAGTCAAGTATAGAATCCATGCACGATACAAGGTTAAATGTATACTTGTAATTTGATAAAACCCTAATTTGGATAACCCAATATAAGTAAAGAAAAGTTAGTATTGCACGATATGGTAGACCGATACACAACTCAAGATGGCATGTAGCCTGTCATGGACAACCCTAGTTGATGTCTAGCCCGACATGGTAATGAGTTGGTATCTCTTAAACACCATGGGTGACAGATACATGTACCATGTGCCCATCATAACCAACCCTAAACTGACATGGGTGTTGCAACCCAACATTGGATGGTGTAGCCCGACATGGTTTGGTGCCCTTCACTCCTATCAACTTGTGTAATGGGTTGAGAAGAATTTAACCAATTGTTTAACCTATTACTCATCTTTAATATAGGATGGTACTCTTGAAGGAGTAAATAAGATGAATATATTAGGTTGATCCCGGTATGGCAAACCCTAACTTGTCACGACCAACCCTAGATGGTGAGACACCCGATATGGTGATTGAGTACACCTCTAGCCCAACATGGTGAAGGATTAATACCTCATGCACGACATGGGTAACACATAAAATCACCTCTAGCCCGATATGGATGATGGTCATATACCTCTAGCCCGATATGGTGAGTTCTCATACACCTCCAACCCGATATGGTGGTGCCTATACACCTACAACTCAATATGGTGAACATATGCACACCTCTAACCCGAGACACCTTGTAAAGGTGAGGTAAATACACTCTTAAGAGGGATAAGTATAATACCAAGTAATGGTGTGGCTAATACCTCGATAGGTGAAACACCTAAAGTGTTTGATATTATGTCAACAATGCCTCAACCTGAGATGAGTCCATATCACTTGATGGTAGTTGGGTAAAGTGTGTGACTTATGGTCAATACATTACAAGATAAATGTGATGGGCTAGTTCATAAAGTATTAGGATGGTAAATACCCTAATATAAGATAATTGATGAACTAAAGTAAGTTAAAAGTGATGAGGGAAGTGATACATCAAAACATGATAAGTATCACATCCAACACCTCAAGGTTGATACACCTTGATGCACCTTAAATCCAATATACTTGGATGAGTAACACATGAAGTGTGTTATGTCAACTGTTACATTGAGATGTAATGGCATTAATGCACTTTGATAAGTGTAGTCTACATGCCTTGAGAAAGGGTCAATCCAAGTTAATGAAGTATGATGTAATCAATATCCTACTGACGATCAGAGAGAAACTCATACCTTGTATTGATAATCATTCAATGATAAATGATGAGAATAAATAAGTATGATTGAATACTTATGACATCAATGTAAACTCCTAGATGTGTGGAGAAATGAATTAGGGTTTAGATTAATAATATGATCATGAAACCATAATCGGCTATAAAGGGAAACCCTAACCCTAATGATGCGAAGGCTGTAATTCTCTTATTACATAACCCTTGTAAGGCATGTTAAATTCTTGTATAACAAGTATAATGATTAATGTCCTTATAAGCCATGTGGTTAGTTGTTGCCTAATGAGAGGTGACAAGATGTTTAATGGCCTTATAAGCCATATGGTTAGTTGTTGCCTAATGAGAGGTGACAAGATGTTTAATGGCCTTATAAGCCATGTGGTTAGTTGTTGCCTAATGAGAGGTGAGAAGATGTTTAATAGCCTTATAAGCCATGTTGTTAGTTGTTTCCTAATGAGAGGTGACAAGATGTTTAATGGCCTTATAAGCCATTTGGTTAGTTGTTGCCTAATAAGTGGTGACAAGATGTTTAATGGCCTTGTGAGCCATGTGGTTAGTTGTTGCCTAGTGTGAGGTGACAAGATGTGTGATGGCCTTGTGAGCCATGAGAATACTAGTACAACAAGTGAAATGATACCTTGGTCTGAGGACCTAGAGGTGATGGTTACCTGTTAGAGAGGTAACAATGTTATGTGATGATCTAAGTGTCTGAATACCCACATCAAGTAATCATGATAATGAAGAGATGAGAATTCACAGTAATGTGATAAGGGACTGAGATCCCAAGTATCATGTGTTTTAAAGATTTGGAAAAGTACGTGATAGATGTATTACACCTTTCTTTATAGCATTTATTGTGATTAATAATGATAACTTGTTTGATGCTAAAATAATGATGTAATGCATGTAATATATCACTAGAAACTATAAAACATTGCCCTGACCATAGATCCATCAGTGTCAGGATTTGCTGAATGGTGAAATGGGTTGCTCCGTGACATAACCTGGACTGCATACTTATGAGTATGTGGGGGCGTAAGTACGGACGTCCATGTGTGAGCCGATCACCTTACGAGTCTGATATGAATGGGGATTTGTCTATATGCCATATCCTGGCTCGAGTGCGATTTCGGTCGAAGACTCTGTGTTGAGCATAGTGAACTAGCCCGTGAATGAGAGTATGGTTCTTGTGTCGCCATGACTCAGTAATTGGGGACGGTTGTTAGTAGATGTTTCCCCTAAGAGAGTACAGCTGACGTTGTAGGTCTGAGCATGGATGCCTACGTACCCTGGCACAACTTGTTAAGCAGTTGACATAGTCCTGCTAGTGGTCTCATACTGACCGAGACAAATGAGGTCATGGCAACCGGCTCTTCCATTCACCTTGTATGGTACTGACTTGTGAGAAGTTTGTGGTCGGTTAGAGATGACCGGGGTATGCTTCATCTCCTCAGGGCATAAGTGTGATTGTAAAATATGTTTAGTTGTGTAGCATATCTGATTAAGGATTGAATACGAGAAACATTGTTTGATGCGCAATACAGTTATACATCTTAGTGGATAGATGTTATTTATGTTTCTTTACATTCCTTTAAAAGTAGATAGATGATTTATAACTCTACCATGGGTAGATGTAATGTTCTCCTTAAGAAAGGAGATTATCTTATTCTATTCATACAATGATTAGTACTACTTATTAATATAAAAGAACCTCGTTACTTAAGTCAATTAGTTACATTTTGACTGCATCAATCAAGTTACATATAAACACCAAAAAGATTCTTACAAAATTCATTTGTATTTGCAACCTCAGATGATATAAAATGTATTTCCCTCCTTGACAAAGAATGTAATCATCCTTTCTCATGAAAGGATTGACCAGCAGGTAGAGTGTATCAAGCCATATGTATCACTATGATCAAAACAATATTACTTCATGTCATGGCATAATCAATATTCACCATTTACCATGAATAAGTTACCTTTTGTATTAGGGTACCATACAACCATTTTTTTACATCACCATAACAGCAGTTCAAGTACTAATGTTTCAAATTTTAGGTCTTTCATATTTAAAGATTTGTTAATGTTCAACAACTAATGTTGATAAGGTCTAAAATATAGTCAACATGCTTGGATCATCTATTTTTTATCATACGAAACAACATTTATAAGGGCCATAATTTAGAATTTTAAGAGTTCTAAAGTAAGATTAATGACATGCATACAAAATATTGGCAAGAAATACATTCAACCTTGTATAAATCGCCTAGTAGAGAGAAGAAATCTGAAATCCAAAGTGCTACTCCTGAAATCAACACCCAACCATCAATCTCAACCCATCAAATCTATGTGAACATCTCCTCTTTCCACAAATAGGGTGGAAAAAGAAAAAGGAAGAAGAAAAAGAGAGTCCTCAACCCATATGTGTAGTGTTCCAACAAAAAGACACCAAGAAAACTCAAGGAACTCATCCTCAAGATCAAGGAGGGAGAAGAACAAAAAGAAATGAGTGGAAGATCAAGAAACTCACACGTAGGAAGAAAGAATCTCAGTCAAAACCCTTCGAGTCATTCATGATCAACTCAAACTAGCACATGTATCCATGAAAAGCATGTGATCACCATACTCGAAAGACCTTCTTCGATCTCTGCTTTTGAGGAAAATCTTATCAGGATCCTCTGGTTGCAACTATAGCTCCACCAAAAGATTGAAATGAAAGAGAGAAGGGGGGTATTTGTACGGCTTGAACAACACCTCATCGATAGAACACCCTTCGGTCAAAAGCTAAAGAACTCATTAGGTGATGACTCAGAAGGTATGTTGAGTATCGTGAAAGTGTCATTTAGAAAATATGTCATTCTAAATCGCATTGATCATTGAAACTGGGTTGATCAAAAACTTGTAGATCACTGATATTTTGTCAGCTGATGAACTCTCCTACAAGCCAACAAAAGACCCATTGGGCACTGAAGAACTATCCGTCCTTGATAAATTCATCTACCATTAAGAAACAGGATGTCACTAAGAAACCAGCAGTCGATGAAAATATTGTACTGCCTTCTCACTTAGTTTATGTAGACTCCATAAAAGCAAGGTTAAAAAGAAAGAAAAGGAGAAGGAAAATTATAAAATTATTATGCACGACATGAAGCAACTCAAGCAAGTGTCACAATTATGTTAATACTACAAAAAAGGTTAATTTACATAGAGGTCCATATATTACATGAATTTGTATATCTTTGAGAAAATAAGGTTTGTTTGGTCCAATATGAACATAGTTACATCATCCAATGTGGCATCACAATCTATAGTTATCTTTCAAGTCTAAGCATAAAATAGTCCAATCAGATCAAGAAAATTATTTATATAGATTAAGTAGGGTTAGTGGAAATTATTATTATATATTAAGGAGGGTTAGGGGCCTTACAAATGCAATAGTTACACTTCACAAAGAATAATTGGAAAAAATAAACAATATAGGTCTAGTAGAGAACTATGTTTTGAAAAAAAAATCTTCATTTACGAGAATGACCTACCACAACTATTATTTAAAGACAAAATGAGTTAATTAGTAATGCTAATTGAGGAGTCTAAATTTTCAAGTTATAAATTGTTTTGTGGATATGATAAAGTTAGAACAACCAAAAAATAGGATGAAGTGTTTGTTATGGAATTGTTTGAGCACTAATGTGTTGGTAATGCAAACCACTATTACATTGCATTATAAAAAAATATAATATGATAAAGATTAAATTTTTATAATTTTTTCTCATGTATTATAATAAAAACTAAATATAATGGTGGATGACATAATACTAAAAGTGACTGATAGTCTATTTCCTATCCTCAATGTTTCTGATAAGGATTGTATGACAACGGATTTCATATTTATAATATTAAACAACGACAATCACTATAACTTGTTTAAAGAAAGTTTTAGAGATGGAATACACATGTATTACAACTCGATATCTAGAAGCTCCATTTATAGAAGATAATGAAGTCTTGTGAGTAAGAAAAGAGAAACAAAATTTGAAAAATGATATCATGCAATAGAGTCAGAATATGTTGTATTGAATAAAGTTTCATTTTGCTAATAGGTGGGTTTAGTTAATGATTTTTTTAGGGCAGCATCCAAGTGTGATTATAAAATATTTTAATGGACAATTGAGTACCCTGATTGACCTCAGAAAGAAGAAGATGATATTGATTGTGGATCCTATATTGCATTGTATATAAACTACTTGGTTAATGGAAAGGAGATGACATTCACAAGTAAAGGCATCCCTACAACCTGGGAAAACATCTTCCAAAGGATGATGAAGAATGGATGAATCCAGGAAAATAGAGAAGTTGCATGTGATCAAGAAGGCAAAAAGAAGGGGTCACAAGTCAAATGAAGACAAGTTGGTTGATAACATATCAAGTCTGAAATCATGGTTTGCACAAATTTAATCCAACTTTTAGAAAATAATGTTGGTGATTTTGCTAGGTATCCTAACTAAAAACTGTGGGAGAGGTTTTGTATATGAAACCTATACATTACCATGTGTTGTGTTATTTGATGCTTATAATGTGTATCCAAATTTAAAATTTGTATGATGATCAGTGTTTGGTGTGTATCAAAACTCTAAAGATGTTGAATCTATATTGTGTTATGATGGGAACATGGTTCAAAATTTCTAATTGATATTGTTGATTTATATGTGAATTTATGTGGATGATATGTAATATTTATAGACATAAATCTAAAAACTATATATTTAATTATTCACATATGAATAAGTATGGAAATTGCTAAATCCAAATACAAACATTGATTTACATTTGATTACATTTACCTAATGTAATGGTCAAGTATGAGGTGGTTTGTGTTCACGCAAGTGTATATGATTCACAAAGGATGAAGCTAGTTAGATTAAAAGTGATATAAAATCACAAAAATTAATGATTTTAACTATCTTAAAAATTAACTCTCTGAACATAAAAGAAACTATGTGACATATAAATTTACTATTTACCTAAAAAAGTAACTTACTATTCTAGAATGTGATTATATTGGATACAATGCAACTGTCGATGGTAAACGGTATTTATTTGAAAAACAAGTGAGCACTATTTCAAAATAAAGTATATCGACTATTATTGTTGTATATTTTTTAAATAGAGGCAAAAGTGTAAGTTTTGTATGTTTACGATGCTACATTAAAATATTTGAATATTTTAATTCACACATAATATACAATATGTGAAAAGTGACTATCTTAGCTAAAAAATGTAACCATTTGAGTTGTGACGTAACTATTTGACCACAAAAGTTATTATTTCCTTAAAACGCAACATACAATTGAGAACTGTAAGAGTATGAGGTTTCATACATACTAAATTTTAATAAGAGGGACTATTATATAATGAGACTAGATAGACTGTAAAGAAATGGAGAAAAATATAATAAATTATCAACTTATGCATATCATTCTACTTTATAAGAGAATGAATCTCATTACATCAATAATGGGCATCAAATCACATAGAAATTTTAAGAATGAGTTGTATTATATTAAGACATAACTGAATTTGATACAAATACAAGTCAATAGTATGCATTATTATTAAATTGATTTGTAAGTAATTGTCAATTACAACTCTGATAACGTCGATCTCTTACAACATAATTATATTACATTTCATGAGGACTTACACGCCAACCAAAATCTCACTCAATTGTCTAACTAAAAGAGACAATTGAACAATAATATAGCAGCAACATTGCCATAACAGTAGTACCATAGCAACAATAAAGAAGTATATGAGTCAAGTCCAACAATTGAGCGGTAAAATAAGCATTACAATCCATCATCATAGTTGCAAATCTAGAAACAACAACATAAAAATAGCATTATCATTACAAATACAACAACAACACTAAAAATCTAGCAGTAGCAATAAAGATGTTGATGAGTCAAGTCCAACGACAACAACTACATTACAAATGCAATAGTAGCAAGAACTTTTTTAGTATGACCAATACCTTGTCAGTTCCAAAAACGAGTCCTACTCAGTTCCTACACCACTACAAGACTAAAAGAAATATGGCAATGATTGAGAATTGGAATAGATATTTATAAAAAAAAGTAACATAAACATACCTATTTTTTATTCGAAAAAATCTACTAGCACGATTAACACCATCTCGTAAAAAAAAATATGTTGCTTCACTCTATATAAGGAAATTCCAATATCTAATTTGCATTGTACAACATTCCTTCTAGGTCTGCCTTTACTTTCAAAAATACTAGGAATACAAATCTTAATAGCAGATGAAGACACTATACTAGAATAGGTTAGAAAAATATCAGAATTATCAATCTAAGAACTCATTTTAAAAAGCAAGAAGCTTTTCAAGACAAAGATCCACATAATTATCCTACAAGATATGTTGATAATTCTATTACATGCTTATATCAACATATTGGCCTTTCTGGTAGATCAATGCATAATAGATACCATAAAAAAAACCAAGGGTGGTGTAACGTATGGGCCCACTATCCAATGTGTTAACTGCATGTTTTTTCCTCACTCGCACACAAGTTTGAGATCAACTTGCCGACTGATCACCGTCTTAGTATTACTTTGGGATTAGCACACTTAACCACATAATTTTTAGTGATGATCTCCCTAAAAAGATGGTGCAACTTGGTGATATAGGTAGTGTAATCATTCCTTATAAGATCATTTTATTACAGGACTCAAGACTTGGGATGTTATAATATCCCCCACTTAGACTGTTGATGTCTTCATCAAGGCTTAATTATAAGGCCTTATAATTATTCCCTACTTAAGTGTAGACTAAAAATGACCCATGTGCACCCAGCCCCCGGTTAAGAATACCAACGTGATGGTGGCTACATCATAAAGGATAGCCACTCCAACATGTGAAAACTACACAACTCAAGACTAGCACACCACATGCCAATGTGGGCCCCACCTACGGGAAAGCTTTTGCTATAATACCATTTGTAACACTCGGTCCCACTACTCAAGGCTATAGTAGAGTTTCGTGAATGATAGCTGGCTCCATAGACCACCACTGGCTTTAATGACAGGTTTTGTCCTTACTCACACAAAAGTCAGGATCAACATCCTGACTGGTCACACATATCATGTTGAGTACACTTCATTCCAAAGTTCTTAGTAATGGTCTTCCAGAAAAGGAGGTGCACCTTGGTGATATGGCTATTCCAATCATCCCTATTTAGATTGTTTTATTAGAGGCATCAAGACTTGGGACGTTACATGTGGTGTTTATAATCTTTGATCCACCTCATTGATATATATATGGATCCAACAATACACAAATCATGACTCTTTGGAGAAGTCAAAATGTGCCTACACAAAATTCTTCTAAATTCTAATACTAAATAATTTCAAGATATTATGCCAGTGGAAGAATCTTTCTTCAACACATGAGGACAACTAGATCGTCGACGTGACGGATCTCAAACACACCTTCATGAGAAGTTTGCTTCACATTATACACCATACTTTGATGAACAATAGATAAAAATGTCTTAGAAAAAGGCTTTGTTTAGATACCTCTCATTTTCTCCTCCAATGTCTAAAATGAAGCCAATGATATCTTTTTGTACTCATCATCAAATTCTTGTAATTTCCTATCTTCCAAACATGAGAGTAAACAATTTACAAGCTACAAATAAGTTCAAATATAGTCATCCTATTATTTCCATGGTTTCTAATAAATCAATTCAAGCTCTCACTTCTTTGAGTTGTTATCATATCAAGAAAAACAAAATTCTACATAAAACAGGGAACCCACTTTCACCAAAAAGAATACACATCAAATAACCAAAGAATAGACAACAATCTATTACATTAAATTATAGCATTTTTTTCTATATTTAAATTTTTCTAGATCATCTATGTTCTATACACAATCATTCAAAACACTAATTATGTTGTCCCATTTAGGAGTGCCACCAAGCTTGGAGGGTGGTTTCTACTAAATGTTCTAGCTACACATGTGATACTTACATGATGGAAAAAAGTAATAATAACATCATTCATTGCTAGATCTTGATCATTTATGATGGAAACATGTTATTTACCAAAACATGACAGATGTTGTTTGAAAACCCATATAAAGGAATCGTTATTTACATTGAGAAACAAAGTTGAAGTAACAGCATTGTCATGCAATGGTGATACGCTCCACCAACTGTGTCAAATTGCATCAAGGACTTATTGGTATGGTAAGTAGTCTCATATATAATAGCATCTCCAAATAGTGCATAGTCATTAATCTGAATCATGTGAGACAAAAATAAGTGTGTCATACAACCATCAAAATCTTTTTATACACATTCTCATAACATTGCATTAATATATTCACGTAGAAGCACATTAGAATTACAACCACATTAGTCATATAAAAGAGAGAAGTATGATCAAATGTCGTCACTAGATAACATTTGGGTTAAGTTCAACAAGCTAGATTAAGTATAATCAACTATCACCACTTTATTGTTTTAGGGTTTGATGTATCAAAGTTAACTAAGTTATAATTTACATTCTCTAATTATAGTGATCATAAGTTTACATGATTAAGGGAAAATCACCATAACAATCTACATCATTAAAACCAACCCTTCAAACCATGAGTTTCACTTAAAACCATTAGATGTTGAATAAATAAAACCATTACTAAAGCCTTAGACCACATACTTAGTGAAATTGTCAAGTAATGACATTATGAAAGTAGGGAAACCATTGGTTGATGAACCATCAACCCAGTCCAACCATTGGTTGATGAACCATCGACTTAGTCCAACCACTGGTCGTTGAACCATCGACCCAGTCCAATCACTGGTTGATGAACCATCAACCCAGTGAGGAAATTAGTTGATGAACCAGTCAGACCATCAGGTGTTGGATCCATTGAAGCCATCGGTTGTTTCCAACAGGCAGTGAAATAAGCTTCAAACATCAAGTAAAATTGTCATATGTGAGGGAAAAGAAAACCATCACGTTCACCACTTACTAAAGCACTAAAACCATAATTTGTTTAGCATAAAAGGGTCCAAACAAAATATAAGTTAGAACCATCATTGGATCTAAAGGAACTAGCAACCATCGGTTGTTATATTAAGGCACACCATTCGGTTCCATAGAAGGTACAAATCATCCTTTAAAGATCTAAGTAAAACCATCATCCAAGGGGGAACAAGAACCATCAGTTGTCAAGAAGCCCACCCCAAAGTTTCTTCTACCTTAGGTAGGTCATTCACAAGGAATACAACACATCCAAGATGATAAACCACAAATGAAATAAGCATCTAAGCTCAAACCCTAGGCAAAGGTAGGTTCTTACTACTTAGAAATAAGTTTTACAGCAAGATCTAGAACATGCAAGCTATAAGTAAGCAATAAAAGTGGGGAAGGTTATATAACTTGTCTCTAGGAAGAAGAACAAGCTCTAAATAGCAAGGTAACTCAAGTATAGAAGGAAGGAAACTCTAGCTTATCTTTCCAACACGGCCAAGAAAGCTTCCTCTAACAAGCAAAAGAGAAAACACTAGCTCAAGAAAGCAAGAAGGAAGGGTTGTATAAGCTATACAACAACCACCACCATAGACCACCATGTCCATGAACAAGAAGAAGGAGGAGGGAGGTAGAATAGCAATGAAAATGAAGATAAAGAGATCTACCTTACTTGCTTAGGTCAAGAACAACAAAAGAAAGCTCCACAAGCTCCAAGGAAAGGTAGATCAAAGCTCTAACAAGACATGCAAGAATCTTTGACACCTTCTTCTACATTGGTCATATTATTCTCTAGTAGAGAAAGGAGGACGAAGCTCTAGGCAGCAAGGAAGAGGAAAGAGCTCAAAATGTTCATTTGCATGGAAGGTAGGATATTTATATAGCTATGGGAGAGAGAGAGAAGGTCTAGGTGTCCAAACATGTTAGCCAAGTGTCCATGGCCAAGGGACATCATGTCCATGCAAGAAGTAGCTCCATCGATTGTGGAGTCTGTTGGGCCAATGGATATTTCCCCTCCCAGGGTGGCCATTGGTTTCCACACGTGTTGATGATCGGTTGATTCTAGGTCACAAGGGTGAAAACCAAA
Organism: Alisma plantago-aquatica; assembly: GCA_963693085.1. Taxonomy (NCBI): domain Eukaryota; kingdom Viridiplantae; phylum Streptophyta; class Magnoliopsida; order Alismatales; family Alismataceae; genus Alisma; species Alisma plantago-aquatica. The sequence goes on from OY856411.1 coordinate 381,392,569, forward strand.
TATTGTCACCCCCTTCCAAGAAAACCATCAGATCAAGGGATCCCCAGAAGAGATAGCCATTGAAATAGGACCTACAGGAAGCACCATCGGTTGTCCCACTCGGTGATGACCATCGGTTGTCATCATATCCCAAGGAACCATCAGTTGATGGCCTCCTAAGGTTACTCCTCTATGTAGGGTAAACCCTAACTCAACTGTAGAAGGGCAACACCACCTAATCAAGGCACACTAAGGTGCCCCAAGCCATAAAAAACTCAATCATAATATGAAAGCATGTAAGGAACATAAATCATGTCACTAATTACAAGAAAAACCTCAAATATGGATAAATGGTAGAAAAGTCCAAAACATGCACAAAAATTGCATAACTTGCTCAAACAATGCCCAAACTGGACCAAACTTGAAAGTTAAGTTTGTCACATGATGTGAAAGTACATCAAAAGGATAGTTTAAATAACTTAATTAAGTTAATCAAGCATATTTAACCATTTAGAAAGGTCTAGGGTCTTACAAGTGAAGAGTTGGGCATGTCTATGCTTTCCTGTGGGAGGGGCTGCTCCCTGGGGTGTTGGAGCTACTAGTTGAGCTGCCATTGGTTGGTCTATTACTGGGCCCGAACCTTAAGGGTCAGGGAAGGGATAGTTGGACTTTATATGTCCCTCTTTCTACCATTAGTGTCACACCTTCTTTTCATATAAACACCTACAAAGGTGCTATGTACATATGCATTAGTATCACACCTTTTCATGAAAACTCCTTACAGGGTGATTCTTCCCACAGGTACGACACATAGGGTAACTATTATCTTGATGAGGTTTTTCCTTTCCACTATTCCTTCCTTTTCCAATGTCATGTCGTCTCCCCTTCATGTTATCATCCCTTGGGGTAGAGGTGCCTTTTTTGAACTCTAAGTACCCCTTTAGTGGGTTCTATGTAGGTATACATGTCTTCTCCATGTCCAGGGAGAAGTTGAGGGCCTCAGTGAAGTTTGTAGGTTTAGTTTTCATCACATGGGACTTTATTAGAGGGTGTTGGTGCTCCACAAAATGTTCCACTCAATGCAATTCGGTCATCACACAACTAAAATGCTCTAGGAGGTGGAACTTCTGGGAAAAATTTGTCACTCACATGTTGCCTTGATAGAGGATCATGAATTGCTTTTATTTCTCCTTATTGATAGAGTTGGGAATAAATCTTGTAGATAAGATAGTAATAAAGTCAATCTAGGCCATCAGTTCCTCATTTAGATCCCAACCCATGATATAATTTTCCCATTAAAATTTTGTTGCTCCTTCAAGAAGGTTAATGGCAAAGAAAACTTTTTTGTTTAGCTGCACTTCCAAGATGCAGAAGCCATTTTCCACGATAAGAATCCAGAAATCCACCTTGTTAATTTTCGTAGTTTTATCTCCACCCCAGAATTGTTTCTATATTTATCTTTACAAAGTCCAGGATGGTGGCTCCAAGATAAGGGTGAATAGGTGGAGGTTCATCACTCTCATCTCTGGCAACATCTTTTAGTACAAGGACACTAATAGCCCTAGTATGCTTCTTATTTTGCTCCAACCAGAGTGCAATGGGGGTATGAACAACTACTTGACTGATTGCTAGTATGGACCTGGATATCTGGTCAGAGTCATCTCTCAAATCATCTTTTGTCATAGGTTCACCTTTGGGGTTAGGATCATTAGTAAGGTTCGACATGCCAAAGGGGATAGACTTTTTCTCAGAGCCTCTTTCATCAATGCCCTCACCTTCCCTATTACTCTTCTTATAGGACTCACCCTCCATGGACTTCCTCTTCTTCTCTGAGGGAAGTCTCTTCTTGCGGAAGGGCCTCCCCTCTAGATACTCCTTGGATGTTTTGTCAGGATGGTAGTAGTTGTGGTGATGGCCATGCTGGATCACATAAATAACTTTATTAATCTCATTTTTTTATTTAGATCCTTTAAATCATAATAAAATTATGTCCATGACATCTTGTTTACATGTATTTTATTAATTAGAGGATCATGCCTTATTCCCTAATATCTTAACCCAATTGCTTCATAATGCCAATACTCAGAAGAGTAGAGGAAGAAGTTATAGGTCCCTAGGGTTTTAATGAGTGAAGAAAGGGGTAGAAAAGGGATGAAATTAGATGAGAATAAATCTTAGAGGTACTTTACTTTGAGTAGAACCTGCCAACTTTGGCCAGACAGGATGCACGGGCTTCAGAGTCCTCGTAAGTCAATTAGTAGTGTGGAGGAAAGTTTTTCCAGGCCACAGGTAATGGTCCCTTCTAGCCAGACATCATCGTCTTTAGAATACACTCTAATAATTCCCTTGGTCTCTATAGAACTCTTAAAATTACTAAGGGTTAAATGAAAAACCAGGCTCTGATTGTAAGTGTAACAACTTCCTCCCCCTATTATCCCCAATTAAGGTGGACTGATAGGGTAAGGTACATTATCATAATTACATGATCGAGGTTTAGAAATTAAACAAAAATAATTATAAATTTCATTCAATGGAAAAGAGTTCAATACAAATTCAAAGATAAACTCGCCACAAATGAAATACATGATAATGGAATCTATTGTTTGCAACTTGAAATAAAACTATCTAACTAAATCCTCCATGGTAACTTTATGCATCTATCCTTTTGGTGCCTTCTTTGTTGGAGGTTCATTTTGAAGATTAGTAGTAACTAAAACACTATGAAACAAAATAATGATCAATATAATAAGTTATATTGGTATTTAGGAGAAATAAAATATTTGCATGTAGGTGTAATAATATAATTAGCCATAGAAACAATTATGATTGTAAAATTGAACAAGTGTTTTCTTGTTTTTAACCTCCCCACCATGATCCTTTTTTCCCAATGGTGTGCCCTCACTTTAGGGGATCCTCTTCATGGGGAACCCTCTTTTAAGGGTTTTGGTCCTTGCAGTGGACATTTCATAACCTTTCCTCACTAGGGCATGGTTTCATACATAGGCCTTCCGTTCCAGGCTTAGAAGGAGGTGGCGTTCCATTCTAGACTTGATCATTAGTCATCCCCATGATGAATTTATTCAGCCCATGCTCTTTAATTTGCCAGAGATGATATAGGGTTTGAGTGGGTTACATTTATAAGATGATACCGATATTGACTTTATAGATTGTAGGAATTAAATAAACAAGAAAAGTTTATTTGTAATCGATTTGGGAAACCTCAGAAAATCACAAAATCATTTAAATCGAGAAATCATAGGTGTAACCACATACCTTTCTCAGATATGATCAAAGTCCAAATAAATAAGTGCAGTTGAGATTATACAAGCAATCACCCTGAAATTAATGCATGGCATCCAAGTATTAGTGTTTTGTCCAAAAACTCACAATAAGACTAACTTGTGTTACAAGTTAGGTTTTTGGGCTCAAATTAGGGTTTTACTAGGGTTTGGGTTTTCCAAACCCTAATTATCATATTTAATATCCTTTTGACTCACAAACCATAATTTTGATGTTATGTGCATTATTAATCTCAAATTAAGTCAAAGATATCATTTTTATACAAAAAGACTTGACTTGATCCATTAAAGTAATTTAAACATATTATTATCATTAAATCCAAGAAATTAGGGTTTCCATGTTTTGAGTACATTAAATTGAAAAACTTTAGGCACTTTCAGAATTGGTACATATCACGTTCTTGAAGCTATTTTTGTTGGAATCCTTGCATTTTTATGATCAACTCTCATGTATTGTTTGTTATCACTGGACAAACCTATGATTTTCTATAATTTGATCAAGTTTAATGATTTCTAGCCAATGAGAGCTCACCACCTAGGTGATGAACCTGGGTCCCAACCTTGCCAACTCAACTGGGCAGAGCCAATGGGTCATGCCAACTCGACTCACCATTCTCATGTGGATATACTCTAATTAGGGCAAAGAAGAGGTGGAAAAGACAAAATGATCCCTACCTGTGCGAATAGGTGTCGAGTACAAACTGGACTTTTCACCACTCAGATTGTCTTCAACCTTGTTTCCTCATGAACAACTTGGGTAAGTCAACGATAGGTTTGACTCTGAGATACTATCCTCTTGAGTGACTAACAAGGGAACTAACACCTTCTTCTGACCTTGACAAACTCACTAAGTGACTCAATTGCCCTAGTGATGGCCAGAGTCAAGTGGTCGGTAGAGAGGTATCTCTGGTGGTGTCCAGGGATGAGCTAGAGGTCAAGGATGAGGCTAGGAGTATAATTGAGGGTATATAGAGAATCCCAAAGTCGAGAAGAGTCTTGTGAGTGGATTTGGGGTTTTATAGAGGGTAGGCATTCCTTTATATAGTCTCGACCATAGAGAAAAGGGATTCCTTCAACTTTGTGGATTGGGCAGTTCTTCTAGGGTTCTCTAAGTTAGGAAAAACCTAGGGTAGGTAGATGTTGATTGCTATCATGAATCTATCAGACTTGTTTCTTGATCTACTTATGAATTTAAGGGGAAGAGAGAGGCTAAATGATTCCTCATTGTTACTAAGTTGGTTTCCTAAACTAGCCAAAGGTAGACGAAAAGTGTCTAACCATTGTACTGTGATCCTAGGCTCAAAACTTTATGCGACAAATTAACTAGCCACAACTTGATTTCCTATTATGAAAAAATATGTGTGACATTAACGTATATTTCCATTAATCCATTCACTTTAGGAATTCTAGTAAATTCATATCTCTCTTTCTGACTAATCCTTTTAATCGCAAGTTTTTAAGGAAAAGTCTTAAATTATTTTATCGAAGTTTGGGCGAGATTGGAGACAAAATTGAAAACTTAAAGATACTTTTCTTTGTGTATAAGTCTCCACTCTATATCCTTTATTTAAAAAATCAAATTAATTCTTTTCTCTTCCCTACTTCCCTATATTCCTTATTTTGATTACTTTTCTCATTAAAACAATATGGAAATGAAACCCATCCATTAGTTGACTTTATTACCACTTTTCTAGAAAACTCCACACAATTCCATATGTAGATTTTTAATTACCCATTACCTTTAGTAACTAATCTATTTTGGAATTTTCTCTCTTTCTTTTCTCATATCTATTAATGGATTATTGAAATCAGTAAAATCTGTAAAAATCATAGAAAAGGAAAATTTGAAAATTAAATCCTTAATTTTATGACAGAGCACATCAAGTTTATAATATATCCTTTTTTTCAGTTATTTGTATGTAAATACATGTGAAAAACCATGCTATAATATTTCCCTAAGATTTATGTCCTTCTAATTTAGCTAATACCTCAGACACCTATTTTCTGAATGGAATTCCATGCAAATAATTCCATTAATTATTTAGAGTATACTCTGTAACTAACAGTTCAAGATCATTAGTGGGATATTTGATCTCAATTCGCTTAAGCATCCAAGAAGTGTACCCAAAACATTTTATATTACACATTAGTACACAACCAAAACAAATTCTTGATCCATATATAAATATTACAACACCATAATTTTGAAATATGAGGCCAATAAAAAAGGTAGTTTTCAAACTATTCTTGAACTTTTGAAGTCTAGATGTTTTTCTAGTGACCAACAATATTGTTTATTATTTCATATTAGCTTAGTCATTGGACTGGAATCTAAGGAGAAATGTTTGTATAAATCTCATGTAACATCCTACTAGGAAACTGAAACTACAACATTTGAATTAGATATCTTTGAAGTTCTATACAAGTACATTTCTATTCTTTAGAGGGATGAATTAAGAGTGTCCCCAATTAAATTACCCTAATAATATGTCCTTTTCTATCTAAACTTTACTTTATAGTTGATATCCATAATGCTTATAATCTTCTAACATGCCAAGAATTTTGTTAATGTTCTCTAGACTTTGAGTCTCTCATCAGTAGATAAGCTATAAGAAATGAAGGCTAGTCTAAAACACTTGAATCTAGATTAGAAGGAAGATTTAGGAGTATCATAGCCTTACATATTCAATTTTAGGTAAATTTGGGAAGTGGCTCAATGTAATGATTGTTGATCAAATAGATCACCAATAATAGGTGAGTAGAACTTATTTTTAGCAAAATTGCCCAGCTAGGGATGTTATAATAAATGCACATGCAAAAATATGCATCCTTGTTTATTCAAATAGAATCTAGGCTCCACACAATAATAACACATAAGGAAAGATGAACCCTATATCTACAAGTTATTGCAATTCTTTTCAATTTTAAGAGTCTGAATGGAACCGTAACATATGGAGCATAAGAGATTGGACCAATGCCTAAGATGAGGTAAACAGAGAGCTCTATATCCCTATTCATTGGTAGTGTCCTAGATCATACTCTATATTGTGTGTATACTTGACTAAGATACATATATTAGGGTTGTATAGGCTTGACAACCACTATATAAAAGTTTTAAGATTTTTCAAAAAGGACAAAACCACTTTTCAAAATTATCATATTTCATTAATGCATACATGAGAGGAATCATATTTATAGATAAATAATTTCATGAACCTACAATCCAATTCAACACAAAGTTTGTAGAGACAATCCACTCCTACAATGATTTCAAGTGCATCTGTAGTGAGTAAAATGATCTTGATAGATTATCAAGAGATCTCTAACACTAAAATAGACGGATTGTTGATCCTAACTGGAACATACTGAGGAACCATATCTTGAATTAGTTATTTAATTTTACATTCACATATAAATTGAGTAATCACTAAACTTATCCTATATGTATGATTGATCTTCAGTGGGACATAAGGATGAACCATATATCTTGAATTATTGAATTAATCATAAACTACTTAGGATGAATTGTGATTTAGATGTGAATATGTTACATGAACATCTTTTCTAGAGAGTTCAATCTGTTGAATCAAGATATAGCAAAAGTGAGTGAATAATGATTACATTTAACATTAATGCATTAGTTTCCAAAGAGACTTATGATCTAAAATGTTAAAGTCAAAAAAATGAGAGCTCAAATAGTGAAGAAACTCTAGTATCATTGAATGCATAATATCACTATCCATATAAAAACACACCCATGATCAAGTTAAGTCAACATTGAACTAGTAGGCTCATTATTTTTCATTTGATTTTAACTAACATCATTCACTACTTATTAACATAAAGTCCCATAAATTAATAGATCATCTCATTAAATCAAACTAAAATTTTTTAAAATAAATCCCACCATTTGCAAGCATTTTTATTAAATAGTGTACAACAAAAAAATTACAAAGGTATCTTGCATGGTTACCAAAAATGGAACTTGAAGGTCATGGTTTTCCAAATTATCATCTTCTTGGAGAATGTATAATGTTGATTTAAGATACCAAAATCATTAGTTTGTATTATCATGTGAGATCAATTTACATGTATAGAGGCATTGATGGAGCATTCAATGATCTATGCCCAATTTTATATTACAACTCTTCCTTGTCCATCTAATCCCAAATTACTACTTCACTCAACTTCTAGTGGTGGAGAAGTGGAAGCCCCTCTGAGCAGGAATAAATCAAACCTTTAATAAAATATAATGGTAAAACAAAACAACAATGTATAGTAATGGAATTTTAAAATTTGGACTATATTCAATTGTATAAAGAGTACCATACAAAATTTCCCAAAAGGGTGTACAACTTTATACAAAACAACAGGATCTAAGTAGAGGAAGAATAAAACCAAATCAACTTGTCTCCAAACAAGAACAACTTAATATATATGGGAAGCTATGTCCAAGCTAGATGGTTGAACTCATAGTCCTAGCCTTAGGCTGGTTCACCAAGCTTCCAATGGGCACTCTGATCCTATATCTGGGTGGTTGGGATCACCCAAGAAGACAGAGATAAAAGTATGTGTTAATCAAAAGGATAAGGAACATAATAAGGCACACCATTGCATAATAAATGATTTCACCATACTAAGAGATTCTAAGAGTATGAGGCAATTAATCAAATAAGAAATAGAAATCTGCCATAGTCCAATAACAACAATAATCAACATAGCATGAATAATATTATGACACAAAATTATGCCTATGCACGGTGAGGCACCTACCGGACCTACACCAAGAGGAGTGGGGAACATACACATCCCAAACATCAAATATATATAATGTGGTAGGGGGACTAACACCCCAGTGCCTAGCAGGAGGACTAAAACCTCAGTGCCTATATAAAGTGGCAGGGGGACTAAAACCCTAGTGCCCTATGGGTGGTTTGTACTCATGTACACTATATTGTCATTTGGCCAAAAATACATAATGCTTATTATTTTACTTGGTAGTAGTGAAAATATATTTATCATTGCATCATAACAAATGGGGAATAACACCCATGAAGTAAATTCAATAAATGTGACAACATTGGCAATAGAAATATTCAAGTATCTCAAATAGATGAGCCAACATAGGCAATAGCAAGATCCAAATAATCCAAATAGATGATCCACAATGGCATTAGAAGAATCAACTAGATAAAGAGCCAATAAAGGCAGTAGAAAATATCATGGCTAGCACATTAGGAATGTGGGGCAGGATAAAATCCCAAACTGGAAGGATTAGGGTATGCATTGCACATTATATGTTCAAAACCATAAATGGGGATTACATACATAATTAGGCTTCACATACCTTATTCAAGATACAATAACCATCATTATCACCAATTAGATTGTATCCATTCCATGTTATCCTAGTTACAAATATTCACATGCATTAGTATGTATTAAAGCATAAGGTGTATAAAAAGATACTCATTTTAGACTCCTTTATGGAAACCTTTGATTTAGGAATCAAAATTAGGACCAAAAGCTAACATAGGTTTTACTGATTAGGAAAACATATTTATTTATCAAAATCGGAGTTAGGATGCACTAGTAATCATTTTTAGAATATTTATTAAGATTTAGATGATGTACCCAATTAAAATTAAAAATTATAGAGATTCAGTAAACAAAAACCTTAAAATTGAATTCTAGATGAAACAAGCTTTCCAACGAGAATTTATTCAAAATTTGTTTATGAAGTATCAATTTTCTATGATTTATTCGCTCTAGGCTAATCAGAGAGCAAAAAAGAGTAACGTAGGCTAATTGCTAGCGTGTGAGAGAGAGATAGAAATGACCAGACGGTCCTCGGAGTTAAAACACAAAATGAGAAGAGCAGGTGGGAAAAATAAAAATAAAAACAAAATGGGTCATCTTCTTCCTCTCGCTCACCATTCCCGAGAGGGTGGAGCTCGGCCCTTTTGGGCGTTTCCACGTTTCTTGACCAAAATGCACACATAGGTACTCAAAACGAAGCCAAAGACGAGAGGAACTCATCGGTGTGCTTTATTGTGGCATTGCTATCACCAAGCAGGTAGGAAGGGGGTCACAAGTCAGGGAGCAAGATGAGGTTGTCTTAGCTAAACGAGGGATCTTCGACCAAATTAGTGCTTGGGATAAGTTTCTAGGAGGCGACGGAGGTGTGGGGGTGGTTTTTATAGATGTGGAGGTGCGAAGAGATGAGGAGTCATGGGGGAGGAGAAGCTTCGTACGGTGCCATAGGGAATTTTGGTTGTGGTGCACGGGAGACAATGAGCAAGGGCTAGAATAGTGTGGCTCGAGGAGACGAAGTCAACTACGAAGAAATCTCGTGAAATAGCAGAGAGGAGTGGGAGAATGAGGTTGAGGAGCCTAGGCATCATCTTGGTCAGTAGGATAGAGGTTGAAGATGACACTCAAGTCGTTGGATCGAGATCCAACGGGGGCCGGGTGTGTGATCCATGACATGAATGAAATAAATATCAATGATTTATATTCTATAGTCACACTTTATTGAAACTTGTAAAATTCATTTGAATGGTCAAACAAAGTCCAAATGACCTCAAATTTTAAAAATAAGTTTATGACAACACATAGAACGATGTTATGCATTTAATGTTTTGTTTTACCCAATATAAGGCCCCTAATAAAAAAATTCCCCATTAACATATATATTAATGTATAAATTGAGTAAAATAATGTGAAGAGACATTATGATAGTTTTTCTTGTTGTATTTTTGAGATAGGCCAACCAAGAGTCTTTCCCCACACTATTAATTACATTTTATAATTTTATTCACTCATAAGGAGAGAGAAAAATAAAGGGGTTAATTACACTCATAATTAATTCAAATACACATAATTACTCATATCTTATCAAAGAGATATAAAAAGCTCCAAATTAGCATTATCCATTAATTATCTATCATTAATGGCCATATTTTATAATTAGTCCCCAATTATCTCATTAGTTGGGATATTTATGCAAAAACCCATTCATTGACATGAATGTGGGTAAATATAGATTTCATCCTAAATAAATGTTCAAATCCAACATTGAGGCCAAAAAGGATACCAAAGAAAGGGAAATTTATGAAAAAAGCCCAAAAGGACAAGAAATCAAATAAAAGCTTAAAATGGGTAAATTGCAGGAAATACCTTGGAATTCAGTCTGTTACACCCTCCATGTTGTTTAAGTTTCCCTCCTTACTTCTTTCTATATTTGTTAGTGTGTTTAGTCATTTTTAGGTGGAAATATATTATGCATCTTTTATACACAGTCATAATATAGGGAAGGATAATTTATCACTAGTTAGGTTAAAAAATCCCATCTTCAGAGCATACAAGTTTTACGTAGTTCAGTCAGAGAGACCTACTATTGGGAGAAGATGAGAATTATACTATTTAAGATATAAAGGTACGGGAGGAGCGGTCTCGAAAGAGGCAGGATACACCCTAGGGGTACGACGCCAGCCGTTTGATTACAAAATATAGGATGATCTTTGACAAGAACCGACACCAAATCAGGCCATCATCAGATAATGATTAATACAAAAGAAAACATTAGCAGCGGATTAACAAAAATCACTAAAAATTAAAACCTTTTTGCAAAGAGATCCTTTTCCAGGAAACTCTTATAACAAGAACCAAAATATTATATATACATTCTGGTCTACAAAGTACATACCATGTACCATCTCATCTTGAGGAATATATTTACAACAGTTGCTCTATTAAATCTACACAAAAGCAACATAAAACCACGAGGCATTCAATGCCAAAATCTCAAATCAATCATTAAAGCCCTAACTACTGACTCCAAGGACCTGAGAGTACAGAGACGACTCATAGGACTCATATCTACAAGACACGATAGTCACTATAAGATGTTATTGTTGTCCCTGATGTCACTCATAGGACTCATATCTACAAGACACGATAGTCACTCATAGGACTCATAGGACTCATATCTACAAGACACGATAGTCACTCATAGGACTCATATCTACAAGACATGATAGTCACTATGAGATAGCTATCTCCACCTAAGATGTTATTGTTGTCCCTGATGTTGTAGTCCTTCCCATGTTGTATGGTTTCTACCTCCTCCTCCTCATCCACCTAAAAAGGTTGGATCCAACGGGAGTGAGACAATTGAAATTGTCCCAGCAAGAGATATAACTCTCCGCCAGAAACATTATTATTGTAGATAAACAATAATAAATTGAATAGAGCAAATCTCTATTGAACAATAGGATTTAATCATTATTAAACAGAATAGAGCAACATCATATTTTAAATCATTACAGTTATAAATGCTAAAGCAGTAAATCATCTATCCATTTTAATAAGGAATATAAAGAACATGTATAACATATATCCATATAGGATACAATAAGAAATATAACATCAACCAATGATTTCCGTATTTCATCCTTAAGCAAATACGCTACACGGTTGATTACATTTTACAGTCATACTTATGCCCTGAGGAAGTGAGCCGTACCGCTCAATTCCAACCTTCGGTTTGGAAACCCAAAGCTGATTCCATATGAGATCAAAGGAAGAGTTGGACTCCTCAATCTCATCCATCTCGGTCAGTGTGAGACCACAAGTAGGAACACAATCTCTTACTTAAGTGACCTCAGTCATAGGGTTATCTCTCATATGCTACCGATTCTCTAGCCCTCCTTGGTACAGGTCCCGGTGCTAGTAAATCTGAGCCACGAGCCAGTTCATCATGCTCTCTGAGTCATGAATGCAATCATGCTCCATCACACTGAGCCATGGACCTTTTCACCATGCTCTTAAACATATCTTGAGTCTACAACCGAAGTTGCACTCTAATCCTCCTCATTTTTTGCTAGGATTAACCCCGCATATTCAATAAAATACGCTTCAGATTAACCAGCAGGAGAATCAGTTTCACCATCACCAGCTACTGACGATGATGGATCTATGGCCAGGGTTGTACATGATAATATTCTACTTGATTATTTAAGTACATTACCATACTCTTTTAGCATCAGTCAAGTTTTCAAACAAGAATTATTATGACAAATGCTACAAAGAAACATGTGATACTTTTATCAAGTACTCCTCAGAACTTTATAAAACATTGGGATCTCAATCCCTTATCTCATTATTGGGAATCCACATCCCTCAACAATACCATCATCATGCTTATTGCATTTGGTTATTCAAACCCTTAGTTCATCACTGAACATGGTTACCACTCTTAGGTAACTATTACCTCCAGGTCATCTGACCAAGGTATTCATGATACCTGTTACACAATAATCTCACATAATTTACCAGGCATATTCAACTTCTTGTCACCTCTCACTAGCCAAAAAATAAAATAATGGCTCACAAGGCCCATTAAAATCATAGCTCATACCTAGTTATGATCATCATCTCATGATACATGCATGGTTAGTATACTTGATAACAATAATATCAATTACATATTAACATTATGAAATAAAAGATAACATCACTATTACTTCATTAGGGTTAGGGTTTCCCATCTTTATCAATTAGGGTTTCACATACATCACCCTATAATAGGGTTTCACATAACATCACCCTATATTAGGGTTTCACATCTTTATCAATTAGAGTTTCTCATACCATCACCCTATATTAGGGTTAGGGTTCCCCATTCCATTTCAATTAGGATTTCTCAATACATTACCCAAAATTACGGTTTGGGTTCCCCATCTTACTCGATTAGGGTTACATGATCAAATTATCAAAGATCAAACCCTAATTCAAAACTCCATGTATCTTGGAAAATACATTGATATTACAATTAATATCCAAAACCTAATTCATTGTTCCCCATGTCTAGAATTTCATAATACCTTCATAAGTATTCAAATAAACTTATAAATTGTAATTTTCTTTATTGATTAGGATTTCCATTATCCATTGATTAGGTTTTTATGATTACGTCATTAATGCAAACCCTAAGTCAATGCTTCCACATATCTTGGAGCACATAGCATTTTTTAAACATTAAATCATACTTATCATGTCTCCATGTACTAGGAACACATCACCATCATACCTTATTAGGTTGACTTAACATCTTACTGAAGTACATACAACTATGTATATCATAGTGTATTGGATTTATTACTTTCATAGGCATTGAGTGATAATCACTCTAATTATACTAATCGCCTAAGTACTTTAGAGGTACTTCCATTGAAATCAACCTTAAGATACTCTTCAAACACTTATGGTGTTATTAGTACTTACATTGTTTGCATCAATTAGACCTTCAAACGGTTTGGACCAATTGAACCTTCAAACAGTCTTGGAGAAATTTAAACTTCAAACGGTCTTGGACCAATTGCACCTTCAAACAGTCTTGGACCAATTAAACCTTCAAACGGTCTTGAACCAATTGAACCTTCAAACGGTCTTGGACCAATTAAACTTTCAAACGGTCTTGGACCAAATAAACCTTCAAACGGTCTTGGAGATCGTTTAACCCTAAACAGTTTGAGACCGTTTGATCCCCAATCAATTTGAATATTAATTTACCCTAAACAGTTTGAGACCGTTTGATCCTCAAACGATCTGAGACCATTTAGTCCTCAAACAGTTTGAGACCGATTGGTCCTCAAACATTCTGAGACTGTTTGGTCAAATTAACTTGAAACTGTTTAACCCTAAATTAGGGTTTTGTTATCAATTGATCAAGGGTCTTGAAATCCATTAAGCTAGGGTTCTGAAATCAATTGAGTTTGATTATTTGAAGTTATTAGGTCATGAATCCAATTGATCCTTGAATCCATTGAAACTGTTTAGTCTCTAATGGTTTTGAAATCATTTGACCTCTAACGGTTTTGAAACCGTTTGGTCACCAAACAGTTTGAAATTGTTTGGTCTCTAACGGTTTGAAATCGTTTGGTCTCTAACGGTTTGAAACCGTTTGATCAACAAAATGAAACTATTTGTTATTGATATTCTTGAGGTGTGTTCTTAGATGATGTCATCATCATCAAGATTCAGACCTCTAAATTCTACTATCATGTGTATGATAATTTCATCAATTAATCACGAAGAAAATAAAAGATGAACATATGATGAGGAATTGAAAACAATAATAACATTGATGGGTTCAAGTTTTATAACCTGCCTTCAAAGTAGCTTCAAAGCTTCAAGCTTCACGTCTCTAATGGTGAAAGAATCTCCTTCAACTATCCAAGGTTCGTTTCCAACTCTTTGGATGCAAAAGACAATCAAGGTTGAGCATTGGATGGAAGAGAGAAGAAAATTAATGTTGAAATCCGATTTCAACCATCAATTCAAGGCTGAAGATGATCATGGAGCTTACCTTTAGCTTGGGGAACGTTTTACTCCTGCTCTTAAGCTCCTTGGTCATCGTCCAAAGCAAAGGGAGAAAGTGGTTTGTAAAATAGCCTTTTAAGTAAGGAGAAAATCAAGTATATGTAATTGATTTTCTAGGAGAGAGAAAGTAGGAGAAAGTTCATCCACTTTCTTGCCACATGCCCCCTCCCTTCCTTGCCTTCGAAGCCATCTTTCTTCCTCTCAAAATCCTATCAATTATCCATGAATTAAAAGCAACTACATAAGCACCTTAATCATTATAATACTATTATCCATTTTTAGTGGACATTACTTTTTAATTAACAAATGTGAGTGGTCCACAACCTAGCGGCGATCGCCCGTGCGATCTAGGTTTAGCGGCGGTGCCCTAGGCTTGGGGGGCGGGGCGGCGGCCGCAGCCAGTGGTCTCTTCCCCTACTCCCCTGGAGCCTCTTCCTACCTCGCCTCGTCTCCACCAAGCTGCCGTCGAACCCGTTCGGCTGGTTCCTGCCTCTCGCCATTCTTGTGTGGCGGGTCCTCTGGGTGGCGCTGCGGCCGCCGTGAGCGAGCTCCAAGATTGCTTCTCGCCTGGTGGGGGCTTATCCATCACGCCCAGGGTGGTGCCGCTGCCTTTGCAGGCACTTGCCGAGTCAGGGGGAAACGGTGCGGTTGTGAGGGGCTGAGGTGCCCGTTTCTTCCTTTCTTGTTTTCTCTGTTTTCCTTTCAGTGGTCTGTGGCAGCTTCAGTCTGCCCTTTTAGTCGTCATTCATCGGCGTTTATTTCTAGTCGCTACTGGTTAGCCTTCTACTCGCTGCTTGTCAGCGTTTGTTTACCCGCTGCTTGTCAGCGTTTAGTTTTCCTTGTGTCTTGTTGTGGCTTGTTTGTTACTTGGTTATACGGCGTCCCTTGAGACGATGATGCATCGGAACACCGCACAGATCCAGTGCCTCTATCACTACTACACGCTCAAGTCGAAGGAATTCTTCGTGGAAAGCTGCTTTAGACAGCAACAAGGAAGAAGAATCAATACAGAAGCGTTCTATTCTCGCTCCGATATGAGTTGTAGTGATGTTAACTTGATCTTTGTTTGCTCCTGCTGTATTTTTGACTCAAATTGTAGATGTCGTATGGCTTATAAGTAATGAATCGAGCCATCTTGCCCTAAAAAAAAACAAATGTGAGTGGATTTCTTCACCTACTTTGGATATTTCGGTGCAACTCAAGGCATTTGGACGTCCTTGCACTATAGGACTTCAACCAAAGCCTTTTTAGTTGATGGGCACTTCAATTAATATATTTATTTTTGCTACAAAATAAATTAGGGTATCAATTATGCTTATTTCTTGATTATTTTATTATCAAGATTATCTCTCCTCAAATGTGGATCAAACAAGATGCCCCTTTTTGTTTTGTAAATGATACCAAGAAACAATAGGGACATAATAGAGGTGGCATTTTACATATCCAACCCTAGGTTTTTGGTAATTTGCAAATTACTCCAAAACTAGCATTCAATACACAAGCATTACTCAAACAAGCTCCTTCTTGGATCTTAGGCTTGTGGAAGCCATACCTCAACATCTTTCTCATCCTTATGATTATATAACACTTGAGGAATATTAATCATGTAAAATTTGCACGGTAACCCCTTAAATTGGGTAAATTGCACTTTAGTCCAAAATAGGTAAAATATTGTTTCAACATTATTCAAATGGGACCAAAATTGAAACATAAGCTCTCCTTTAGTCTTAATTACTTTTCAAAAGATAAGGAAAAGAATCTAAATGACTTAAGCAAAAATTCTTGGGTTAGGGCTTAACCCAGGTCAGGGATGTTACAATTATCCCTAACAGGGATTTCTTCCCCGAAATCGTCAAGAGAAAAGAGAAGGGTACTTCCTCCTCATCTCTTCCTCCAGCTCCCACATAGCCTCTTCAATGCCACGATGATGCCAGAGAACTTTCACAAGCGTTATGTCTTTCTTTTTCAACTTTTAGATTCTCCTGTCAAAAATCATCATTGGTCATTCTACATAGGATATATCTTCATTTAATTCTACCTCCACCGGTTGTAAAACTAACTTCGTGTCACGGTGACACTTTCTCAGCATGGATATATGGAATACTGGGTGCAATCTGTGTAGCTCAGGTGGCAACTCCAACTTATAGGCTACCTTTCCAATCCGTTCAGTGATTGGATAAGGCCCCATAAATCAAGGAGCTAACTTACCCTTTTTCCCAAATCTAAGAACACCTTTCCAAGGTGAGACTTTGAGATATACTATGTCTCCAACTTGGAATTCTAAAGGTCTTCGTCATTATCAACGTATGATTTTTGTCTATCCTGTGTAGCTTTTAACTGTTGTTGTATTACTTTAATCTTTTCAGTTGTCTGTTGCACTAATTCAGGACCCAAAAGTTGGTATTCTCCTGTTTCATACCAGCATAATGGAGATATACAACGTCTACCATATAATGCTTCATATGGTGCCATATCGATAATGTGCTGATAACTATTGTTGTAAGCAAATTTTATTAAGCTCAAGTGTATATCCCAACTTCCTACAAACTGAAGGACACATGCCCAAAGAAAATCTTCCAAAGTTTGTACCGTTCTCTCATATTGTCCATCCGTCTGGGCATGAAAGGCGGTATTAAATCTCAATTGTGTACCTAAAGCTTTATGTAGTCATTCCCAAAAATGACTCGTGAACTGGGGACCTCTATCAGAAACAATTGTAGCTGGAATCCCATGTAAACGCACTATCTCATCTATATAGATCTGTGCAAGTTTCTCAGCAGTATAGGTTGTTTTGACAGGAAGAAAATGTGCTGACTTAGTCAACCTATCAACTATCACCCTAATGGAATCATGACTTTTGGCTATCCTGGGCAAACCAACCACAGAGTCCATGGTTACGTGATCCCATTTCCATTGTGGTATAGGTAAAGGTTGCATTGTTCCTGCGGGCTTTTGATGATCAGCTTTAACCTACTGACACACTGGGCACCACATTACAAACTCAGCTACATCTTTCTTCAATCCAGGCCACCACTAAATATATTTTAGGTTATGATACATTTTGGTGCTCCCTGGATGCATTGCATACATAGACGAATTAGCTTCCTCCAAGACTAACTTCCTTAAGTCATTGACATCAGGTACTACCATCCTACCATGGTAACAGACTACCTCATCATTTGACTCATGAAAACCATCCTGTTTCTCACTACCATGCTCTGACCTGATCTGCTGAATCACAGTATAAGCATGTTGTGCCTCTTTGATTTGTTGTTTCACAGTAGGTTTTATGTGCATCTCAGCTAACAGTCCATCTAATAAGGATACTTTAAGTTGTACATTGTTTTGCCTTAAAGAGACAAACATGTCTCGTTTAGAGCACACGAAAGAGTTCAATTGTGCTTTGTCCATGTTTGGTGATGATGATTTTCTACTTAGTGCATCAACCACTACATTAGCCTTTCCTAGATGATAATCAATTGTAGAATCGTAGTCCTTGATTAACTCCATCCAGCGATGTTGTCTCATGTTCAACTCATGATGTGAAAAGATGTATTTTAGGTTCATATGGTCTGTGAAAATATGGAATGTCTCTCCATAGAGATAATGCCTCGAGATCTTCAACGCATGAACCATAGTAGCTAATTATAGATCATGTGTTAGATAATTTTCCTCGTGTTTCGTAAGATGTCGAGAGTTAAAAGAAATCACTTGATTATCCTGCATCAACACACATCCTAGACCATTTCTAGAAGCATCACAGAAAACAATATACCCCTTCCCTTACTCAGGTAACACTAACACAGGTGCACTTGTTAACCTTTCTTTCAACAACTGGAAAGAATGTTGACACTTGTCATTCCAGACAAAAGGAACCTCCTTCTTGGTCAACCTAGTTAGGGGTAATGCTACAGAACTAAAGTTCTTAATGAACCTCCTATAGTAGCTTGTCGGTCCTAGAAAACTACGCATCTCCGTTGGTGTCTTTGGTTGTTCCCATTCCAAGACAGATTCTACCTTTTTAGGATCAACACAGATACTTGAGGTAGATATTATATATCCTAGGAAAGACACTTCTGATAACCAGAATTCACACTTACTAAACTTGGCATATAGCTTGTGTTCTCTTAGTAGAGTCAGGGCCTGACGAAGGTGTTGTTCATGTTGTCGAACATCTTTACTGTAAACTAGGATGTCATCTATAAAGACTACTATGAATTGATCAATGAATGACTAGAAGATTTTGTTCATGAGTTCCATGAATGCAGTCGGTGCATTAGTTAGTCCAAACAACATAACTATGAACTCATAGTGACCATACCTTGTCCTGAAGGCTTATTTAGGTATGTCACTCTCCGTGATGCGTAACTGATGGTATCTTGACCTTAGATCTATTTTAGAGAATATAGTTGCACCACACAACTGGTCAAACAAGTCATCTATCCTTGGTAGAGGATATTTGTTCTTTATGGTTACTTTGTTTAGCTGTCTATAGTCGATGCATAATCGCATGGACCCATTTTTCTTTTTAATGAAAAGAATCAGAGCACCCCATGGTGAAGTACTCAGTCGAATAAAACCCTTTTCAAGCAACTCCTGTAATTATTTCTTGAGTTCTGCCATCTCAGCAGGTGCCATTCTATAAGGTGTTTGTGCTACTGGTTGTGTACTCAGGATTAGATTAATCTCAAAATCAATCTCTCGAGGTGGAGGAACACTTGGAAGTTCCTCAGGAAACACATCATCAAACTCCCTAACAATAGGAACTGAAGAAAGACTAGGACTCTCTGCTCTGGTATCCACCACATGAGCCAAGAATGTGAAACATCCTTATCTCATCAACTTCTCAGCTACCATAGCTGACACTAAATAGGTTGGAAGAATATTTCTGTCCCCCTAAAAGATATGTGTAACACCATTGTCTATGAACATAGCCTACTTGGAACCACAATCCAAGACAACCTTTTACTTTTCTAGGGTGTCCATCCCAAGGATTATGTTGAACCCATGCATCTCAAGTGGTATAAGATCCACCTGAATGCTATTCTCTAAAAAAGAAAGAACACAGGGAGTACATACCTCATGCAACACTGTAGATCCAACTAACAGAGTTTCTAATAACAAGTTATCTTCTCTACGACTGACATTCATATTTCAGTCATGAATCACTTCTCGAGTGATAAAGGAATGTGTAGCACTCGGATCAATCAAAAAAGATATGAAGCGGGATGAAGACATATGAGAATGAAATAATTCCATCTGACATGTCACAACTCATGGGTTGACCACTGCTTCTGGCTAATTCATAGTGTAGAATCTTGCTGTTGTTGGTTGTCTGTCACTCACCCTGTTGTTGGATGCAGATGAACCAACTTGGGATGCCTGTCCACGTCCTTGTGTGCCACTACTAAACTGTCGCTTCTGAGAGCCTTGTTAACTCTGCCTCGGTGGTTGGTTTACACTCACGTCTCTAGATAAACAATCCCTCATCAGATGCCCCATCTTCCCACATTTATAACAGACTATGTTCTCCCACTGTGGTCTAGATGGTCCTATTACTAACTTTGATGTTGAGTTGTGATCTTGCTTTGGTGGTAAATTGTGACCTCTATCTTTGCTGGATGTACACTATGTCTGAGTATTAAACCTCGGTGGTGTTGTTGGTGCAGAAAACCTTGGTTTCTTAAAACTTTCGGACCTTTGTCCCTGGAACTGGGTATATGCTTTCTTACTCTTGGCCTGATGCTTCTCAGTCACAGACCTTTCTATCTGCCTAACGGACTCCACAAAGGTGGCAAACCTCTCTCTATTCTCTAGAGCAGATATTGGTGTGGTTAAATCAGCGTTCAAACCCTTTTCAAAACGTTGAATCCTCTCCTCATCTTTAGCACCCATGTGCGGACAAAACTGTAGAAACTCCTTAAACTTAGCTTCATACTCACTAATGTTCATTGGTCCTTGCCTTATTTGCTCAAACTGAGAGATTTTCTCATCCAGGTAAGTCTTGGGAAAGTATCTACTAACAAACTCTTGTTGGAACTCTTCCCATCTGACTTCAACACCTGGTCTTTTGCCTTCTTCTATGGCCCACCAATGGCTAGCACTCCCCTTCAACAAATACACCACATACCTAACCTTCTCAACTTCTGGGATATTAAGAATTCTGAAGGTGTTTTCCAGCTCAGTTAGCCACAAGTTCACGTCTTTTGGGTCAGTTGTACCAGCATAATTAGTGGCTCCTACCCGTCGAAGCCGTTCAAAAGTCTTTCCAGCTCCATGTCTCTCATTGTGAGATGCTGCCCTAGGTGAAGGTGGTGGCATCCTATCAACCATATGAGTCATAGTCGCCATGAACTGCCCAAACAGAG
Source organism: Alisma plantago-aquatica (assembly GCA_963693085.1). Classification (NCBI taxonomy): domain Eukaryota; kingdom Viridiplantae; phylum Streptophyta; class Magnoliopsida; order Alismatales; family Alismataceae; genus Alisma; species Alisma plantago-aquatica. Next base: position 381,413,600 of record OY856411.1, read on the forward strand.
CATGGAAAGCTAGGTTTTCTAGTGTAGCTTGGTCAAGCTGGGGATGTTCAGGTACTAGTTCTTCTCTAGCATGATCCCTTGCACCTCCTCCTGGTAAAGCAACCCTGCTTTCAGCAACATGTTGTTTTTGTGATCCAGCCATCTTCAAGCTTTTCTTATTCTCCTGAGAGTAGAAGTCACTATCACATAAACTAGATGACACTAGAACAGACTCAACGACCCTAATCCTATGTCTCTGTAGACTCAGGGAACCTTAAGATCTGATACCACTAAACTTGACATGACCCGACACCAAATCAGGCCATCATCGGATAATGACTAATATGGAAGAAAACATTAGCATCGGATTAACAAAAATCACTAAAAACTAAAACCTTTTTGCAAAGAGATCCATTTCCAGGAAACTATTATAACAAGAACCAAAATATTATATATACATTTTGGTCCACAAAGTACATACCATGTATCATCTCATCTCAAGGAATATATTTACAATAGTTGCTCTATTAAATCTACACATAAGCAACATAAAACCTCAAGGCATTCAATGCTAAAATATCAGATCGATCATAAAAGCACTAACTACTAACTCTAAGGACCTGAGAGTACAGAGACAACTCATAGGACTCATATCTACAAGACATGACAGTCAATATCTCCCCTTGAGATGTTATTGTTGTCCCCAATGCTGCTGTCCTTCCCCTGTTGTATAGTTTCTACCTCCTCGTCCTCATCCACCTAAAAAGGTTGGATCCCACGGGGGTGAGACAATTGAAATTGTCCCTGCGAGAGATATAACTCTCCATAAGAAACATTATTATTGCAGATAAACAGTAACAAATTGAACAGAGGAAATCTCTATTGAACAGCAGGATTTAATCATTATTAAGCAGAATAGAGCAACATCATCTTTTAAAGCATTAAAGTTATAAATGCTAAAGCAGTAAATCATCTATCCATTTTAATAAGGAATATGAAGAACATGTATAACATCTATACATATAGGATACAGTAAGAAATATAACGGCAACCAATGATTTTCGTATTTCATCCTTAAGCAAATATGCTACACGGCTGATTACATTTTACAATCATACTTATGCCCTGAGGAAGTGAGTCGTACCGCTCAAATCCAACCTTCGGTTGCGAAACCCAAAGTTGGTGCCATACAAGATCAAAGGAATAGTCAGACTCCTCGATCTCATCCGTCTCGGTCAGTGTCAGACCACAAGCAGGACCACAGTCTCTTGCTTAAGTGACCTCAGTCATAGGGTTATCTCTCATAGGCTACCCATTCTCTAGCCCGCCTTGGTACAGGTCCAAGCGCTAGTAAATATGAGCCACGGGCCATTTCACCGTGCTCTGTGAGCCATGAATGCATTCATGCTCCACCACACTGAGTCATGGGCCTATTCACCATGCTCTTAAACATATCTTGAGTCTACAACCGAAGTTGCACTCTAATCCTCCTCATTTTTGGCTAGGGGTAACCTCACATATTCAATAATATACGCTCCAAATTAACTAGTAGGAGAATCCGTTTCACCATCACCAGCTACTGATGATGATGGATCTATGGCCAGGGCTCTACATGATAATATTCCACTTGATTATTTAAGTACATTACCATACTCTTTTAGCATCAGTCAAGTTTTCAAACAAGAATTATTATGACAAATGCTACAAAGAAACATGTGATAGTTTTATCAAGTACTCTTTAGAACTTTATAAAACATTGGGATCTCAATTCCTTATCTCATTACTAGGAATTCACATCCCTCAACAATACCATCATCATGCTTATTGCATCTGGTTATTCAAACCCTTAGTTCATCACTGAACATGGTTACCACTCTTAGGTAACTATTACCTCCAAGTCATCTGACTAAGGTATTAATGATACATGTTACACAAACATCTCACATAATTTTCCAGGCATATTCAACTTCTTGTCACCTCTCACTAGGCAACAAATAAAATAATGGCTCACAAGGCCCATTAGCATCATAGCTCATACCTAGTTATGCTCATCAGCTCATGATACATGCATGGTAAGTATACTTGATAACAATCATATCAATTACATATCAACATTATGCAATATAAGATAACATCACTATTCCCTCATTAGGGTTAGGGTTTCCCATCTTTATCAATTAGGGTTTCTCATATATCACCCTATATTAGGGTTTCACATAACATCACCCTATATTAGGGTTTCACATCTTTATCAATTAGAGTTTCTCATACCATCACCCTTTAGGGTTAGGGTTCCCCATGCCATTTCAATTAGGATTTCTCAACCCATTACCTAAAATTAGGGTTTGGGTTTCGCAGCCTTCTCGATTAGGGTTTCATGATCACATCATCAAAGATCAAACCCTAATTCAAAACTTCATATATCTTGGAGAATACATTGATATTACAATTAATATCCAAAACCGAATTCATTGTTCCCCATGTCTAGAATTTCATAATACCTTCATAAGTATTCAAATAAACTTATGAATTGTAATTTTCTTTATTGATTAGGATTTCCATTCTCCATTGATTAGGGTTTTATGATTACCTCATTAATCCAAACACTAAGTCAGTGCTTCCACATATCTTGGAGCACATAGCATTATTTAAACATTAAATCATACTTATCATGGTTCCATGTACTAGGAACACACATCACCATCATACCTTATTAGGTTGACTTAACCTCTTACTAAAGTACATACAACTATGTATATCATAGTGTATTGGATTTATTACTTTCATAGGCATTAACTGATAATCACTCTAATTATACTAATCACCTAAGTACTTTAGAGATACTTCCATTGAAATCAACCTTAAGATACTCTTCAACCACTTATGGGGTTATTAGTACTTACATGGTTTGTATGAATTAGACCTTCAAACAATTTAGACCAATTGAACCTTCAAACGGTCTTGGACCAATTAAACCTTCAAACAGTCTTGGACCAATTGCACCATCAAACGGTCTTGGACCAATTAAACCTTCAATTGGTCTTGAACCAATTGCACCTTCAAACGGTCTTGGACCAATTAAACCTTGAAAAGCTCTTGGACCAAAGAAACCTTCAAACGGTCTTGGAGATCGTTTAACCCTAAATGGTTTGAGACCATTTGATCCCCAATCGATTTGAATACTAATTAACCCTAAACAGTTTGAGACTATTTGATCCTCAAACGATCTGAGACCGTTTAGTCCTCAAACGGTTTGAGACCGATTGGTCCTCTAACGTTCTGAGACCATTTGGCCAAATTAACTTGAAACTGTTTAACCCTAAATTAGGGTTTTGTTATCAATTGATCAAGGGTCTTGAAATCAATTAAGCTAGGGTTCTGAAATCAATTGAGTTTGATTATTTGAAGTTATTAGGTCATGAAACCAATTGATCCTTGAATCCATTGAAACCATTTGGTCTCTAACGGTTTTGAAACCGTTTGACCTCTAACGGTTTTGAAACCGTTTGGTCACCAAACGGTTTGAAACCGTTTGGTCTCTAACTGTTTGAAGCCGTTTAACCAACAAAATAAAATTGTTTGTTCTTGATATTCTTGAGGTGTTTGCTAAGATGATGTCATCATCATCAAGCTTCAGACCTCTGAATTCTACTATCATGTGTATGATAATATCATCAATTAATCAAGAAGAAAACAAAACAGATCAACATATGATGAGGAATTGAAAACAATAATAACATTGATGGGTTCAAGTTATATAACCCGTCTTCAAAGTAGCTTCAAAGCTTCAAGATTCACGTATCTAATGGTGGAAGAAGCTCCTTCAACTATCCAAGGTTCGTTTTCAACTCTTTGGATGCAAAAGATAAACAAGGTTGAGAATTGGATGGAAGAGAGAAGAAAATTAATGTTGAAATCCAATTTCAACCATCAATTCAAGGTTGTAGATGATCATGGATCTTACCTTCATCTTGGGGAATGTTTTACTCCTGCTTCTAAGCTCTTTGGTCATCGGCCAAAGCAAAAGGAGAAAGTGGTTTGTAAAATAGCCTTTTAAGTAAGGAGAAAATCGAGTATATGTAATTGATTTTCTAGGAGAGAGAAAGTAGGAGAAAGTTCATCCACTTTCATGCCACATGCCCCCTCCCTTCCTTGCCTTCGAAGCCATCTTCCTTACTCTCAAAATCCTCTTGATTATCTGTGAATTAAAAGAAACTACATAAGCACCTTAATCATTATAATACTATTATCCATTTTTAGTGGACATTACTTTTTAATTAACAAATGTGAGTGGATTTTTTCACCTACTTAGTGTATTTCGGTGCAACTCAAGGCATTTTTACGTACTTGCACTATAGGATTTCAACCACAGCCTTTTTAGTTGATGGACACTTCAATTAATATATTTATTTTTGCTACAAAATAAATTATGGTTTCAATTATGCTTATTTCTTGATTATTTTATTATCAAGATTATCTCTCCTCGAATTTGGTTCAAACAAGATGCCCCTTTTTTCTAAATGATACCAAGAAATAATAGGGATATAATAGAGGTATTATTTTACATATCCAACCCTAGGTTTTGGGTAATTTGCAAATTACTCCAAAACTAGCATTCAATACACAAGCATTACTCGAACAAGCTCCTTCTTGGATCTTAGGCTTGTGGAAGCCATACCTCATCATCTTTCTCATCCTTATGATGCTATAACACTTGAGGAACATTTAGCATGTAACATTTGCAAGGTAACCCCTTAAATTGGGTAAATTGCACTTTAGTCTAAAATAGGTAAAATATTGTTTCAACATTATTCAAATAGGACTAAAATTGAAACATAAGCTCTCCTTTAGTCTTAATTACTTTTCAAAAGATAAGGACAAGAATACAAATGACTTACTTAAGCAAAACTTCTTGGGTTAGGGCTTAACCCAGGTCAGGGATGTTACAATCTTAGCCCTAGCAACCCTAGGGTACAACGCCAGCCGTCTGATTACAAAATATAGGATGATCTTAACCCTAGCAAGGGTGCTTAAACTTATACATGTAAAACCAAAATTGGATCCTTGTACGAATATGGAAATTAGGTCATACCATAACACGGGGGGCAAGCCCCCCCCCCCCCCCACACACACACACACATCCCATTAATCAAGACGACGAAAAACCTAATTATTCTTGTACCGAATCTACAATTGGATCAGCAAAATCTTTAAGGAATACAACAACCAGTAAATATGAGAGGTAAATCTGGTCAGTTTGTTAGCCTTAGGTTGTGGATTCAATACCCAACTCAAACGCTTGGAGTTAATATTTGCAGCAAAGTTAAACACTCTTTTTAACGGTTGTGATAGTATTGGATCTCTCCTCCTTTCAATGAGAAATTTCTTATCTAAAAAAGAAGCACACGTCAGGTAGTTCAGCAATAACTTGTGGTGATTAGAAGCTCCTCTTGCTTAAGTTCGATGCTTTGCTGGGTATCCTTGCTGGACGAAATTAAATTCGAAACTTCATAAATTACTTTTCCTTGAATATAACTTCGCATTTTCACCAATGCAGTCTGCCAGCGCGGTTTGCTTTATTTCGTAAGAAACCTTGGAACGTCTACATCCATATCCCACTTGTATCCTACTAAAACCTCCATTGTTTGTAAATCGAGCAGTTTGGTTACGCATAAACAGTAATCTCACCAGTGATTAGTGTAAAGTGCGAATGGCATGTCGAACAGCATTTTGTGAAGCATATTCGTATGATGCTTTCTTAAAACCAGCACGAGCCTGAGAAGCGCAGCTGTCAAGCTAGCTTCCAAAATGTTTACCTTTAGGATGAGGAAGAAGCAAGTTCGAATGATGTGACGGGCGCTGAGTCGGGACTCGAAACAAAAGGAGCTCATCCGAATTCCAGTCAAACCATGCCGACATCGAGATGCTTGCTTTCGCTTATCCACTAGCTGCGACCCACAAACGCGGGTGACGCTGACGCCGGGGTTAGGTACCAAAACAATCGTTAAGAAACAACTTTGAAGAACGTTACAGTCAGAATCAATGGGCAAAACTATCCAACCACTGCACCACAGCTCATTGACCTTGTTATAATCAGGTCAAGGCACACTAATAACTTCACATATAGGCCTGATTCGGACATCGATCAGGTTTTGTATTCAGGTTAGGGCCTTGTCGGATCCAGATTTAGTATATAACTAGTAAATACACGTGCTTTGCACATGACCCTATTTACAATTAACGATTTATTATATAATTAATTAAAATCATGGGTCTTGTGGATAGACAGATAATTCTTTTTGTCCTTTTTATCAAATACCAAGTATGTATAAGAAGAAACAATAACCTTGGTTGTTTAAGTTAACAATTTTTATGACACATCTAACCTGGTAAAAATTTCCTTCTCAGAATTTGTTAGATTATATACATTTAAATATATATATTTTTCATTGTTACCCTAACATATAGTCCATTCAAAGCTACTACGCATATTCATAGTGTAAATATCAATTTTTATCTCATACAATTATTTTACTTTGTCAATTTTGTATTATTTTGGTACTTCTTTAATAAACATATTTACTATTTGATGGATTTACTGTTAATAAAAAATGAAAAGAAAAGTATTACAGAATCATATGTGAATCAAAATATAGAAAATATTTTCATTCTTCATGGAAACATAGCTATTACCCTGATCAGCCATACTTCTAGAAAGTAATTTATCTATTTATTTATTCAAATGTATCATGTTAAGATTATTTGAATGTATAATTCAGCTACACTATAACTCTGGATAGTCAATAACAATGATGAGTTCTTATATGCATACATATATGTATAGCCTACAAAATGATGAATAATGCATACTCATATGTATAGCCTACGAAAAGATGAATATATTGTATAAAATGTTAAACCACTAAACTTTTAATATAATTCACTACCAATAAATTAAAAAAGATCAAAAGTTTAGATTATAAATGTGTTGTTGTACACATAAGGAAATACAATTTGTATAGGCAAGTCATTTAAATTTAGACAATCTACTCCCATAATGAGATCATATTTTGCATAATATTCTAAACCATATATTGTTGTCTTATTATTGGTCATGTGATATTCTTTCTTTGAATTGTGGATCATGTATGCATAATTTCTATTTAAGATTTGAAATCAGGATGACAGACAAGCCAATGAGTTAAATTGATAGCATACCATGTGTTTAATATGAATACTAATGAATGAAATAGAAAAAAAGTTTATAATTGGAAGGGCACAATTAAATGATATATGTATTTCACAGGAACATTTTTACATTCTTAGCAAGAATAATATTTCACACAAACTTCTATGTGTAGATTTCAGTATTAGGTATTCCATGTAGACTACAACTCAGTAAGTAGCATCAATTTTAGATAGAAGAAGAAAATCATGAACAAGAAAGGTTGAATATATAAAATCATAGTTGAAATGTAAAAGACAATGTTGTAAAGAACTGTGATGGTGTGTACACTTAGGTGAGATAAAAAAATATAACAATTGTAACCCATCCAAACTTCATATGTATAATGTTGTTCCAAATAGCCTCTATCTTTCTATGAGCCATTTACTATGAGTGGTGAATATTGTTTGTTGGGTATTATTGTATTTAATTTTCTTGTTTATCAAATCTTATTTTAGTAACTATTGGCCCTATTTAAAGACAAACTTGGTAGTCAGGGATGATAGGCGATATGAGATCATTGATGAGAAATGTGGTAGTATGGAAATTGAGTCTGTATTGTAGTAATTTATTAAAATATTGTGCACTCATCAAAATCCAATCTAAGAATACACTATAAGTGGGGTTCTATAAATGCTAGGTTCCTAAAAACATAGTTTTTAATCATGTTGCCAATTTTACGTGTATGTATTCCATCAAATTCTTTATTGGGATTGTTTTTAAGAGGTTAGTTTGTTCTTATATTGGGAGTACTATAATACTACAAAATTAAAAAGGTCAATATTGGTATATGCATATGTTTTAACAGTTTTGTTTTCTAAAATTGTATATATAATTATATATATGTATGTATATACTTGTATATATATGTAAATATATTTGTATGTATGCACAGTCAAAGAGAAAGCTGATTTTGGAAGGGGGACACAATTACAAATTAAATTTGTCATTAACTAAAATTGTTTGAGAAAGTCAGCATTAGTGATTTCCAATTTATATCTGAAGTATGCTCACATTGATAATAGTTTGATATACTAATACATTCAATCACAAAAATGTAATCTAGTTTAACACAATTTAAAAATTTATTTGAGTTATCGGATGGGATCATTTACTATAACTTTATTATCATTGTTGTCAACTGTATCTTTCTCAATATAGACAACCATTGAATCATTGAGTCACTCATCATTGCTAGTCATGTAAACATGTACTGGTGGTTGTCCAAGTAGTAATATTTGGTAAAGAACCAGATGTTGACCATTCTATGGATAAGGTATGCAAATATCTCTTCATATTTTATAGTATCAAGATTATATTAATCTAATCAAATTAGTGAATAACAAAATCACTGACAGTGCATATTAAATATGAAAGATGGTTATATTTACTAATATCTCAAGATTTAAAAAAGAATAAAAAAATATATAGTGATACATCCAATGTATCAATTATGAGTGGTTTATGATAGTTGTTACATCGATTACATTATATGATCTGAATACCAAAAGATGACTCAACAAAAAATATATATAAGAATGTACATTTTGATCCTTGAATTTATCAAAGACATAGTAGTTCTTGTCAGTTGTTAATTTCCAATTTATAGGGAACAATAATGATAGGTTGAAATATGAATTATCATTTTCCACTGGTAACAATAGTCGTAAGATGAAGATGTCCAAAAGTATCATATGTATCTGCCTCTAGGACTACAAGGACATACATGTGATGTTGGTTGACATGATATAAAATCTAAAACTCAAATTGTAATTGAGATGATTTTTTTTATATGATAAGTGTTGATACAACCATAATATAATCCTTTCTTTCATATTATGTTTATCTATATATCTAAATTCTAAAACATTATCTACACATTTCCTCATTCATTTCCTAATCATTTTTGGGAGCCACTCTATATATTACAAATCACACTCAATTTTTCTATTTGATTGCTAATATATTATATAAAATTTCCAATTATTCTATGTTATAAACCTTGTCATGTGCATATTATGGAGAAAACGTGTTTCTGATGAGCTTCCTAGCACATATTTTGTTGAAACTAAATAACAATGGGTAGTTATGTGAAAAGTAAATTTATGAGCTTTTGTTATGACAAAGTAATTTCTAGATTACCTTTTTTAGTCAATTGTTTGATTAGTACTTTTAATAAAAGCATGAATCAAATGCATTTTCTCATGCATATTTTGTGTATATTGAACAACCACAAGTAGTCTAGTCAATATAATCTAATTTCCTATAATTAATGCATATTTAATGGAGCATCTATTGAAGATTTTTTTGAGTCAAATGTTTAGAGTATTGTCTAGTTATAATTTCTCATTACTATTAAACTATTTTTTTATAAAGTTGAGATGAGAAATTTGATATGACTATGTGGTAAAAAAATTTAGTGTTTCGGGGAGGTACTTGCCCCTCTGTGACACCTCTCACTGTCGATGTGTGTGTGTGTGCGTGCATGTGTGCATGCATACATGTGTGTATTGATAAAATATACAAAATCATGTTAACTACATATGCCATATTCTCCATTATTTGTATATTTCATGTTAAAGTGTGGAGGGAAAGGTAGGAAAATTAATGAGAGTGGGAAGTCAAAATAGAACAATATCGATCTTTATTATCAAGAATGGCTCTTATTTGTGAGTACCTTGTGTGAATAATGCCACTCCTATTGTATGATGGTGGATGCAATGGTGGGTTCCATCTACCCTGATGGTATTGAGTCATCAAAAATCATTTCTTAATCAACTACAACAAAGGACAAGGTATATGTGGTGTTTATGCTCCTTGATGACATTTGCAAACAAAGTGAGAAGTTCTGTTGAGGATTAGGTGGAATCTTGCTAGAGAAAAATAGACTTGGTAATTCTATCATTCATGTAATGTGGAAAAGGAATGCATCATTTATGAATGTAGGTGATTTTCTAATGTTTTGTGGACTTAAAATCACTTGCACTTTCCTAAACCATAAATGAATAAGGAAAAGTAATGCCACACAAAAAAATGGTGTCTTCATCACCAAAGAAGACAGTACTATGGATGAATGTCTAACATAGCCACACCAAATAATCACACAATGAAAATACATGTTCTATTTTTCCTATATAGGATATTGGCTATTGTAAGTTTATAATTGATTGATAGATTATGTTTGTTCTAGATTTGTAGAAGGTGCATATATTATTTCTCTTAAAATGTTGCTTGTAAGTGATCCAAAGTTGAAGAATATTGAATTGTTTTTCTATGTAAGAAGTGTTGGATAAATTGGATATTATGATAAATCCCTTTGTTTCGATGATGACAAACATTTCATTCTTATTAATCTAACGAGCTACTTAAGTGTGCAGGAACAAAATGATGACAAAGTTCTAGGGAATCCTTACGCTTGAATGTTTATAAATGTCATACAATGTAATCATTTGTAAACTTGTACAAATATATAATGTACAAGTACTTAGACTTCATGTAAATCAAGCGTTAGATCTCCCTAGCTAAACACCACACTTAGTTAGGTCATCTCCTTCTAATAGATCACATAATGCACACTCATGCACATACTTAGTATCTTAATTAAAAGATTGAAAACAGAGTCAATCTCGGTCGACCACACTCCTCGACCGAGACACTCTCGGTCGACAAACTTCTCGACCGAGATTGACCAAAAGTAGCCGTTAGACACAGCAGTTGACAGTTGCAAATCAACGTTAATCCAGAGAGCCTGTCGGTCGACAAATCCTCGACCGACTGGGCATCTCGGTCGACAAGTCCTCGACCGAGATGGTCTCTGACAGCAACTGCAGAATTAATTAACTAGCCGTTGCTAATGCGCCTAACTTATTCCTAACGGCTAGTTAAGCACTAGGAACCCCCTAGAAGTTGTCTAGAACGTCCTTAAGCTTACTTAGGTCATTCCTATAAATAGGACAACCCATAGGACACTAGAACATACTTGTCACACTTGAGAATACACTTGAGCATACTTGAGCAATCTTTTGCAAGCAAAATTTGAGCACTGTGATCATAGGCCTACATTCTCCTTAGCTCAATCTCGTGTCCTATAGGCTAGATTCTCCTACCTACAGCAATCACAAGTTCACATACTTGGCTAGGAGATCTTACGCTTGATCTAGGCATATCAAGCCTTGGGCTTAAAGGATAAGTTGTAATTTCTGTTTTCCTTTCTTGTTCCTGTTTATCTTGTGTACTCTCCTTGCTACTCCTAGGGTTGGAGGCTGCGGATTGGAGAGGGTTGACTTCTCAGGTGGAGAAGGGGACTTCAAGCTACTTCAAGAAGGCTATCGCAGGGGAAGCTACTTCAGAAGGCTGGTGCAACGGGAGTTGGTGCATCTACTTCAAGGGAAGGCTGCTTCAAGGTTGGCGATTACTTCTAGGTGAAGGCTGCTTGAAGGGTTTAGGAAAAGAGATTGTATTTTATGTAAATTCCTTGAAGAGGTAATAAAATAAATTTCTTTTCAAATCCCGGTTGGGTAAGTAACCGCGTAGTGGACTGACGGCTATAGTATTTGCTATAGTTGGAACCACTCTAAACCTTGTGTCTCCTTGTCCAATATTCTCTTTGTGGTTGTTGAAGTGCAATAATTGTTAAATTATCTATAAAACTCTATTCACCCCCCCTCTAGAGGTTTTCAATTGGTATCAGAGCAGGCTTCAAGGAGCCCTAACAAGGTCTTGAAGAGATAAAGGGAGGAGGTGACTACAATCACAAGAAGCATGGACCAAAGTTCGACAAGTTGCAATTGGTGCTTAGGAACAAAGCACTCTACGTCTAAATGTCCATGGAGGTCAAAGAAAGGAGACGCACATAAAGAGTGTTTCGTTGCTACAATAAGTGAGGAAGAAGAAGAAGAGGTAAGCTTGCTTGATTTACCCAAGGAGGAGTTAGTTGCTATCATTGAAGAAACACATAATAAATATGTTGAATGCAAAAAGAAGTTAAAGAAATCCAGTAAAGAAAATGATGATCTAAATGCTAGACTTCTTGCTCTTACATCCGAAAATGACGATTTATATGCTAAATTGAATACTCTTGGTTTTGAAAAAGACAGCATTATGTCTGATAATCGTACCTTGAAATCATCTCTAAGTAACAGTGAAGTAAAGATCTTTACTCTAGAAACAAACTATGATCTTCTATGTCAAGAAAAAGCTGAATTGCTTACAAAATTAAATGATTTTCAAAAACAACCTATATTGTGCACCCATGTAGATTATGACAATATAGTGAAAGAAAGAAATATGTTATCATCCAATCTAGACCAAGCAAAATTAGATATCAAGAAAAGAATGGATGAGATCGTTAAGTTGCAACAAGAAGTTAGTAAGTTAAGCAACAATGGAATCCTTGATAGAATATTAGAAAATTCCTATCATCAAATAGGGAGAAGAGGACTAGGTTATAAGCCTAATGAGAAATCCCATCAACAACCTAGAAGAACACAAGCGAGTCAATCTGCTTATATACCTAGAGGCACAAAAATGTATATACCCAAGAATAACCTAGATCAAAACCATAGAAAAAGGCTTGAGGTTGATTCAATTTGTTGTCATTATTGCTCACGCCTTGGACATTATTCTTTTTCATGCCCATACAAGAAAAAGCATGTCGAGATGGTATGGGTTCCAAAAACCCCAAATTAAATAGGTTTGACTAAGTTGAGATATGACCAAAGACCTTAATTTGTATATCCTTATGTCTATCTCAACTTAACATTTAGGGATAACTAAATCAAAAATTAAAAGATTTAATAGCACCTTGATACACATATGTTTATCTCAAACTGATCTTTGAATAAGATACAGCCTATATTGCACTTGAAATATATTTCTGAAACAGTTTCCAGAAACTTGATCGGTCGAGAAGTTGTCGACCGAATAATCCTCGGTCGAGCAATTGTCGACCGAGCATATCACTGTTCTCAGACTGCTGTAAATCTTTACATTGTATGTGAAAATTATTCTTAACTGATCATGCTTACATTTCTATTTAATCATTCTTTTATTGCACATTTCTTTTTCAGAAATACTTGCAATGAATAAAATGTTTCAAATAAATTTTTGTGTGCTTTTATATTAAGCATCACTTATTTTAGTCTATCCAAAGTAATCTTAAATTCATGAATGGATATTATTCTTGAATATGCTTCATCATATTTGATGTCCTTATTAAGCTCTCATAATTAGTACACTTTAATGAGTCTCAAATTGATATTTGCAAGTTATCTGCAGAACTCATACTTCGCATATGAATGATTCATACTGGAAACCTGCAGAATATGCCTCTTGGTTAAAATAAAATTTGACCAAGGGGCGCTATGGTCGTAATCAAGGGCGACCTAAAATAAACTTTGATAAAAATTGTTTATTTGAACATTATTTTATTGAACTTAATCTTAGCATATTTTTAAATCAAAACGTCAAATCATTTGTGGTAATTAGAAACCTTAAATATTATTACTCCCTTGGAATATACATATACATATGCTCTACAAAAATGTTCTATGATTTGCATTAAAATTCAGTCAAAAATTTGAACTCAGTAAGTCTGTCGGTCGACGACTTCGTCGACCGAGAATCACTCGGTCAGCCCATCTCACTCGACCGACAAATTCTAAACAGACTCAGTATCGGACGAACTATCGGTCGACGAGTGCTAGACCGAGACCACGTCGGTCGACAAGCGCTCGACCGAGAAATAGCCGTTGGATATGACCGTTGCGACCCGACCGTTATGACCGTTTTCTTTACCGTTGGAGGACCAAGCTTTAGAGGAAAGCCGAAAGTATCTATCTCCAGCATCTCCGTCGACGAAGGCGATGTCATTGATGATCGTCAGTGGCGGAGTGGCTTCCCGATCTTCTCTTCTTTTTCTTCCAGCAACTTTCTTCTTCCCCAACGTCCGGTCGAAGTGATGGACTTCATCAACATAGTCGACCTGGAGCATCTCTTTGGAGTACAAAAGCTGAAGGACTTCATCAATCCATCCTTTCCTTCCTATTCTATTAAGGTAGTCAACGAATTCTATGCCAATCTTCTATCCCACACCGAAAATGACACCACATTCTTCTACACCATGGTCAATGGGCATAGTTTTAAATTTTCCGAAGGGGATATTCTTGACATGCTTGAAATTGATATAGATGAATATCAAGATTTCCTTGACCTTACCACCGGCAATCCAATAAATTTATTTTCCCATGATGACCACACCACTAGTCTTAGTGATATAAAAAGAGCCATATTTCAAGCCAATACCACTTGTCATGAAGATAGGGGAACCTATTATGCAATAAACCTAAAACCGGCATGTAGAATAGTAAACCTCATTGTTTCCACCAACATACATCCACGAGCCAATAAATCCGAGGTTCCTATCTTCCGTATGTGTCTAATTTATGCTATCATAAAAGAAATTCCCATCAACTTCATTCGCATAATACTTAAAAATATGCTTGAGTTTTCTGGAAATCCACCATATGCCGATTTTGTATGTCAGATTACTCAACATTTTCTTAAGTCAAACATTGAAGATATGGGATACATATGGGAGCGTAGACCACCAAAGATAAGTAAGAACACCGTAGAGAAGATGGGAATTGACTTTGGCCATAAAAGGGCAAGAGTAGAAGGAGAGTCATCACATCAGGATATACCACCCCCTCCTCCTACTAACCTTTCCATTGATCCCATCCAAAATACCCTTACTTATATTGCTGGCTCCCAATATCATCTTAGTAGACAATTAAACTACAATCACCATGCCATGACATACTTAAATCAAAGAATGCAAAACCTTTCTCCTGGCCAAACCGATGAATATCCGCATTCTTTAAACCCTGGCATGCTCAACCCATTTAACCCCTCATACAACTACTACCAACCTCCATCTTCACCATCAATGGATCTTGCACATACTCAATTTTCTTCCATACAATTGCAAGACATAGCTGCTCACTTCCGATTTGACCGAGTTCCCACTTTCCTGGAAGCATATGCGTTGACTACAACTGGTGCTTTGGATTGGCAAACTCTGGTCCAATACTATGGAGTCGAGCCATTTCTTGGGAAAGATCCGGACATCGATGTAATTCTTAAATCTTTCCTGTGAAGTTTTGGAGTTGTAATAGTTGTAATGAAAATGATTAGTCAAATTCTATATGATTGTAATCTTCTTCATGCTCTTGAATGAAATTTGCCATTTTTTTATTCACATGGTTATTTGTTTGGCATATGAGACATCTTCAAAACATGGATTATAAGTTCATTATTGTAGAGCATAACAAATAAGGGAATAATAATTCAAACAGGCAACTATTACAATCAAAATTAAATTTTCAAATAACAAAACAGTTCTCCAGAAACATTCTCGGTCGAGCAACTAGTCGACCGAGAACATTGTCGGTCGAGCAACTGTCGACCGACTGGGTTTCTGTTTTTCAGATTAACATAAATTGCATACATCTTTGTTAAATCTTGGACATCCTATATATTTGCTTAGTATTAAAACTTTCATCTATCTAAGGGGGAGCAAAGCATAAGAAAAAAGAGGAGATTATCAAAACTTTGACCATTTGATTAAAGAAGCTTACAAAAATATTATGTGTAGCTGAAAATTTTCAAGAAATTTATGAATTTATTGAAAATGGTATCTTGTATTTACAGGAATTCTCTACCCAAAATAGGGCTTTTAGATGGAGACATTTTTATGTAATCTAAGCTTAGAGGATTCTCATTTAATCTAGGGCTTAACATCCTTTGATTCATGAGAAATCAATATACATTTATCATATGCTTAAAGGAATCTCATATCATTTCAAGGCTTAACCTCCTTTGCGAATGATTAAGAAACAAATTGTGGATAAATTAGATAAAAATCCATGTTCCTAATAGGATATCTAATTAAGGGGGAGCATTATATTAAGGGGGAAAAGAAAAATAAAACATTCAACTTGGATATCTTTTTGAAATGACAAAGGGGGAGAAAGAATATAAAAGAGTTTCATCACATCTTGGCCAACACTCACTTGAAAAACATAAATAGCTACAAAAAGTAAATTTTCAGGTATGAAACTCTCATGCTTTATATTTCCTTATTTCATATTTAGGAAATGTTTGTCATCTTCAAAAAGGGGGAGATTGTTGGATAAATTGGATATTATGATAAATCCCTTTGTTTCGATGATGACAAACATTTCATTCTTATTAATCTAACGAGCTTCTTAAGTGTGCAGGAACAAAATGATGACAAAGTTCTAGGGAATCCTTACGCTTGAATGTTTATAAATGTCATACAATGTAATCATTTGTAAACTTGTACAAATATATAATGTACAAGTACTTAGACTTCATGTAAATCAAGCGTTAGATCTCCCTAGCTAAACACCACACTTAGTTAGGTCATCTCCTTCTAATAGATCACATAATGCACACTCATGCACATACTTAGTATCTTAATTAAAAGATTGAAAACAGAGTCAATCTCGGTCGACCACACTCCTCGACCGAGACACTCTCGGTCGACAAACTTCTCGACCGAGATTGACCAAAAGTAGCCGTTAGACACAGCAGTTGACAGTTGCAAATCAACGTTAATCCAGAGAGCCTGTCGGTCGACAAATCCTCGACCGACTGGGCATCTCGGTCGACAAGTCCTCGACCGAGATGGTCTCTGACAGCAACTGCAGAATTAATTAACTAGTCGTTGCTAATGCGCCTAACTTATTCCTAACGGCTAGTTAAGCACTAGGAACCCCCTAGAAGTTGTCTAGAACGTCCTTAAGCTTACTTAGGTCATTCCTATAAATAAGACAACCCATAGGACACTAGAACATACTTGTCACACTTGAGAATACACTTGAGCATACTTGAGCAATCTTTTGCAAGCAAAATTTGAGCACTGTGATCATAGGCCTACATTCTCCTTAGCTCAATCTCGTGTCCTATAGGCTAGATTCTCCTACCTACAGCAATCACAAGTTCACATACTTGGCTAGGAGATCTTACGCTTGATCTAGGCATATCAAGCCTTGGGCTTAAAGGATAAGTTGTAATTTCTGTTTTCCTTTCTTGTTCCTGTTTATCTTGTGTACTCTCCTTGCTACTCCTAGGGTTGGAGGCTGCGGATTGGAGAGGGTTGACTTCTCAGGTGGAGAAGGGGACTTCAAGCTACTTCAAGAAGGCTATCGCAGGGGAAGCTACTTCAGAAGGCTGGTGCAACGGGAGTTGGTGCATCTACTTCAAGGGAAGGCTGCTTCAAGGTTGGCGATTACTTCTAGGTGAAGGCTGCTTGAAGGGTTTAGGAAAAGAGATTGTATTTTATGTAAATTCCTTGAAGAGGTAATAAAATAAATTTCTTTTCAAATCCCGGTTGGGTAAGCAACCGGGTAGTGGACTGACGGCTATAGTATTTGCTATAGTTGGAACCACTCTAAACCTTGTGTCTCCTTGTCCAATATTCTCTTTGTGGTTGTTGAAGTGCAATAATTGTTAAATTATCTATAAAACTCTATTCACCCCCCCTCTAGAGGTTTTCAAGAAGTTTTAGTTGCATGTCATAATGGTATCACATCATATGATACTTCAAAATAAATGAATAAGACTTGATACTTACATTGTTGAAAATTTATCTAAGTGAGGAATGAGAAGGAATAATGTTGTAATGCAAGAAAATGTAATCTCATTTATAGTCTGACAACAAACTATTGACACATGTTGAATGAGTAACATTTAACATAATTAAATACGTTTAGCATGAAAAAAATCTACCACTAACTTAATTTTCACTTATATAAACATAGAGAAAGTAGGGTTTACACTAATCTCAAGAAAATCTTAAAAAGTCTAGAAGTTGTGGTTATTGACCTCAAAACTACTAAGAAACCTATATTTTCCCACCATAAAGTTCAAAAAATTTCCATTCAATAAACAATAGTTATATAGATAATTGTTTGTGTATACCTTTGTGTTTACATGCATGTGAATTGTTGTATTTTAAAATTTGAAATTAAATCTATAATGATATTTTTCAAATTATAAAACATACATAATGTTTTTAAATAAGAATAAATAGGAAAAGTACACATCAAAACATTAAAACATCATCACATATATAAAATTTGGAAATAAGAAAGAAAGCAGTGTTGATTAAGATGTTCCTATAAGACAAAAAAACACAACATGATCATGCCTATGAAGGGCTTTTGTGATTTGACGGTTCATATGTGTGAACAAGAAGTACATAGATGGTCATTTGTAAGTTTTTAAACACATCACAACATGTGGTAACTCATTGATAGCAGTTCAAGATATTGTGAAAAGAATGGTAATTACTAAATGAAAATGCTAAAGGAAGTAATCTCATAGCCAAGGAAATGGACTCATAAAATATGTGGTTAGATTCAAAATTGTTATATATATAGTATATGAATTTGAAAGAAGAAAAGATGGTACCGCATAAAGATTATGTCTTATGAATCTGCCTTGTGATCTTGAATAAATGAAACTCTAATGAGGATCCCTAACATTGAAGACATGGTCATTTTATAGCTTACATTTAGCATAAATCAATAACATATTATGTTACAATAATGACAACAAGATGTGATTAGAATGATGAAATTACTAAATTGTGATGATATCATCAACCACTAACCATTCAAAGGCTACATTAGTACATTATGATCATAATCATCAGTCGTTGGCTATACAAAGGAAACTATAGGTTTCAATAAAGACGCAGGATGTGATAATACTTTTACATATAATAGCATTAATAACTTACAACCAAATAGGCTTTGGCATAATGTAAAAAAGTTCTTAGACTACAAAATCGATATGCAATAAATGTCATGTATTACAATATTTTTCTGAACCACCAACAGCTTCTTCAGGTCATTGATCGTGTCTTCCTTTATTAATCAAATGTAGTATCATATTTTAATCATCATTGTGGGTTCTGATAGGAAATAATGAGAGTAATACATAGTTCGATTTAGTTTCTTCACTTTAAAAATTGACTTTGTATCTATAATAAGGTTGCTACAGAAGATTTACAAACATTCTTGTAACTAATCTTATATAATTTATAACATAAAACACATATCATGCATGTATTTTTATTTGATATTGTTTAGATTATTACTATCATACAAAGAGCTAGTAAGTACCATTGTTTGTTTTCCTATTTCAATCTAGACGAACTATATATTATTAAAAAAATTTCTATCTAAATTACTATTAGTATTAATGAAGTATTTTTTATGTTGTGTCAATGTCATATTAAAGCATATGTACATATATTAATATACTCTTGGAAGGATATAAGGCATATTTTAAAAATCTACAACTTCATAAAAATGATAGTTTGTGGATAAAATGACACTTAGAATTATACTGGGATTTTCGTGAAGCAACAATGTGGTGTGTGAGACATTTGAGGGAGTACAAAATCCATTTATACAAAGGTAAACATAAAAATACATATTTATGCAGTGGTAGTTACAAAAATTCCATGGAGCAAATAGAAGGGCAGTGGATGTTATAAAAAATGATATTTTCAAATCAAACAAAGCTTGGTCAACAGGAAAAGACTGAGTTGGTCTAACGAACAAATAATTCAAGAAGTACACAACCATACCTTTGTGTTGTAGTACATAGACTCCCTTAGTTTGTCATTCCTTTAAAAAAAACCAATAGATGTATTGCTGCCTGAAGTTGTCCCACATAGTAGAAATCCAGGCCCCAAGCCATGGACAAGAAGTAAGCCCATCAATCCGTGCATCTCAACAAATCAAGTCATTGTTACATATGTAAAAGAGAAAAATTCAAGGAAAATCATCTGTCACTATTAACAAAAGTATTTCTTCAATATTATATTAGCAGACTATAATCATTAAAAAAATATTCTTCTGGATCTTCTAAACAACAAAATTTAAAAGTCTTCATTATAGGAATAGAGTTTAGAGAAATGTGAAACTAATATAATTGGTTATCATTTGCATTTAAACAGAAGAAAAGCTATTCATACCATTTAGTGATGCATACATATTCCATACTTGCGGAGCTTCCATCAACAAGATCATACCATACTTATTTCCCTTTATCATAATTGTATCCGGAATGTCTACATGATCATCCTTGGACGTGCCTTTATAGATGCATAAGAGAGGTTAGTCACATTCTAACATTTCCACTTCTGGTAATGTCAGCCACAACCTATCAAGTTGAAACCATTGTCTTGATCATGTCCTTAAAGCCTGTGTTGGGAATGTGTGATCGAGATCCTCTTCAAAACCATCATATGTTACCCAATAATAGGTATTAAGTTCATTTTTTATTTCGTCATGGTGAAGCTCAATACTACAATACGGTTGCCCGCTGATTCTGTTTTAAAATTTAGAACATTTTGAGAAATGCCCGCTCAATACTACAATATGGAAGCGCCTAGTGCATCACGCCGGGCTAACCGTTGAGACCCTCGTGCAGACGAATTTAAGTCTGATCCGATCGATTGGTGTGCATTACAAAAACAAATAATATCAACCTTCTTCTCATTGCCTAGGTAAATGAGATCTGCCAGCTACTATGTAGTGCCTATATCAATAAGAAACACATAAAACTACCGAAAACAAGGTAGCAAGGATGATTTCGTCGATACTGAATAGGTAACGCATGTTCACCCGCAACTAATTAAGCAATAATGCATGATGTTAATGTGCTTACAGATGGCCCGTGATGTTTAATTCTCCTGCTGAACTTATCTATGAGAGAATCTTATAGCCAGCCTTCTGAGCAGCGACAATGTTGCACCAAGGACACTATAATTTCAATTGATTTGCTCCAAATCTAAAAAACAACCTGATGTTGGTGAATCACCAAAAAAATTTCACGTGATGAGAATTCAAAATCAATTAGTCCTTGTCGCTGTTGGAGCTGAGATGAACTGGAAAAATATGCGATTGCAAAGTTCAAAGTTTCTAGCCCTGATCATTTTGTTGTTTTGACCGCTGTCTTGACACATGCCGCTTTACCAAACAAAATGGAAAACAATATGGTCTTGATCTGGCTCTCGTGATCAGGTTTTATCGAGTTAGCTTCATTGCAGATAGACGCTAAATCTTTGCAGAACAAGCTCACTTTGATGAATCTGCTGGAGGGTAACCCGCCGATTCAGATGGAAAACGCGAACATATGGGGGTGGGGGTCAGGTACGAACAGAACAGGTTAGACGCAGATTTTGGGTGGGAGCCAGACCACAAAGACGAACCTGAAAACAAAATAGGGTTTCCGGGGAAGTGGACTGCAAGTTTAGGGAACAAAAATTAAGCAATCAAAGAGTCCGGCTTCTAAAGGGAAAGTAGAGGACGGAAACGAGTAATTGTGCTTAGTAGAGTAGAATAGTAGATACTTTAATTCCAGCGGTTGGTTCATTCATTTCGATCAAGCGGAGCCGGTAGTGTAATTAGTAACAAAGGCATTTTTTCGTTTAATCTGCCTACCTTTTTTATATTTGTATTAAAAGGGGTTCCTTCGTATGCATCCCCCACCCAAAGCAGACAATCCAGCATCGTTACAAGGGTCAGTCATCCCTCGTATCCATACTCTCAAAATTGCACCCAAAAGCAACATTAAAAAAAATAAACACTCATAAAAACAAAAAGAAAAGAGAAGAGATAACCAACACCCTTAAGCACAAAAAAATTAAACTACCTCGAAACAAGAGACAATTCTTCTCAAAAGGGTTCCCTCATAAACTCATCAACCAAAATGGTTCCTCCCTAACAGTCATCACTAAACCTCATCTCCAAACCCAAGAAGCAACATCCAAGGTTAAACAAACATATCAACCAGGCAACCGTCAAGCTACTCCAATGAACAACCATTTCAGAAGATGAACCTCATCTCATTGCAACATCTACCTCTATCAAAAAACTGATCATAGAACTTCCCACAGACCAGGTTTCTTTCTAGATATTTTCCATGCTCCTTATTATCAAAAGACCGATGTTCATCCCATGCTCGAACTCTGCTCCACAAAGATTGACTTCTCTCCATATCACGCATGGCCCCCCTTGAACCGCCACCACATGATCGATGAGCTTGACGTCTTAAAGGGGGCTTACATGAGTGCACCTATGAACCAATGGTGTCTTCTAAAAGTATGTGTTATAATAGGTGTTTGTGTCCACCATGGTCCAAAACTCTCTGATTGAAAGAGGAAGGAGCCTCAGTATGGTTATTGTGATGATCCCCAACAACATCCAGGTTAGGATCCTCGACGTCGACTAGAGAGGATGCATTCACTTCATGAATAGATCAGGGTGTCACTTTTTACTGTGCATGGATCCTCTGTCAAGGGACCCAAGCAAATTAGGGGAACGGGTGCAGCGTAGACAGTGATGGAGAAACATAAGGAAGGATTGTACAACCTCCAACATAATTTGTAAAGGTTGCCCAATGTCAGAGAGAATTGGTTCCTCCTTCCCTGTGGCCAGACTCACCACCGTCGTGATGTCAAACGTAAACTAAAGCTCTTTGTAGTTCAACTCCAACATGTCTAGAATGTCATCTTCAATCACGTCAATCAACATAAGATGTCCATCTCAACAGCCAGATCCCCCTTCCAACCCAAAAAAACGTCACAACACTAAATGAGGCCATTGTGTTTTTTATCAAACCAACATACCTATACAAAAAATGGATCCCACTCAACCAACACAATACAAAATATCTATAGAGGCCTAGAGGTTCAAACTTGTGCACTGGATATATATCACCATTCTATGCATTCTTGGTGGAATTTTCTCTAGCATGTTGGAAGCCTCTCTTTGTAACTGAAAGAAGACTAAAGCATGTTTTCCAGAAAGGGGTTCCAACCTTTTAACCATGAAAAAATGCATTGGATAAGAGGCAAGATGACTCCTCTCAATGATCATCATAAGATCACGACCTTCTTTAGTAGCAATGCAGCTCTCAACCTCGTTTCGTCATTTTCATCAAGTAGGATATAAGACCTAACGTATCACATCATTTGTCACCTTGCAAGTGTACAAACCATCTAAAGGATGCCCAACATTATCTAAGCCTATGATTGGGACATTATCATCTATCACAGTACCTTAGAGTTGTAGTGGACTTGCCAATGTCCACATCACATAAAAATGAGAAATAGGAGTCCTTAGGAACAAAGAAACCAGAGGTTTGTTCACGATACACCATCGTGGAAGGGACATATGGAGATGACATGTCAACCTCATTGGATACGCTGGGATGGGTTCCAACCTCAATAGCCACCTATGGATCAATTGGTTGAGTTTCATCAGACAAAGTAATACCATCAAACAATGCATCTCTAATAGGCTTGCCCAGCAGGGGAAGGGGTCAATCTACCACCTCCAGTTCCATCATGTGAGGAGAGTCTAGACTAAGAATGTCCTCCCTCATCACTAAGTGTTGCAGCTTTACATTTTCACATTGGCGATAGGGTTCCACCTACTGCTTCTTGTCAAGACACGAAACCATTGGTGACTGAAAATCTTTCTACCTAGCTTGACATTCAGGACAACCTCAGTGATAGTCATCATTAATTTTATCCATTGCTTCCCTATTTAGTTATCTTCCTATTCCTTGACATCGCTTTTCGTTCAATATTGTCAAAACCAAATTTAATGGATGTCTTTTCTTCCAACCTATGTTACTCATAATTTAATATATTAACTTTAGGTGACCTATAATTTCTTTAATTAGATAAGGCAAAGCAACAATGTGTCTAAAATCTTCAAACTTGCTTAATTTTCTCAAATCCAAAACGAGACATGCCCAATTATATAAGAAAGCCCAAGAGGATTTTCTATGTATTTTCTCTTCTATTCTTAATCTAAAACTAGTCCTTGTATTCTAATTTATACTACATAGAAAAGAGTGTATGAAGTAATATATGCAATTTTATTCATACAGTGACAAATTAGTCTTTCATTCCAATGTGATAGCTATGCAAGATCATATAAGGGTATGTATGTTATTTTTTATATAATTCTTTAGCTATGAACGAGTAATTGTGTATACTAATAGACTTGTATTAAAGATTTTTGAACATGTTTATTGTATTTATTCCCTTTAATTTGTAAATTGTGATTGACCCTTATATTACTATATATTAAAGGTCATGGAACAATTGCATGATATTATTTATTTTAGTTATTAATTGAGATCTTATATTGTGATAAAGTTATATGCATCATAGCTTTTTGAGGTTAATAGGGTTGGGAATGTGAAAAAAATCAAAATTAGAGAGGAAAGGAGAGGAGGTGGTTGCTCTAACGTGACACAAGAAAGGATCTATACGGTGACTTTGTGACACTAAAAATAAACTATTATAACTTTTATTTATTACTTGGATTTTTCATTGTCTTCTTTCTGTTACTCGACATTATGCATGGTATGATATTAGTGAAAAACAAGTTTCAAGTAGACATATTTTTCTTTCTATATAATTAACTCGTAATGTGAATTCCTATTTACTCTAATCTCGTATCTCTTTTTTGAACTGCATAAGATGATGTGTCATTATATTTACAAATATTCGAAGTAATCTAATATTTTCAAGTTTGTACAATGCATGGGATATACCTAGTGATTCTTAGAACACGAGAAGTCATTCTAGAATAAAAAATGGTGCATCATGGCAGGACAAACACAACAAAGAGAAATTAGTTCAAAAGATCATTATAAACATGAGTAGCGAGCAAGACTGTTCCTAGTCTTAGAGTTGTTACCAATCACATAAAGGAAGAGATAGAAAACAAATATAGTTTACTCAATAGTAATTTTGATATTTCTAAAAGAGAGGGAAAAATAACAATAAAAGTACCTCTATAGAAACAAAATCACTGGTAGATTGAGATAGAATAACATTTTTTTATGGGGAAGGAGTTTAATATAGTATTATTCAAATTTAAGTGCAACTATTATAAATTATGATAGTAAATATCTAATGACATATACAAACCCATTTTATATGTACTGAAGATTTTTTGATCAAATAGTACATATATGCAAACAAATAGTACCACTTTGATCTCTATATAAAAAAGAGGAAACCCCACCCTATTTTAATTATGTGTTGATAAAAGTGTAAATAAACATCGGTAGGTAGAAATAATAAGGCCATCAAAATAAAATGAAAACACGGGTAAGGTGAGGTTTGACATAGTCAAAATCCCACTACAGAGTATGTCACCTATGGATTTATAATCCCACCATTGACAAAATAACACACTTTAAAGATACATTATCTAGAAGGAATTGAGATATGTACATGGGGGATTAGTTTCTAATCAAAACTAGGAAGATGGGTGTCATGATATCCAAAAATCAAGAAAAGGAATAAGAAAAGAGAAATAGTTCCACTATCAGATGCTAAACTAGCATAGTCATCCATCCATGGACTTAAATTAGTATTAGATGTGGTGGTTTAGAGTAGAATGGGTTTGTATTGATACAAGTAAGTTCTCAAGAAGACCCCAGTGTCACAAAACCATTCTTACCCCAATTCCAATCCCACTACCTAGACAATGGTAGAGGGATTGAAGTTCCCATCCTTGGGTCGACCAAATGGATCTCACAAACTATCATATAAAATAAGAAATAATAACCCTGAATATAAATAATTTAACAAAACTAACAACCCGTTATAAGATTTTGTTGATTTATCCTTGGCATTAGAGTTGTTGAGTGTGGAAGTGATTTAGTCAATGACTTATAATGATCCATCTTGTTTGTCTAAATCTAAAATCATGACCCAAAGTCAATGATAAAACATTAAGTACAGTAATGCAAAAATAAGAAAATATTTATATATGCAAAGGGGTAACTACGTGACATATTAGAATAAAAGGATATTAATAAGATATCAACTTTCAAATAGCCAACAAGTACAAATGTCCATGATTATAATGAAAATAAAATATACTCCATAATAAAATCAATCATCCCACATAACAAGTATGGGTGAGAAGTTTATGAGGAGCCACTTAACCCTAAGGGAAAGGAAAAAGGTTGCCACTTAACCCCTATAAACAAAAGGGGAAAGGGACGATATAAAAGTCAAAACATTAGTGAGGAGTATATTTGTAAGTTCAATAAATGAGAGAAAGAATGATCAACGTACATATATAAATTAGAAACTCTAGTCATAGGAAATAGGATAGTTCAACCATATATATATAGCCAAGTACTTTTATCCATAGGTACATCTTCCTACTCTACATCACAACATCCAATTCTAAAAGAGTACAATACGCATACCTCTCAAAATATCTCAAATTGCAAATCTCAATATGAGGGTGATTAAGGAGTAGGGTCGAGAACTTTAAGAGGAAGGATGACCAATGAAGAAGATAGAGAAGAGGCACGCTACTGTAGCTGCTTTGTGGCAGTTTGGTGGCCATGTTTGAGAGAAAATGGGAAAGGAAGAGACAGTCTTGTAACAACTGCATGTTACCATCACAAATTTGGGGCAAAAACACAAGAGAGGGGTCGAGAAAGCAATCCAAGTTGTTCTTTGTGTGCATGGACATAGTCAATAGGGTGTGTTAATATAAGAAGAGGAGAAAAGTTGTGGTCAAACTTCCTTTACAATTTATTTCATATTGTGTTAAAAGAAACTCATAATTGCTATATTTGACTATTCCTACAACTTTTTGGTCAAGACATATATTCCATAATGTAATTAATCCTTTACATGAAAATTTATTTAAAATAAATTATTTCTTGCGCAAAAAAATGTCTTATATCTCATAACATAATTCCCTGATGTAATGTATACATTAATACCTTCTACCATCTTTTTACGTTATGTCCACCACCAACCTACTAATAAATTAAATGGATTCCTTTTAAACAATATTATGCACCTCAATACTTTCCTTTTTCAAAATATTATAACCTTGAAAAACCCTAACTTCCAACTTTGTGAAATGTTAACCAACTCTTCTTTATTATGTAACAAATGGAAAATTTTAAAGGTCTACATTAATCTCCTAAAATAAATGTGAAAAGACATAATTGTCATTAAGATTCACCAAACTATTAAAACATCTTTTTGTAGTCATGACTAATTCCCAAAATAAATCTTTGTCTACCACATTCAAACTTATCCTTGAACAAAAAACATAATACTTCACTACAAATTTATTTTCTCATGAACACTTTAAAGCCTACTATAAATCGCAAATCCATTAATCATGATTTTAAACATTGTTCATAAATCATATATCCACAGTGGTAAATTATAATTTCTCCAAAAATTTTCACAAATCAAAATAGTACTCAAAAGTCTCCTTTAAAATAATACCTGATTCGAACAAAGGAATTCCATAATATGAAACTTTAACTTTTTCACTAAAGTAATGTAAATGACTTGAACCATCAAATTTAGTTCGACTGTAGTTCTTGTATTTTTTTAAACCATCAAACAAGCTTTTACTGGTCTATAATTTCATATCACACTTCAATACTAGTGTAGCAACTCTTCCACCAAATTTCATTAAAAAATAAATTCGTTTAGTCATATAACTAAAATATCTCCAAAACCTATTATTTTTACCCATATTAATTTTATAATTATTCAAATGACATCCAAAATTCTTAAATCTTAAACATATATCTAATAAATGATTATAAGCTTCTTGGAAAATTTTAGGATCATTTGGGTATAGAAAAATATCAAAGTCATATATATGAAATTATAAAACATTAAAATCAAGTTTATCACAACCTTCTCACCTTAGATGGTATTTTATCCCCAAAATTCAAAGTTATCCTCAAAGAATGGGATTATTTAATCATTGTAATCCTCAAAATTATGATCATGTTGAAATCAAACGTCACTTATATGCTTGTTTTGATCAACTAGAGGTCAAAAGATCATAATTCATCGATAGACTTAAATTCCAAGTCCTTTGTAAATATCAAGTGAGGATCGGGTTCGAGAGTCAATATTATATGTCATGGATCAAATCAAGTCATGATCTAACAAAATTGTGGTTCAAGAGTCAAGATTCAAATGTCAATTTTTTTTCTAACCATTTGAAGTAGGGTACTATTTCCAATTGTAGACCATAAGCATGATCATTCATCCAAAAGCAACAATCTAGAAAAAAATTGAGATATCAATGTTCATTCATAGTCAAGGATAATCAAGGTTGATAATGACTAGACCTACGCCATTTTTAGTATATTGACCCTATAATAAAAAATATCATCCTAAAAATTATCATCGAGTCAACATCTCAAGATCTGAGTTTTTGGGTCAAATGTCAAAGATTTGGATGATCATATTTTAAGTTAAACAAATAGAGTTCTTGGGTCAAAAGTACAATAATCCCAACATCTTATGGTCCTAGCTTCTGAATGTCCTTGGTGGGGGGATACATCCATGATATAGATAATGTATCTCTACAATTGAAGATAAATAACATTTTTCAAGATCATGATTTCATGATCAAAATCAATGGAAGGCCCCACCCTAGTCCACATAAAAGTTACACCATAATACATAAATAGATTAAATCCACATAGTCATCATTTTAAACATTTTGATATTTGAGAATATAAAAAACACTAGACATATATTGAGGGTGATCTCAACATCCACATGCGTGATAATATGAGTCACATCAATATCAAGATCCATAATCATGTGTTTAGATTTTGCACATCAATGTCGAGAGTTAAAGCTTGGACATCAATATAATAGATATTTGAAAGCTAGAGTTTAGATTCCCAGTTAAACCTTAGGGGAGATCATTCATCCATATTCAATAACCAAGAAACAATCGAGCGAAATTTGAGATATCAATAACCAATTTTTTTTATTGTGATATCATGGTTTGATGAATTATTTAGATCTAGGTCTTTTGAGGAATTTATCCATAAGCTATAGTCAACTGTGAGATTCAAGATTAAGTATTCATGTTGTCATAGAACTGACCTATTGGAGACTTTGGTCAAGAGAATCAAAATCAGGTGGAAGGGGTTACCTTTCCAAACTCTAAGTAATCAACAAGATGACAATTTAGAGACAATTAAACATCAATCTGACCAAGATTAGGGGAGTCGTAAGTAAACTACCACCCTAATCTAGCACATTATTACTCTTGGTCATTAAATGTTGATCCTAGAAAAATACAAGGTGTATCAATTATAAAATTGTGCTTCATGAGGTCATGAGATCAAAGACCAAGGTCGTAATAGGACAACCATATTGCAAGATTTTGCAAACATTGGATTATAATATAGGTTTCTTCCTTTCATAGATCATGTAATGATATCTTTTAGAAAGTCAAAATTGGGAACTCAAGAAAATAAGCATAACTAGGTGTGGTTAAGACTTTATATATTCAAATTATTCAAAATTGAGTCTCATAATGAGGCATAATAGTTAAAAGTGTTGGGTTTTTTGGAGAAAACATGTGCAACGGAAGAAACAAAAAAAAATTCCACGCAACCCGAAAAGGGATCTCGTCGACAACAATGTATTTAGAAAGAGTGTTTGCGGGATATACCTTATCGCAGAGAAAGTCCGGTGATGTCCCACTACATGATGGTGTGCAACGTTGGTGGCCTACATGGACATAACTTCTCTCATCTGCAGTGAGTGTGTCGTAGGAAGATCTGGCAGCACTCCTTTAATGCGGTGATGTACACGGCTCGTGGCGTATATGGATGGTTGTTGACGTCCTCCAAACACAGACGGCTCAGTCATTGCATCTCTACTTTGTCCACACGGATGGACTGTAACTCCACGTTATGCTTCCTAAGCCAGCGTAAAGGAGTCATCTCTGTATGACAACGTGCTAGCGTCATAGTACTCTCCTTTATCTCCCGAGGACAGTGATGGCTAGGGTTTACGTATGTGATCATAAACTAAAAAAGCTCTCTGAATATCTTATATAGATATCAGACGTTAAGCCCTTTAAATAGGAGACGAAAGGAATTAGGGTTTCCTAAACCCATCGATAAACTGAAACACTGCATTAATTAAAACACTCATGGATTAATTAGAATATTTTAGAATTTATTAATTAACCAAATATTTGTGTTAATTGATATCTGACTCAATGCAATCACGTGGGATGGCTCTATGGGCATATATACCAACAGACTCCCATTTGCACTTAGAGTCAGTCACTCCAATTAATTGGCTCAAACATTCCAATATTATTCTAATGAATTACATAAACATTTTAGTAATCAATGTGATTCAGAGCAATTCCAATCAAATCTACAATTATACTCCTATTCCAACACATCCTATGTGTGCGACCCAGTAGGCTCCAAATTACATTGGTAGTGATATCCATATCATATTATGATTTCACAAGAAATGATTGGTATCTATCAACACTTCATTGCCACCCAAGTAATTGTAGAAGTTGGAGACCAACTTTACCTATCATTCATGATTGGTGTTACAGTGATTATATAGTTCCTTTGTCGCTAATATCCGGATTGAACTCGAGTCATGGAATTGTTATCCTTTTCAACATTCAATCCATGATCCCTGAACTAGAGAAGATTGTCTGAGATATATGTAAACTCAATATCACATATTGACTCAAATCAGCATGGCCATGCATTTCTCAGTCTTGATTATCAAGTGGTCGGAATATCAAACTCTCATAGGAAGGACAAATTCCATCTATATCACTCATAGTCATCCTCATGTGTCATAGTGCATCCAAGCACCGTCTTTATGGCAATCCTTATTTCGGACCACGATGGATGATATCAAAGTACACTGAATGACTTGTGATATGTGTAGTGACTTCAGGTCTAAAAACCACAATCACCACCATCACTATGAGATGTGACTCTAACTACCAATCATGGTATCCATGTGTCACTCTCAAGGTGGATCTGTCCAATACACTATTCTCTAACAAGTATCTATGTATTTGATTTGATATCTCCATATCATGGATAATGAGATTCTTCCATCAACCAATATACATTCTAATCTTATGTGTTATTGATGAATATGGATATTTCCACAATAACAACCTATTAGGGATAAAACACGAATACATACTCTTAGAATACATATGATCTCACTATTCAGGTCATCAACTCAAAGAAATATGTCATTGAGTATATTATTTTGTAGACATCTATAAGTTTTATGGTCATCTCACAATATAAAATATAAACATATCGATTGGAAACTTTCCTTTATTGATATGATCAATGTAGTATTACAAATTGTTTACATAGTATCCCATTATCATCAAATGATAGTCTCTATGGGCATTCATACCAATAGATTCCCACTTGCACTTATACCCAATCACTCATGAATCTCAATCCAAGTGATCGAACATATCTGTTATGTTTTGGCTATGAAAATGCTTTTGTGAGGGGGTCAGCCACATTGCTTTCTGTTGGTACTCTGCAAATTTTCACATATCCTTGTTGTATGATCTCTTGTATGAGATTGAACTGTCATAGAATATTTTTAGAACGTTGGTACGATCTTGGTTCTTTAGCTTGTGCAATTGCTTTGTTGTTGCTGCAAAACAACTCAATTTCATCACTAGGGCTTGGAACCATTCCAAGTTAAGAAATGAACTTCTTGATCCCCACAACTTCCTTTGCAGCATTAGATGCGGCAATATATTCAGCCTTTGTTGTATAATCCACAACTCTCTCTTGTTTGGATCTCTTCCATCTCACAACTCCATTGTTTAGGCAAAACACAAATTCATATTGTGATATATAGTCATCTTTGTCAGTTTGGAAGCTAGTATCGATGTAACCCTTTACCATGAGCTCTTCCTCACCACTATATACCAATAATTGATCCTTAGTCCTTCTCAAGTTCTTTAGGATGTTCTTTATAGTTGTCTAGTGACATTCACCTAGATGTGACTAAAATCGGCTTGTCATGCTCAAAGCATACGACACACCAGGACGAGTACATAACATCACATACATGATAGATCCAGTTGTTGATGCATATAAAATCTTACTCATGCGCACCCATTCATCACATTAACTAAGACATTGGGCTTTAGAGATCATAACCCCATGGGACATGGGAAAGTTACCTCTCTTTGAACGCTCCATGCTAAACCTCTTTAGCACCTTGTCAATGTATGTGCTCTGTCTTAGTCCTAGAAGCCTTCTAGATCTATCTCTATATATCTTAATTCCTAGTATATAGGATGCTTCTCCTGAATCCTTCATAGAGAAGGTCTTCCCCGACCAACCTTTTATTGTCTGAAGAGTAGGGATGTCATTTCCCATCAACAGTATGTTATCCACTTACAATATGAGAAATACGACTGTGCTCCCACTAACCTTTTTGTAAACACAAGGTTCATCTTTATTTTGACTAAAGCCAAACTTTTTGACTACTTAGTCAAAATGTAGATTCCAGCTCCGAGATGCTTGCTTCAATCCATAGATTGACCTTTGTAGCTTATAGATCTTATTGGCTTCCTTCAGATTGAAAAAACCCTCAGGTTGTGTCATGTACACATCCTCGAGTAAATTCCCATTAAGAAATGTTGTTTTAACATCCATCTATCAAATCTCATAGTCATGATAAGCTTAAATGGCAAGCATGATCCTAATGGATTTAATCATGGCTATTGGTGAGAAGGTCTCATCATAATCAACAACTTGAATTTGACGGAATCCTTTCGTGACCAATCTACCTTTATAGGTTTGAACATTTCCATCCATGTCAATCTTCTTCTAGAAGACCCACTTGCACCCTATGGGTTTTACCCCTTTGGGTGGATCCCCCAAGGTCCATACCTTGTTGATGTACATGGATTCCATCTCAGATCTCATGGCTTCGAGCCATTTCTTAGATTCTAGTCCCATAGTAGCTTCTAGATACATCTTCTATGCCCAATTCGTTAGTGTCTTGAGTCACGAGAAATCCAAATCTCCTAGGCTCAAGTCATGTCCTACTAGACCTACAAGGTTCCTATGTTACATTTGGAACTTGAAATTCCACAACAGTTTGTGAGTCTTCATGTTCCTTATGTACCTCCTCGGGGTCTCTACTTTCTTGATGATCTCAAACTTCTTCGAGCTCTACATTCGTCCCACTGATTACTTTGGAAATAATCTTCGTTTCAAGAAATACAACAGTCCTAGCAACAAACACTTTGTTGTCAGTTGGTGTGTAGAAATAGTATCTTCGAAGTTTCCTTGGGGTATCCAACAAAATAGCAGTTTTAGATTTGGATCCAAGCTTTTCAGGAAATTGTTTCCTAACATAAGCTTCACATCCCCAAATATTTAACATAGATAAATTGGGACGATTCCCATTCCATATCTCATATGGTGTCTTTTGAACTGATTTGGAAGGTATACGATTAAGTGTAAATGTTGTGGTTTTAAGAGCATATCCGCAGAACGATATCAGAAGTTTGGATAAACTCATCATTGATCGTACCATGTCTAATAATGTATGATTCCTTCTTTCTAACACACCATTATGTTTTTGTGTACAAGGTGGAGTCCATTGTGATACAATACCATGATCTCTTAGAAGGTCCTCAAACTCTTGGCTTAAGTATTTGCCGCCTTGATCTGAACAGAGTGCTTTAATACTCTTACCAATTTGCTTCTCTACTTCATTCATGAAAGACTTGAACATTTTAAGAGTTTATAACTTGTGTTTCATAAGATATACATAGCCATACCTACTGAGGTCATCAGTTAAGGTAATGAAGTATTGATAGTCTCCTCTAGAATTTGATCTAAAAGGTCCACATACATCAGTATGTATGAGCCCTAATAGATCATTCTCTCTCTTACTATGTCCAGTGAAAGGAGTCTTGGTCATCTTCCCTAACAAACATGCCTCACATGTCTCTAACGATTCAAAATCAAAAGAGTCTATATAACCATCCTTATGGAGTCTAGATTTACGTTTCTTGTTTATGTGCCCAAGACGACAATGCCATAAGTATGTTTTGTTTGAGTTGTCAAGTTTTAGCCTTTTAGTATTTACATTGTATATGCTAGTCTCAAGTTCTAACAAGTAGATACCATAAGACATAGGGGCATTTCCATAAAAGATCTCATATTTAGAAATAGTAATCATTCCATTCTTAATGTGAAATTCAATTCCACTCTTGTCCATACAAGACACAGAAATAATATTTCTATTAATGGTAGGTACATAATAGCAATTATCTAATTCTATTACAAGGCTCGTAGGCAAAGATAAACTAATAAATCCAACTATAGTTGCAGAAACTCTTGCACCATTAGCTACCCACAGATTGACTTGGCCCTTTTGTAAAGGCTTACTTCTTATCAAATCTTGCATATTTAAACATGTGTGAGATCCACATCAGGCATCCAGTACCCATGATGAAGAAGTATTTAAGTTTATCTCAATAATGATATACCTTAAGTAGAGATCTCTATCCCCTGCTTCTTCTTCCTCAGTTCCTCCAAGTAGAGAGGATAGTTTCTTTTCCAATGTCCATCCTGGTGACATTGGTGACAACTACCTTCTTTGGAGATCCCACCTTTAGCTTTGAGCGCGGATGAATTTGGCTTCTACCCGGCTTTAGAACCTTTCTTAGCCTTGACTTTGCCTTTTGACTTTCCCTTTGTCTTGCTAATCATCATCACAAACTTGGGTTTGTCTTTCTTCATCTGTGCTTTAGTTGTCCTCAACCTGCCTAATAATTCTGACAACGGCTTGTTAAGATTGTTCATATTATAGTTCATGACAAAATGACTATATGAATCAGGAAACGATTGTAGAATCACGTCAGTGGCCAACTCTTGACCTAAGGGAAAGCCCAACTTGAATAGGCTTTCCACATACCCAATCAAAGTGAGTATATGGGTGCCAACTGAGTCTCCCTCTTTCATCTTGCTTCTGAATAAAGCCTTGGAGACATCATATCTCTCCTATCTTGCTTGGTGCTGATACAAGTTCTTGAGATGTGTTACCATCTCCATGACATTCATGTTCTCATACTTCTCTTGCAACTCATAGTTCATTAACCACAACATCAGGCACTTGACATCCACATCATCATCAAGGTGCTTCTTGTAAGCATCCTTTTCAGCCTTGGGCGCATCTGAGGCGGGTTCTGCTGACTCTGGTGTTTCAAGGACATAGAGATTATGCTCATGCGTGAGAACAATTCTTGGCATCCTAAACCAATTTTAAAAGTTGGTTCTGGTAAGTTTGTCCTTCTCAAGGACCAATCACAATGAGAAAGAGTGAGTGTTGTTTGTCATTTAATTTCTACAAAAGAAAAGTTTGCATTTAGTCCAAAACATTTTGACTAGAAAATATTTGATAAATGAGATTAATTAGGCCTTTAATTAATTACACTCCCACTATTTTATTCAAATTGATAGCCCTAACTATCAACTCATAAGATTGCAACATATAACCTTTTAGTGAGCCAAGATCTAAAATAAGTGGATCAATGCCCAGCCAACACCAGCGTCAAAGACAAAATACTAAGGTAGGAAACTTTTGCCAATTGTATCATATGCAACTCTTGGATAGATGATCATGCAAAACTCCTTG
This sequence comes from Alisma plantago-aquatica, assembly GCA_963693085.1. Classification (NCBI taxonomy): domain Eukaryota; kingdom Viridiplantae; phylum Streptophyta; class Magnoliopsida; order Alismatales; family Alismataceae; genus Alisma; species Alisma plantago-aquatica. The sequence continues at coordinate 381,449,431 of OY856411.1, forward strand.
CCATGATGCATATGTGTGCCTCTAGGTACTTGATCCTGTCAAGGTTCCCTAGTTAAGTCCAACCTATAAGCCAACATTATGAGTGTGCATCCTGCAGAGGTAGACCCACACACCCACCATCACACTTCCACGAGATAGATAGTGTACCATGTGGAGGCATGCCCACACATAGTCGATCATGTTTTTCATGTGTGTTGCTTTAAGGAAGGAAACTAAAACTTAATATTATTAATTGATGGGTTTTATTAATACACATACATATCCAAACACCACATACTTATAGTATGTATCATATACTACTATATCCACAACCACAAATGATATACATGCAATCTCAAACACAAATACATCAGTTATGGAAATACTATCATAATCCTTTAGAGCAACAAAGGATTACAATCCACCTAAGGTCTTATGCATCTCATACAACAACACTTGTTATCAACCTGTAAGGATCAACATTACAACAAACAACTTCATGAATGCTCCATGAGGTTGGAACTTCAAGTTGCTTCTTGGAATTGGATGTTCATGTTGATTCTCCATGGATTCTCCTTAGAGTTGGATCTTCAATTTGCTTCATGGAATTGGATATTCATGGTGCTTCTCCATGGATACTCCTTGGAATTGGATCTTGAAGTTGCCTCCTTACATCAAGTTTACAAAGACTAAAACTAATCCTATCTCTATTACATCATATGAGTACATAAATAAAGGGAAAGAATTAATTACAATTTGAAATAAGAGATGAGACTCGACATGCAATCCGAATACTTTATACAAAGGATCCACATACAACCATTATACATCCATAGCATTCAAAACAAATATATCCATAAGATTGACATCCACATTCGTTCACAACATTCACAAAAGGGGATTCTAGGCCATAACTATGCATGCATTCACCACAAAAAATAGATTTTGAGGAGACGTATATGATATCATAGGTATATCTATATATATGTATATACATATTAAAATTGCATTCCTTTTAATGCAGGACATTCCCCATTAAATAAAGTTTTGATTCCTACACAGACTAAGTGGGGTACACAGGGGTAGTGCCCCTATGCGGGGATCGAGGGGAGGCTGCCCCTCGTGGCATCTTAGAGGTAGAGTCCTTGAAAGGTCTATGAAATTTTACTTCTGTGTGTATAGGAAAATCAATATTTTCCATAGTCTACCCCATCCAAAATGTTAAAAATAGAGGCATACGACATAGTGGAATAAGGTTTCGATTTGCACATTAGCAGTTTTAAATCACATCATACGCAACATAGAAAACAATATACAGTGATTTGATCATATCAAAATGAATCCAAATACACCGTAGATCGATGTTGCTCTGATACCACTGTTGGGTTTTGTGGAGAAAATATGTGCGGTGAAAGCAATAAAAAAAATCCGCACAACTCGAAAAAGGATCTCATCGACAACAATGTATTTCAAAAGAGTGTTTGGGGGATATACCTTATCACGGAGCAAGTTCGGTGATGTACCGCTGTACGATGGAGTGCAACGTTGTTGTCCTACTTGGATGGAACTCTCCTACGCGATGAGTGCATAGTAGGAAGATCTGGTGGCATTCCTTTCGTGTGGTGATGTATGCCGCTCGTAGCGTTTATGGATGGTCATTGGTGTCCTCCAAATGCAGGCGGCTCAGCATCTTCGTATCTACTTCATCCACGCAGATGGACTGGAACTCCACATCTTGCTTCCTAAGCAGGAAGGAAGGAGTCGTCTCTGTGCGGTGACATGCTAGCGTAACGATGCTCTCCTTTCTCTCCTGAAGATGGTAACAACTAGGGTTTACATATGTGAGCGTAAACTAAAAAGCCTCTTCGAATATCTTATATAGATATCGGTCATCAAGCCCCTTTAAATATGACACAAAAGGAAGTAGGGTTTCCTAAACCCATCGGTAAATAGAAACACTACATTAATTAATATATTCATGGATTAATTAGAATATCTAAAATTAATTAATTTACCAAATAATCATATTAATTGATTAATTGATATCTAACTCCATGCAATTACGTGGGATGGGTCTATGGGCATATATACCAACAAATAGGAGGTTGCCTCTTATAACTAGTCTTCAAATCATGATCTAAGGGTCAAGGGCATAGTCATATCAAGTTATGCGTCATGATACATATCAATAGAGGAAAACATGCTAAATCATGTTTTAGGTTTAATCAAAAGTAGGGGCAACACAGGTTCAATCAATAGGGACCTCGTCAACCATGCGTTGGAAACATGAGTTCCACCTTATTTTACCATATCACAAATTTACCTCAAACATAGACAACACTCATATCTGATTTGGTGACACTGACTCTAGATAAAATTTACATGAGTACATCACCTTCACGAGTACTTTCATGTATCAATTAGGAATTTCAATTCAGGATTTGATCATGGCATGATATTGGTCCACACTTTTCATTTTTTTTTCCTCATATTTTCTTCGTTACCCCATGCTACCTAAAAATAGGGAGAGTAAATGTTGAGTCAGGAGACTCTATCTGGGATGAGAAGGTAAGAAGTCATCATACTACTTTCTAGGAGGTGTCCAGGGGTAGTCCTTTAAGAAAAGAGGAGGATAAATATGACTCTCTATGATTCAAGATCCATTCTACATCTACTTGGTACAGGTAGCGCGGGGAACCTCAACCAAGACATTGCAGTTTCACCAATAAGGATTTTTAAGGTTTCCTGGGATAAAGAGACTTGATAAAATTATTTACGTAAAGTATATGGGAGTGTATGTTCTGGTACTAATTGTCATGGAACCATTCTTGAACCAATCCCAATACCACTACCTAGACAATGGTTGAGGGATTGAAGTGCCCATCCCTGGGTGGCCCGATTGGATCTCACTCACTGACATATATAATAAAAATAATAACTCAGAACATAAATAAGTTACTAAAACTAACCAACCCGTTATAAAATTTTGTCTATTTTTCCTTGTCATCAGAGTTGTTAAGTGTGAAACTGATTTAGTCAATGTCTCATAATGATGAATCTTGTTTGTCTAAATCTAAAATCATGACCCAAAGTCAATGATAAAACATTGAGTATGGTTATGGAACATCAAGAAACTATATATATATATATATATATATATATATATATATATGTATATATTCAAACGGTTAAGCACTTGAAATTTTTGGAAAAATATATATTAACAAGATATCAACTTTCAAAAAGCCAACAAGTACAAATGTTCATGATTATGATGAAAAGAAAATATACTTTGTAACAAAAATCAATCATCCCACATAATGAGTGTGGGTTAGAAGTTTGTGAGGAGCTAGTTAACCCTATGGGAAAGGCCATGAACACTTGAACCCTATCTACAAATAGGGAAAGGAAAAAACAATAGTGAGGAGTATGTTTCCAAGTTCAATAAATGAGAAAAAGAAAGATCAACATACATATATAAATTTGAAATAGTCATAGGGAACAAGGTAGTTCAACCATGTATATATCCAAGTGCTTTTATCCATAGGTACATATTCCTATTCTACATCAGCACATCCAATTCCCAGAGAGTAGAGTACATGAACCTCTCAAAAGATATCAAATTGCAAATCTTAAGATGAGGGTTATTACGAAATAAGGTAGAGATCTTGAAGAGGGAGAATGAGCAATGAAGAAGATGGAGAAGAGGCACGCTATTGTAGTTGCACCGTAGCTATTTGGTGGCAATGATTTGAGGGGAAATGGGAGATGAAGAGATTGTCTTGTTGTAACAGCTTGTTGGCATCACAATCTTCAGGAAAAAACACAAGAGAGGGGTCGAGGAAACAATCCAAATTGTTCATTGTGTGCATGGGCATAGTCAATAGGGTGTGTTTATATAAGAAGTGGAGAAAAGATGTAGTCAAATTTCCTTTATAATTTAATTTTATATTGTGTTAAAAGAAACTCATAATTGTCTGGTTTGACTATTCAAACAACTTTTTGCTCATGACATACATGAAAATGTATTTAAAGCAAAATATATCCACCATAAAAATGTCTTATATCTCCTCATATAATTCTTTGGTATAATTAAAATATCAATATTTCCTACCATCTTCTTACATTATGTCTACCACCAACCTACTACTAAACTAAATGGATGCCTTTAAAACAACATTATACACCTCAATACTTTCTTTTTAGAAATATCATAACCTTAACAAACTATAACTTTCAAAATTGTGAAATGTTAACCAGATCCTTTTTATTATGTAAAACTACTATCTCTCTCCCTCTCATAAATAATGAGAGTCAAATAGAATTTTTTTAAGGTCTACATAATTCTCCTCACAAAATAAATGTGAAAAGCCATAATTGTCATTAAGATTCACCAAACCATCAAAACATCTGTATGTAGTCATGATGAATTTCCAAAATAAATCTTTGTCTTCCAAATTCAAACTTATCCTTAAACAAAAAAACACAATACTACAATACAAAAATATTTTCTTATGAACACTTTAAAATATATTCAAATCAGATCCATTAATCATGATTTAAAATTATATTCATATATCATATATCCAAAGTGGTACATCCAAAATTTCTATAAAATTTATCAAAAATCACAATTGTAAAAAAAATCTATATTTAAAAGTTCACCTCATTCGAATAAAGGAATCCCTTGATATGAAAGTTTTATTGTTTCATCAAAATTATTTGAATGACTTGAATCATCAAATATAGTTCGACTATAGTTATTGCATATTTTTTGTGAACCATAAAAAAAAATATGAATGGTTTGAATTTTTTTATCACACTTCAATACTAGTGTAGCAACTCTTACACCAAATTTCATTAAAAATTTGATTCTTTTAGTTATCTAATTAAAATATCTCCCAATACTATTATTTCTTGACCATATGAATTTTATAATTATTCAAACGATATTGAAAAATTCTCAAATATTAACCATAGATCTAATAAATTATTATAAGCTTCTCGGAAGATTTTGGGATCATTTGGATACACCAACTTCTCAAAGTCATATAAATGAAATTATAAAAAATTAAATATTAAGTTTGTCACACCTAGTGTGATGTGTCAACTAGAGAATGAACATACTAGAGGTTTACTTACATTTTTTGACATGCATTATGTGACCCAGTTTCATTATGAGAAGAATATATGTCATGGTAGGCTTGTGGTTGCATGTTCATGTTGTAAGGAAGAGGTAAGTTCCCATGGTAGACAAATGAATGATAGAAATTATCCATGAGATTGGGAGAGTTGCAAACGGTAGATACCAACAAATTCAATTGAATATCATTAATAATATGTACCTAAAATAAGGGAACATTTACATCACAAAGTAATGGATTTTAGTTGTACTTATGTTACAACCAATAATTTCTATAATAAACATCAACATGCCTAGGAATTATTTAGTATTGGGGTGATTTTTGAGTATGTTTGGTAATATACATTGTCACTTATTACATCCATACTACATGTCCTGTGTAAGTGATTAATGATGTCATTCTAATTGTTTTACCCTCTCAAAACAATATGTAAGTCACAGATAATGAAATAAAATCATAACAAGAATTATTGATTAATATAAGAGTGATATTTATATTTTTAGTGTTGCATCCTCATTTCCTAGAATTAGATTTATGTTGATGGGTGATAGAACTAACTCATAATGGTAAACTTAGTTCCCTCATTTGTCTACTTCCTAAGAACCCCATGGGTTAAAAAAATCATACCTTATTCTGTGAAAATAACTCATGGGTTTTTGTTAATGACCCATGTAAGGAATTCCATGTCAATCAATATGAATATTTGCTTATTTGCTCATGTAGAAAATAAGGAAAATATTTTCATTTATAATTTTAATACATATTTGTCACATCTACTAGACTTGTAAAAAAATGATGTTTTGAGTTGATGCAACATGAAAAACATACCGTTTTCTACCTTAATGGACTTAAAAACTTTGACATATGTATCATATTAAGATGAAATTTTCAATTTTGTATCTACTTCAAAAAGAGATTAAGAAATGGTGTGTCTTCTCATCAAGGCTTAATAACAATATATGCATTAAAAAATGGTCTTAAATTGATGGTTTTCATACCTTCAAAACCCTTAAATGTACTTACCATTACACATGGATAAATAGGAGATAAGGATACATTGTATTTGATGAAACAAAATGCCAAATAAAAAACAATTCTCTCCTCAACATGCTTTGTTATAAAGAAGAAAAGGTTAATTGTGCAAGCGGTAGAACTCAAAACAATAAAGATGGGTCTAAGTGTAAAAATAGAACTATTGTTACTAAAAGTTATTATCACCATAGATAACATATCGAGAAGGATGTGATTTACTTGTTAAAGAACACTTGAAATGGAAATGTTTTCCTTAAAATGGAATAGTGCAATTATATTGTTAGCCTCCTTAAGGGGTTTTATTAGAAAACATGATCTTCTTTGTTTGAAGACCTTTGAAAGGATATGGATGGACTGATTGTAAGGCAGTTAAAAATGATAATAGGTTGACTCAAAGAAATTTAAGAAACATATGATGTTTTCTTTTTAGAGTCTACAATCTGATGACGTATGGGTGAATTGAGCTATGTAAAAATTAAACAATAATTGTAAGACCTTAAATTATATCACAAGTTAAGTGTAATAAGTAAAACAAGAAAGGATGAGCAAGAATAAACAAACAATATATATATATATGTAATTAGATTGGTTATGCCTCAAGATCATAGATTCACTACAGATATGTCAACCTCTAAAATTTCCAAACCTTGAGTACCACCTTGTATTCCACCACAAGTGCATACACCAAGAAAACCACTCTTTTATGATCACGAGTATCTAGCTTCCTTTCCAATGATAAGGAACTAATAACCAAACAAGGGTATTATATATGCCTACAAATGGCCATCTTCCTATATCTGTGACAACCCCTCACACAAAGAGAGATTACTCAAAACCTAAACATGATTATTTTCTAATAAATCACATCACTAAAAAGAGGGTTAACTAAAATTGATTGAATTTTTTAAATATTTCTTAACAACATTAGCATAAAATCCCAACATCTTAGATTATTTCATAAATCATACCAAAAATCTCTTACATTGACTTTGTGGCCTCAGCCACCTCATATACACAAGGGAAAACATCCACATGTACAACATCAAAATACTAGGAAAGCTCAAGTTGATAAAAACACTACATTCAAAACATTCCTGTGCAGACCTGAGAGTATAGGGATGACTTTATGACATACTAAACATCTAAATAACTATTTATCTGTGATCCATCACATCAGCTCCTCCTTGCTACCACGGGTCCACTACTACTACTGATGATCGCCTAAAAAGGTTGTGGTGACCCATGAGTGAGACCTATGTCCCAGCAAGAGATATAACTCACAACAACACTTATTGATTATGATAGGTTATGTTATTAACTAGGTCCAGTAAATTAATCAGATTAATCATATAGACAAATTAAGTAACAAAATGGAACTATTAATCATAAGAACTTGATTAAGAGCAATTCTAATTAGAGTCTTAGAAGCTAGCAGTATTCTCAATTACTAGAGGTAGATATTACCATGAGCATAACCATCATCATGAAGCTCATTAGTATCATAAATATCAATAACAACATGAGTATATTTGAATAGTAGGAACATGTCTAACAATATAGCATGTCTACAGTAATAAACAAAACTAACAATATGAGTATGTCTAAACATATACCATATCTAACAACATTGGCACCTCTAATAGCATAACATATCTTTACAATCTAATATGTCTAATAGGATAAGCATATCTACATCTTGAGTAGAGATAATAGCTGAACCATAATTATCAAATTGAGTGTGATTAGCAGTATGAGCATATCCAATTACATTGGCATGATTAACATCATATGCAATTCTAATATCATAAACATATCCAACTACATAGGCATGATTAATATCATAAGAGTGGCTAGCAGTATAAGCATGTCTGATAGTGTAAGGCATGCATAATGGAAAAGCACTACTAACAACATAAGTATATCTAACAAAATGAAAATCTCTAACAATATAAGCATTTCTAACAATATAAGCATATCAAACAATATAACATGTAAGCATACCTACTTAATAAATTGATCTAACAACATAAACATATCTATATTCTTTTAGAGAAGTTCACATCATCTATTGTATGATGGAGAAAATAGGGGTTATCATCCAATGTGAGGTGTTGTATATAATCCTAATAAAATATGCTCCACGACTAATTGTGTATTTTATTAATGCCATGAGGAGATGAGGTATACCACTCATACTCCAACTAACCACTACTAAGTCAAAATTAGTGCCATATAAGATCTAGGAGGAGTTGGACTCCTATGATCTCATCTTCCCCCAGTTAGTATGGGTCCACCACAATGACACATAAGGTCAAGATGCAAAACAACCTAGTCTGCCCTTATTATATAAGTCACAACTCTAATGAAAACTAACTTATGGCCCGCAGTCGCACTCCTATTAGGTATGGCCCACAACCAATCCTACAAAATATCATAAGTATATACTAAATCACATCACTGAGCTACGGCCCATACCCTCATTCTTGTCAGGGTATGGGCCATAGTCGATCATATTAATGTGTATACTCATCAATATATGACTCTGATTTTACACTAAGGGAAAACCCATTTCACTATCCATCAAGTAGTGACGCTGAAGACGGATCTATGGCATAGGCAAACTACATTATTAAAGTTTCACTTTTATTAGTTAAGTGGATTGAGTGAATTAAGGATGAATCAAACAAATGGACATGCAAATCTTGATTCATTTCTAGAAAGCATTTGATATGTAACAACTCCATTAAATATAAAACATATAGTACATATTCCTTATTACAACACCATATGATACTATTTCATTGTCATTCTTGAGTTTACTCATCATCACACCAACACGGGATATAAAATCCTTATCTCATTATCCCATGGTACCAACCCTTATCACATCATGAAGAGAATCACACCTTCATTATGGGTTCAATCATGCCCAAAGATCATTAGGCCATAACATTATCTCCTACAAGAACATCATTACCTTTGCATGCCTCATCAAGCCTCAACCACCATCACAGACGTGTAATATATAATGTTTGGCTTAACATTGCACATAACATCAAACCAAAGTTACAACAATGTTGAGAAAGAAAGTTCTCCATCATTATATTAAATGCATAAGGAAACTAAGCACCATCTTTGTGTTCTTGAATTAGTACTAAGGTTCAACAACTTTACCAATTTAGGGTTTGCAAAACAGCAATTCTATGTAATCCCTAGTTCTTATTATTTCCAACAAATCTTAGAAATAGGGGCACTCCTTTGTTATCCCAATATGCAAGGGAACTAGGTATAATTATCCACCATCATTTAGTTATACTAGGACTACAGTTAACAACGCAAGTTAGCTTAACATTGTGAATCAACACTTTACAACAATCTTAGGTTTATATTCATTTAAGGGCAAGGGTAAGATGAATAACTCATGAGGCTCAAAGCCATTAATCCCAACTCATCAAATCCATTAGGTTCAATAAACACAACCTTCAAAATCATATACCAAACATCAAACGATGGGATTCAAGGCAATTAAAACCAATTGCAACATGTATATGAATCATCACAATCGAACCACAATTACATAAAATATAATAATCAGATTTAGAGCATCAAATCCATATATTTCAAATATACATCCTCACCCAAGACCTTCGCATGTTAAATAGGTAAAACCATCAGATGTAAAATGTGTAAAACTTTGAGACATTCATCTAGGAAAACCATCGATTTATGACTTAGAAAACCATGCATCACTGATGCAGCCCGAGTTTAGGGCTCCATCCTGTGCCATTTTGTATATAAGTTGCATCTAAACATGTTAGATTACAAGTATTTTCCCCCAATTTGATTATCATTGCAAATACGCTTATGGATGTTCTTTGCGCTGTTTTTCAGGTACTTGGACCACAATGGATGGACGAGTGTGATGGAGGGACCCAAAGGAGGCCCCAAAGCTCCCCCAACCTACCTTAGTGGCCAAAGATCGTCTCCAAGCAAAAACATCCAAGAATTATGAAGTTTGAAGCCATGCTAGCACTAGAAGACCCCAGCACGGCCGTGGTGCCATGGAACGGCCGTGCTGGCAATTGAGCAGAATTACAGGTTGATCGAAAAATTTTGGAAGTTCAAGCAAGTCAGTCACCACGGCCGTGTTGACCAGCACGGCCGTGCTACTAAGACCACACCACGGCCGTGATGACCAAAATAGCTGTGCTGGATGAAGATGGAACGGGCGTGCTGCTCAGAACGACCTCCTCCCAACTCCACCACCACGGCCGTACTACCCAGCACGGCCGTTCTACCTAGTACCCAACACGGCCGTGCTGCCCAGCACGGCCGTGCCACCAGCCTTCGTTTTCACCCACCAACCTGTTAAATTAACACTTAGCCAACATGGCCGTTCCCCTCCACCACAACCGTGCTCACTCCTACCCAACACGGGCGTGCTGGCCAGCACGGCTGTGCCACCACCCCAAAACCTATACAACTTTCACTGATTTTCCTATTATACCCCCACTTAGCCCTAGCCCCTATATAAGCACTAGTTGCTTCTAGGGCTCGGAAAAAAGCACTCCTAGCCGACCCTAGCTACTGCCATTGCATCCTTTTCTCCAACCCACCCATTTCTTTGCAATCTACCCCATTTCCATCCATTTTCCACTCATTTCCACCACAGAAACCTAGTTTCTCAAGGTTTCTATCCATCCATTTCGCCATTTTCATGCACCCCTACACCTTTGGAGGAGGGAGGTCGTCCTGAGCTGCTTGGAGGTGAAGAAGGAGGCCACTACATCGAGCTTCATGGCGTTTTCCCTTCTTCTACCCCTTTCTTTTCCTGTTTTCATGATCATGTATAGCTAAGCCCCCTTGTGGTGGGCTTTTTGGGATTAAAATGTTACTTTGATACCATGTTGGGGATAAATTCTTGTAATGAACTCAATTCATATTTATGATGATTACTTCTTGCTTCCATCTCTTTTCCAATCTTATTGCATGTGGTTTGTGCTTCTTGTATGAATTGCTTGTCTTGAGGTTTTTGATGACACTTCATTTCTAGGAGGAATTGGAGTGTATGTGGAAATCTTAGGAATGGCTTCTAGGTCCAATTAGTGGATCCCTAGATAGCCCCCTTTGTTCCTACATACACATACCTCCCCCTACAAATGAGTGTGATATTTAAGTGGCTAGTGTAAGTGAGAGTGGTGCAATTGCTTAGGGCCTTCTAAAGGCTAGAATGGCTAGTGGCATGAGGTTAAATCCCTCATCTCCACTCCCATATCTACCCTCAACCCTCAATTGTCCACTATCACTTACCCTAGAAACCTAGATTTGGCCAATCTCACTAGAACTACACCTAACCCTAGTCTTCTACTAGTAGTATATGGTATGTTCTAATGGCATTGCCCTTGTTGTTTGGTTTGGTAATCTAGATATGAATTGAGCACCATGCATGTTTAATGAACTCCCCCAACTAAAATCAAAGTGACATTTCCCAAACGGCTCACCCACCTTAATCACCTTGCTTAAAACCCTAATCGCTTCGTTTGCTTGTTAATGCTAGCTTAGTTCAATTGCTTTAGTCTAACTTAGTCAATTGCCTCGTTTTGTTAGCTAGTGTTAATTTAGATCTTTCATCTTGCTTAGTGGTTAACTTAGGCTCTAAATTGTTAGTTGCTTGCTTAGTGTGGTATAATTCGTTCTTGCTCTTGGTTAGATAGCTCGTTAACTTAGATTGCTCACTTAGCCTATTGATAATTTAGCTTTCATCTCGCATTTCTTAACTGCTCTATTAGTTAATTAATCAACAATCAACCTTAAAACCCTAAAAACCCTACTCTCCACACTAAGAACGTAGCTCACGCCATCTAACTCTAGTTCCCCCTATATCCTCGCGGATCGACCCCGTACTTGCCACCTCACCTATACTACGACACGACCCCGTGCGCTTGCGGGTGTAATGTCTTAGTAGAAGTAGGTAGTAAGTGTGGGACCATACAAATTTCGAAAGCAAAGATCCCATCTCATCCTGTGCCTCCCGACCTCGTGGATTGCACTTGTTGCAAGCCTCTAGCGGGAGCGCACCAATCACCATCAGGTGTAAGTCCTAAACTCACCATTGGTTTCATGATCAAGGAAACCCCTTAAATTAGATATTAGTGAAACCATCATTTATCTTAGCCAAGCAAACCATCAACTAAACAACTAAGTGAAACTATCTATCTAATACTAAAGAGAAAACAGTCCATGACCTCTTAGGATGACTACGAGTTGTGAACCTCAAGAGTACCATCGATCTAACACTTGAAGAAATTAGCAAATCAGCAATTAAAAAAGCCATCAATTGTTAACTTAGTGAGACAAATAAAATAGCCATTGTGAGAGCATCAAAATAGCCATTGTGAAAGCATCAAAGCCGTCGGTTGTGAGAGGAAACAAAGCCATCATTTTTAAGCACAAAAGAGGATCCGAAACTTAAACTAAGTATCCTTCATCAGTTGGCACAATAATTTCAACCATCGAGTGATGGAAACAAGAGAAAATTGGCTCAAATCATTTAGAGAAAAAACAACGTTTGATAAAGAAACAAGACCATTAACTTAAACCACTTGGGATAGCATCATGAGATTCATTTCTCAAACATAACCGACTACAAAATAGAAGATAAATCCAAACCATTAATTGGAACAAAATTGTTGAACCATAAAACATCAAAACCAACTATCGAATAGAAACACAAGGAGGAAAAATTTGCTCAAAACTCTAGGAAAACCAATGTTCATGGGGCTTAAGATAACCATAAATTATTCAATGATGAAGACCATATAATCATCATTTATTGAGTTCAATAAAGTCATCATAAAAGTAACTAAATTACCAAAATCATTCCTTCCTATATGCCAACCCATTGGATACCCAACAAGTAGAAAAATATTTTTGAGGCACCGAATAAATCATAGCTAGTTTCGACCATTCAAACACCATAGATTATTATGATTAAGGAAGCCATCATCCAACTTGAGAAAAGAATATTACAACCATGGGTTCTTAGTCATCAAATAAGGTCATCAAAATAGTAGCAACTCACAACCATAGTTCTACAAAAAATACTAGTCATCAGATCATGAAGCAAGGTAGAAATCAGCTCAATGAGGTCAAGGACAACCATTAATTCCTCCCAAAACAACTCCATCAATTCGTGGACAAGAAAGGTATGAAGCTCATTTCCCCACACAGAGAACCCGCAAAAGATTAAGGAGAGAAACTAGAGAGTTATCTACTCAAAAATCATCACATATGTACACAAGTTAGCAAAGGATTCGAAATTGCTACTCATTACTAGGTTTTAGAGCAAGATTTAGCATGGAAAGTGAAATGCTAAGCAATAAACATGAAGAAAGTTATATAACTTTCCTTTAAGATGACGTTGCAGATCCAAACAGAAAGAAACTTGAGGTATAAGGAAGAAAAATCCAAAATTTGAGCTTCTCCATTCATCCAAACTAGTTCCATCTCTAAGATTGAGAAACCCTAGATAAAAGGAGCAGGAAGAACAGTGTCTTTCATGTTGCTAGGACAAACTCAACCATGGGGACCAGGGATCCATCCAAGAAGAAGAGAAAGGAGGGTAGGATCAAAAAGGAAATGAATCTAAGTGAGAAAAGCTTACTTGCATGAGTCAAGAACAACTGAGAAAGCTTTGAAATCATGAAAGAAGACTAAATTTGAATCCCATTATCAAATGCAAGTAGATTGCCCCCAAGATCCTCCTATCTTGAGCTTATTTTCCTTCATCAAGAGAGAGGGACGAGCTCCAGTAGAAGGGGGAGAATAGAGGGCGTGCTAGGAGTGTAAGAAACAATTTTGCAAGCAAGGAGGAAAGTATTAAAGCTAAAAGGGAGAGAGAAGGAAGAGGTAAGGTGTCTAGCCAATATTACCAAGTGTCCATGGTCAATACCATCACTTGCATGCAGCCCAACAACTCATAGATAGTGCAAATCAAGAGGTACACAGAAACTTGGATCCCAAAATATGTGTTGGCCCCACTCACAAAGAATCCAATACAAATATGTCATACAAGGTAGCCTATCTATGGGAGGAAAATCCTAAATAGATGTGATGCACAAAAACCAAGGTAAAACGACAAGCCCGATGCCACAACTAACTCCAAAATGATATAAAAACATGAAAGGAACAAAAAGAATGCGAAAAATTGCAAGAAAAACATCAGATGTGAGTACATTTCATAAAGTCCAAATTGTGGACAAAAATGCATAACTTGCTCAAACATGGTCCAAACTGGACCAAACATGAAACATAGCTTAATTAACTGATATCAAAGCATAATTTAAAGTTAAATTAAACATCTTAAGCATACAATTAGATAAATTAAGCATCATTAGGGTTTAGGATAGGTCAGGGGCCTTACAATATCATTCATTTGCAAAGGAAAAGCTTCAACCACAAAAGGGTGACTTTGTTTATTGTGACCCACCTATCGTTAACCTCCTCTTTGCCATGAGACCGTTACTTTCCAAAGGGTTCATTCCATTGATAAGGTTTTGTTTCCCTTATACCTTTCTTATCTGAGAGAGAGAACCAATCTTAGAGGATAAAAGAGATTTGGAGATAGATAATGAGAGGCTCATAAGATATAACAAGGTAGGGAATGATCTATTTACCATATAGCTAAGTCACTCTAGGAATATATGCATTTTTTAGCTCAATAGGAGTTTTAATGGCTCTTTTACCAAGGAACACTATATCAAATCAAGAAGGTGGATTTGAACACTCTCAAGGGTCCAAGATTTATAGTGTAACATTTACCTTGCCAATAGTAAAGATAAGAACTAATTATATACATTTTAAGAGAAGTAGTTGTGGATCCCATACATAAATTTCCACTTTTCATCCCTATTGGATAATAATGAACTAAATATCTTTGTGTGTGTTTTGTTATCTATTATAGAGGGATAAAAAGTGAAAATAGGTATCTTACATCCCCAACTTCTTCGCCTAAAATGGATATAATTGGTACTTATTGTAGGCTAATTGAAATGTTACTCTATAAATATGGACACTTGGGAGTCTCAAAATACACCTTCTTAACTAAAAATACAGTAAACTTCCAAAGAGCTATCAAAAATCCCATTGAGGTTAAACTTGTGTATCTTTTTGGAGACATAAACCTTTATTTTTAACACACCTTGACTACCTTTATTTTTAACACACCTTGACTACCACCTTGTATTCCACCATAAGAGCTTACAGCAAGAAGACCTTCTTTACCAAGATTAGGGGTGAAGAGCCTAAGAGGGTCTTAGCTACCCTTACCAAGGGCCACCTTACCAAAAGCATACTTCTCCAAGGAATATCTTTGACCACCAATAGATACATTGCCTTTTGGTGGGCCAGCTTCCCTACAACTCTTTGCCAAGAAACATTTCTTATGGATGGGTGTTTTACTCTACTAAAAGTATCCTTCCCATCAACCTCTCTTAGCCAATAGATATAAGAAATCTTCAAGGTAAAAAT
Source organism: Alisma plantago-aquatica (assembly GCA_963693085.1). Taxonomy (NCBI): domain Eukaryota; kingdom Viridiplantae; phylum Streptophyta; class Magnoliopsida; order Alismatales; family Alismataceae; genus Alisma; species Alisma plantago-aquatica. The sequence continues at coordinate 381,465,114 of OY856411.1, forward strand.
ATATTTGGATCTAAAGAATGAGATAACCACAAGCTATATAAGGTAGGGATGACTTTCTTTACAACATATCCCACTCATTGTAGGGATATGCAACTTTAAACTTAATAGGAATTTTGAGGGATCTTTTATCAAGGTACACCATATAATATTAATATAGGTTCATATTGAGACTCCAAATGGTCCCATATTTATAGTGTAACATGCCTACTAGATGATAGTAATGATAGGAACAAAGTATAGGTACTAGGAGGAGTATATGGGTTCTTTCAAATATGTTTTCTCATGTGAGCCCTCTTTAATAGCTAATTAAGTGCACACATAAATCTGCAACTACCCTAGCATCAGTCATATTTTGTTAAGAAAACTTGTAACATCTAGATAGTAGGGTAGCTTGGAATGTCAGTTAGTTGAGTTTCTCTAAGAAAATATCAATTGATGGAACTTCTTAATCATTTCCTTTTAAACTGTAATCTCAGTTACTTAGGAAAAACCAGATGACATAAGTTACTATTTTGGATATTTATAAACATAAAAAAATCATTGTAGTTTGTTCCAATCATTACAACAACTATTTGAGCTTAATTACAAGACATACATTCTACAGAAGTGATTTACATCAAAGGTATAAAGATATATGCATCTAATCTTCAGACAACTTGTCTTTGTGAATGTTTTGATATTAACTCCAATATTAGGGTTTGCATGTTAGGGAAATTGAATTGGGTTTGTCATTTTCATAGTCATTAAAGTAGAACACTAATACACAATAGTCGTAATCAAAACCTGGGAGTAGGCTATTTATCCTTAAGGTCAACATACTTAAACCAATCAAATATGACGTCACTCTTAAAATTACACAACCCAAACATACTAACCAGTGTTTAATCTCATCAAAGGAGAGATTGCACTAACCATTCACCTTTTTAATTAAATGAGAATAATTAGTAAACTTTTATTTTTTAACCATATGAAATAACTAAAAACTTATTACAATATTAGTGAGCAATTTTGTTTCCTTTTGAAGTCAATGTTTCACAATTCAAATTGATTTAAATAACACACCTAAGAACATAATTAAATCTAGTTTTGATACTTAGTATACAACAAGTATCATCTTATATAATATTTCTATGACACACCAATCACACCAAAATGAGATTGCTCAAAACAAAATGTGGAACTAACACTAATCTTCCAGATTACTAGAAAACATGGTAAATTAAAACTGATTTTATATAACCACAAAAGTGGAGCATATTACATAGAAGGCCAAAAAATATGCCACCTATATCACACATCATACCACAAAGGTATATACATCATTGTTCACTGGCCAACTTGTGACAACATGTCATAAAGATAACATGTTTATACATACAACCCATACGTGTACAACCATGGAACACTTTCAAAAAAACCTTGTATCAAGGTACAACATCTACAATCCCCAAGGACCTCAGAGTACAAGGATGACACATAGGACTATACTAGAAAACACTAGCAGCATATCCAACCATCAATAGCTACTGCTGTCCTTGGTACTCTTCATGAACCTCACATCCCTACCCTATCATGCATGGCCACCTAAAAGATGTGGAAACCCACAAAGTGAGACCAACATCCCAACAAGAGATATAGCTCTTTGCCAACAACTATTATTAACACATCAAGGATAACATAGCAAATTAGGCATTTTGACCAGGTTTAGCTAAATGTTATAAGTAAAACTGATAACACAGATTAAGTAGTATAAGTAACTACAATTGATAAGTAGAACATCTTTTACCTTTAAAAGGAATATGAAGAATACGTATAAAAGATAACAACTAAGCAGTATTAGAAACAAGGCAAAGGGTCTTGCATTGTGAAGCATGTTTAACCCTAAGAAAATATACTACACGGTTGTATTATGTTTTTTATTATGCCCTGAGGAGATTTGGTATACCACTCATTCTCCAACTGACCACTTCTAATTTGAAATTAGTTCCATACAAGATCTTGGGGAGGTAGACTCCTATGATCTCCCACACCCTCAGTCAGTCTGAGTTCATCATAGTAACATATAGAATCAACCTGCAAATCAGCCTACTCTATCTTTTTTTTTGGAGCAGGTAAAATATCACAATCATAAAAAAAGAAATATATCAGAAGCACCCGTATACTGTACAGGCGGGTGAGTCAGCAAAAACCCCACTATCTCAGAACCACCGCACTAACCCTGTACCCGATCTTGGGTTTGGCCTTAACAACCTCACCCAGATTATGCACAAAAAAGTTAAACAAACAGGTATTATCCCTCTCCTCCTTGCCATGGAGTCTCCGGTTCCTCTCATCCCAATTAAAGAAACATAGCCCAGCCAGGCTAAGACCAACAAAAATCCTAAACTGGGCACTTTTCTCCATAATCTAGTGTATCCCATCATCCAACCACAAAGGTGGGGTTCCCCTCCCCCAACCCATCTTCAAGCTCCATCTACACCACAAATATTTTATATAGGAACACCGGAACAAGAGGTGTTCATGGCTATCTTCGTGCGCCTTGCAAAGCCAGCAGATAGCATTGGAGGATAAGGTCCAAGCTCGAATTCTATCCAACGTGGGTAACTTCTTTAGAATACACCGGTAGAGGCAACAACTCCATTTTGGTTTATGGTGCTTGTGCCATAGCACCTCGAACCAAGGAACTTGAGGAGTGTGAAATGAGATGATGGAGCTGAGCTTGAAATCAGCGTCTCACAAGACCCAAGTTCCCATCTGCAACACGTACTCTGATGACATAGATTTCTAGCCCACGGCCATGGCATGCCACACTTTGGACACTTGAGCACCCTGGACCACGTCAAGGTTGTCACCGTATCGCTGCTTCATCCAGGTAGACCACAGGGACTCGTTGTTCCTTAGGAAACAATCAATACGTCTATAGGTACCCATAGCAGCAATGTTGGGCAGATCAACAATGTTAAGCCCACCTTCTTTATAGGTTCTAGCAAGCATCCCCCATGGGACAACATGGTGCTTCCCTCCCCAAATGACAGATACATCTATGGATCTCATCTTGTCCAGGACAAAGGCTGGTGTCACCACTTGGTTACACCAGAATCTAATCTTGGGAATAATCAGAGAACTCACCAGGACCAACCGTCCCACCAGTGACAACTAGAGCCCCATCTACTTGGCCGCAAAGTCCCAAAGATTGTCCACGCACATAGCAAAATCCTTCCCTCTCGCTACACCACTTCTAATGGCGATGTCGAGGTACTTGGTGGGAAACACACCAAGGGGGAGGCCAGTAGCCTCCTTCAGTCTCCCCCTCCTTGCATCACAGGACCTGGATAAATAAATCTTGGACTTGATCTCACTTATGAACAACCCAGTAAGGTTTCCAAATGTCTTCAGCACCCGACGAAGATGCTTCAGCGTCTTTCCATTCCCAAACAGGAAAAACAACACGTCATCGACAAAGATTAGGTGCAGAAGCACCTTCACTCCTCCTTGCCTGAAAGTCACCATCTTCTTCACCCTTATAGCATCCTCAACCAGAGTGGTCAGCACTTCCATGATGAGAGTGAAAAGGAGAGGAGACAAAGGATCGCCTTGTCTCAGACCATTGGAGGCTTTGAAGAAACCATAAGGTACCCCATTCACAAGGATCGAGAAGGAGGTGGTGGAAACACACTCCATAATCAGATCAACCCATCTCCTGTAGAAACCCATCTCCACCATGATTCTCTTAAGATCATCCCACCTGACCAGGTCATAGGCCTTAGCAATATCTAACTTGACACAAGCTTTCTGCGCCCCCGTTTTCACACCGAAGCTGAGGAGGAACTCTGACACCAGAAGCATGCTATCTGATAGATTTTTGCCTCTCACAAACGCTGACTGAGTTTGGGATACAATCCCAGGAAGGACCTTCTCGAATCTGGCCACCATCAATTTGTAGATAACTTTATATACCACGCCACAACAGGCAATGGGCCTCATGTCATTCAGAGAATGCACCAACTTCTTCTTAGGTATCAGTATGATAAAAGAATGGTTGATGCTTCTCACCATATTCCCTCCAACCAAAAACCACCTCACAACATTACACGGGTCTCTCTTTACCACATCCTACATCCTTTTAAATAAGAAAGAGTTGAACCCGTCGAGGCCCGGGGCCTTCCCAGAACCAATGGAGAATAGGTCTGTTTTAATCTCTTCCTCAAAGGCAGGTCCACAAAGATCTCTATTCATTTGGTCAGTGACCCGTCTAGGAGGTAGGTTGCACTGTTGTGAGGAACCCCCATCACAAGAGTTATAAAGCTCGGAAAAGAACACAATAGCCTCATCAGCCACTTCCTCAGGGGACCTGGTCGGAGTACCATCCTATTTGATTAGAGTATGTATATGATCTCTCATCTCATTCCTTTTCATTGCAAAGTGATAAGCACGAGTATTCCTGTCCCCATCCCGAATCCACTTCAATCTGCTCCTTTGCCACAAGCAAAGCTCCTCTGCTTTCTCAAGCTGTTTCCACTTCTTTGTACTTCCCTCTTCGATTAAGATGAGTTTATTATCAAGAGGATCAATTGTCAATTTCCTGGCAGCTTCTGCATGCACCTGCTTCGCATTAGAGACCAGATTCTTAATGCTAGATATTCCCTTCACCCACTCTTTAAGGGCCAACTTCGTTCTTTTCAGTTTCTCAGCCATTACGTATAAAGGATTTCCTCAGACATCCCTCGTCCAGGCCTCCTCAATAGTTCTCTTACAACTCATCCATTCCATCCACCTGTAAGGTTTCTTCCTACTGATCCCATGTGCAAGGTGAACCTATAGCCAGACATGGTCACTATTCAGATGGCCACCCAGCTAGACACATGCTTGGGGGAACAAATCTAACCATGCTTCATTGACAAGAGGACGGTCTAGCTGACTAGAAATTCTCCTATCCACGGCTTATTTATTATGCCAAGTCACAATCCCTCCACTAATATTGAGTTCCATTAAGTTTGTTGCCTCAACTGTCTCATTGAAATGAGCAATGCATGAATCAGGGACCGGCAGCCCTCCCCTCTTCTCACCCGCCTTCCTTATGTTGTTGTAGTCGCCTATAAACAACTGTGGCAACTCCTTTTGATTTGCCTCTCCCAGGATGTCCCACAGGCTGCAACGGCAACTCTCTGCATTGTTCCCAAAAACCCCGGTAACCACAACGTGCAGCCCACCGTTATTGATGTAGCTTGCAGTCATCATCTGCTATGTTTGGAAAATAACTTGCACATCCCAAACCTGAGGATTCCAACCCAAGGCGATCCTGCCTCCCTCCACCTGCTCCAGATTGGAAACACACTCCCAACCCTGAGGAATAAGACCTCTCACTCTATCTTCCATATGTCTCCTTATACTGGTCTCCAGACAGACCACCAAAGTTGTTTTTACCTCCTTAATGATCCCTCTCAATTTCCTTTGTTTGCTGGGTCGAGAGGCATTCCGCAGGTTCCAAGAGAGGATACACATTAAGAAACTCTACGGTGTCCTCCCCTTCTGGGAGTTGATCCGCCTCTCTTGGTCCTCCTGGGTGAAATAGCCACCTTACTCATGCTAGAACCTGCAGCTACCGAGCCCTCATTATCCAGATCCTCCAGTAGATCAAACTGATTTGAGGAATCGACAATGGGTTCCTTGTTCTTCCCATTGCTAATAGGAGAGAAACCCTTCCTTGAGCCACTCTGCACCTCCTGGAATGGCCTTTCAGCAGGTTGTTCACACTCAGGCATAACCTCAGACACCTGCCCCTCACCACTATGTCCTCCATCTTCCACCACAGAATCCTGAGCCCCAAGGCCCGGACACGGATGGGCTATCACCAGGAGGCGGTTCCGCCTCGCAAACAACAGCAACCTCCACGACCACCACTTAAGGTGTATATGGCCCTTGGCTCGCAGTCAGAGGTCCTCTCAATGGCTTCCTCCTAGGCCTGTGTTTCTTCTGCTATCCCCAGTCATCCCTAACTATTGCAATAGGGGGTTCCAGATGAGCCACTCGTGGTCCAGGGCATTGTCATGTGCTGTGCCCGAAAACCTTACAACTATCGCACATGTCAGGAAGCATGTCATACAAGACTTTGATCTCCAGCGTCTTGCCGTCACGGAGCTCAACCATGACCACGGGAGGAGGTTTCTTCTCAGCTTCAATCTCCACGCACAAGTGAGCCGCTCCAGCGAGATTCCCTCTGGTGCGGAAATCAATGACTTTAGGTGTGCCTATGCCATACCCAATAATGGATATGGCTCTTCTGGTCCAGTGTTGTCCCACCTCTGGCAAGGTGACCCAAACTGGCACAGAAGTCAGGGCCGCCCTTCAGACATCTGCCTCCGGTGTCCACTTCCTCGTCAGCACCAGTTGTTGGTCAAATAACCAAGGACCTTGCTCAATGGATGTACCAAGGTCCTCATCCATCGAGAACCTAGCTAGGAACAAGCCTCCCACCATTGGAGAGACCTGCATCTCCCCTCTGATTTTCCACGCTCTCTGCATCCAACCATAGAGCTACTTGATCACCACAGCTTTGTTCCCAAGGACCTAAACGATGATGGATCAACTGTGAAACTCTTACATAGCTTCCACGACCGGGGGGAAAAGCTCATCCATGGACGATCATCTCCTTGAAGAAACACCAGAGCCCTGGGGTCACCAGGAAGCATCACTGGTTTCAGGTTCTGCTAGACAGGCATTGGCTTGGACAAAGTCACCGCCCACGACCTGCCCACTGTCACATCCGACCCAAGATTTGCCCAAGGAGGCAGGTTGCAATCTGGGCCATTGACCTGGGGCTGAGGATCAGGGGAGAGAGTAGCGATGGAGGCTAGAGCAGCATAACCTACCCTTACCTGCTCAGCACCCGCCATCGCCAGGGCAAATTTAGAAGAAATCTCACTGCCTAGTCTATCTTGCTATATAGGCATGACACTAGTGAAATACGACCACAATTGTTCTCCTGCCAGGGTATGATCACAACCATCCTTGAAAACATATCATCTGAGATACAACCTCAACCATTCTCCTATCGAGGTATGAATGCAATCATCCTCCAAATCCAATGATTGTGGATGTAAGGATATATCCTCAACTTGCATCCTCGCATATTCAACAACATGCACTTCGAGTTTCCCACAGAAATTACTCATTTCACCATCCAACAAATATTGATGCTTAAGATAGATATATGGAACCTGGAAACTACATGATTAAGGTTTCACTTGATTAGTAATTCCAATTGTGGGAATTAAGACTGCATCAACCTAGTGGACATACAAACCATAATTCATTCTAGCCAACATAACTGTAAACAACTCCAGAAGATATAAAATGTATGAGGTACATATTTGTCATGACATCACATGATATTACTTCCATACAAGGCCATCATCATTATCACATCATCTTGGAATAACCATCCATTATCACATCATTTGAGGATATCACTTCAAACTAGGCACAATGCCTTTGTCTGGTCATAAGACCGAATCACATAGTACCTGCATAACAACATTATCTCATCATGCCTCATCAAGGTTCATAACCTTTACCATGTGTCATATAAGATATACCATACAAATCACCAGCTATGATGTACATTCAACCTGCAACATTAGGATTACATAAGTAAAGGAGAGAAAACATCATTTCATGCTAATCACTTCAAGGAATATGTGCAATTACATCATATACCCAAATTAAGGTTATGGTTTCCATAGATAGAAAATTAGGGTTTCCATCACATAACTCAACATCAAACCCTAGGTACATCACTTCCCTCATTCTTGGAGCACATTAGGGTTAGGCATCATCACCATAAACACATGCTCAAGAACCCAACGAACATTCAAAACAACAACATGTGTCGATCATGGAGATAGTTTACTATAGCAACCATTAGGGATACTTACATTTAGCAACCAATAGGGTACATCTATGTAGCAACCAAGAAAAACAGACCATGTGTAGCAATCATCAACAACATGCAAATGTAGCAACCAAATAGATGCATGAACATGTGTAGAGACCACATGACTCACATGTGTAGCGACCTCCCAAGATCAAAGTGTAGTGACCAACCAAACTGATCTAGTTGTAGAAACCAAACCAAACTAGATCATTTGATCCAGGTGTAGAAACCAAACCAAACTAGATCATCTGATCCGGGTGTAGAAACCAAACCAAACTAGATCATCTTGGGTAGCGACCAAGACAAGGACAGTGACCAAAGTGGCTTATGATTAGGATTACGATGACCAAACAAAAATCGTAACACACCATCAACATGGTCATAAAACATCTAAGAGACCAAGGAAAAATGTCGACCAAATCAGATGATTAACATCAAGAAGCTCAAGTTTCACCAAGTTGAAACCCCATTAAAGGATGAGCATCAAAACCCTAAAAATGATCATCACAAAATATTAGTAAGGAGATCATACTAAGAGAGAGAAAACCAAACGTACAACACTTGTATAAAAAACCAAAATATCCATCTTCCCATGACATATGAACCATAAACATGGTGATAAAACCAATCATTCAAGATGTTGCATGCAAGCTTAGCAATTACACCATCCATTAAATTTTAGGTTCAAGAATTTTGGTTTAGGAGAAAGAGAAATCTATACAAGAATACTTCATAATCTTAAACCTTAAAACAAGATAACATCATCTATCATCTTATGATCACATTTTAAATCTAGAACAGTATCAAGAAAGTAAGATAAAAGTGCAACAATAGAACAGGGGAAAGTTATATAACCCGCCCCGCCTTGAGGTGAAGATTCACTCCAAAGCCACGAGCTCCAAGAGAGAAGGAAACACCAAGATTGGATCAACCCCAACTCCAAGAAAGATAACCTAAAGAGAAGAAGAACACACCAAGTTCAAATTATGATCAAAAGGGAGAGGGTAAAACCCCATGACAAAAAAGATAGAGCAAAGTAGAAAGAGGTGATCTTCATCTCACTCAGGTACTACCATGGCCAAACCATAGTCTCGACCGCTATGGAGAGAAGTTCCTCAAGATAGACACCATGGTAATTCATAGTCTAACAGCCAAGAGAAGAAAGAAATAGAGAATTTAAGGGAAATGGGATCAAGGAAGGTAAAACCACTTACCAAGGTCAAGGATCACCAAGAACCACCACAAGGAAGATGATCAAGCCTTAGATCACCACATGCAAAGAGGAGATGGATACCTTCTCCAAGATCAACACCTCCACCTACACCACCAAGCTCAAGGATGAACACAAGCAAGAAGAGAGGAAGAAGAGAGCTAAAGGGAATACTTGCATGTGAAAGAAATGGTATATAAATGCAAGGGTGGGAGAGAGGTTGAGATTTCAAGCTATCAAGATATAAGTGCTTCTCAAGACACATGTCTCTCAAAAGCACGACCATGCAAGCACTCTAGATATGCATGCATCAAAGGGTGATAAGATCAAGGTAGCGTAGCGACCACATAGGTCTAATACACCCTAAGGTCAGAACAAAACTAAGGGGAAGCACAATAGGGACCGCTACACCATGTCAGCCAAACAATAGATCAACACCCATATCAACATAAGAAACCCTAGTGACTAAAACCAAGGACAAGGTCTTTAGGTAGCTACAAACCAACCAGTGAAAGGTTTTTTAGTTGAAGCACTCTCAAGGACACAAAACTCATAGGTCGCTAAAAAGTTCACACCAACGTGGTCGACACCACCAACTCAAGTATCCATGCTAACCCTAGCATCAACCCATGATGCCACCTCATCAACCAAGGACCAATAAGGATCCCATATGCACCATTATCTCTCTCGTGATGCCAAGTCACAAGAGGCACAACCAACATGTGACAAATTGCAAGATAAACCCTCAACAAGGTAATGATGGAGCTTCCACTTGCGTGGAGTTGCGTGCACCACTAAAAATCCCAAAGATAGTAAGTCTTTAGGTGTAGCCTTGATTATAATAGATTAAAAACTACACCCACGTATGTTAGGACACATGGAAGTCTTATTGTAGTATAGTTAATGTCAAATCCACGGGACAACGATCTTGTTAAGATCAACAAGATAGAAAATGTTAGAATTTCATTTAACTCCTTAACAGTTGGTTTTTAGATCAAAGAGCTGGTTTGGTTGTTTAAACTAAGTGCAAGTAAAGTAAAATCAAGAAATTAAATTTAAGGTTGTAAACAATGTTAAGAAACCACTAGGATGTGATCGGCTTTCACCACCACTACACATGGATCAAAAGATGCAACATAGTAACATAGCCTGCAATAATAGTCTAAACAGTTAGTATCTTTGTAGATTTAGTTTCCTTTTAGAGAACTAACTACAAGAAGCGTGGGAATGTTGCAAAGCCACCCATCCCCAAACAAATGGTCACTTACTTTACATCATTCCCTTCACAAAGTGTGTTCCTCGACTTATCAAGGTTGTACTTTTATACGTCAACTGATTCTATTTGATAGTATGAAAGTACAATGATGGAAGTGAGTTTACTCCACTCCTCGAAAAACACTCCTAGATACCGAAACAGATGCATGGTGAATACATGCATCAAAAACCAACATCCAATTGAGATTCGAATCTAATAGTACAAACGTAGAAAATTCATACTATGAGATAATAAGTAACACAAGTTGGTGATCAAGCAACAAGCATTCATTAAACGATTGATGTCAAACTAAAAAGAAAGCATATCTCTATTGCAAACTCATGAATTACATTGCATGAAATGAAAACATGGGTAGCGGAGCTACTCCCCGCACCCTAGTGTATTTGACTACTCCCTCATGGCAAGAACAAAGAAGGGGGTGAGAAGAAAGAGAGAGAGAGAGTCATCTCCACGAAGGAGGGAGGAAAGTCGACCCCTTGGAGGAGAGAGAGAAATGATCTTCACACTTCATAGCTTGCTTGATGACGACTCCTCCTCTTCTCACCTTCTTTGTAGATGAGAGAGAAAGTAGCGTGGAGATGGAGTATGGATCTCATACCGGCAGCCTTGGGGCAGTGGGTGATGGATGAAATAGCTCTAGAACAATAGAGGTAGCCTTTGGACATCTCAAAACTTTTCTTTGTGAGGACCCCTCAAGTCTTATTTATAGGCTTTGAGTGAAACTCAAACGGTTTGGGAGATTTGGGCCCAAAGGGTCGTGAAGACCGTTTGGACTCTCTCTCTCTCTCAGTTTGGAGACCGTTTGGACTCTCTCAATTTGGAAACCATTTGGACTCTCTCAGTTTGGAAACCATTTGAGTCATCATGGTTTGGAACTGTTTGCCTTTATTCGGTCTTGGGACCATGTAGCTTCATACAGTCTTAGGACAGGTTTATCTCCATTCAGTCTCGGGACCGTTTGGCTTCATACGGTCTCGGGACCGTTTGACTTTACATGGTCTTGGGACCGTTTGGCCTTCATTCTGTCTTGGGACCTTTTGGTGTCCATCCAATCTTGGGACCATTTGGTGTCCATCCGGTCTTGGGACCGTTTGGTGTGCATTTGGTCTTGGGACCGTTTGGTGTCCATTTGGTCTTGGGACCGTTTGGTGTCCTTTCGATCTTGGGATCGTTTGGAGCTTTTGTAATTTTTTTGTGCTTTTTTGTAAGAAATAAAAGAGGAAAAGTTAGTATGATGGTATATTTACAATAAAGTGGAAAATCAAAGATTGTGTCTAATTTATTTAAGAAAGAGTATGGAAAACTACGGAAAACTAATAAGTTAACATCGCAAAATGGGAGGTTATCACCCCCTCTAACTTAGAGTCTAGCTTGTCCTCAAGCTAGATAGAGCTGAGGCATGTAGTGGCGAGGCAATTTTATTTAGTGAAGATTTCCATACTCTTACTTCAATTATAAACCAGAAATCTCTTAGAGTTTTATCGGGCTTCTGCTCGTACTAACTCTTTCAGGTATTGGGAGTTGCATGGATCTCAAATTTCTTCCTTATCATGTAGCTCGCATTGGGACCACCTTTTCCTCGATCACATTTTGTGCATGTTTTTAACCCCAATCAGTTTTATACTTCTTTGAAAAACCTACTGGAAACTAAGATAGGCATGAGAGTTGGCTAAAGGCTGATGTGTAACTCCCCCTTTTAGTGGGGGAGGGTTTATCTAAACTTTTAGGATCTCACTACCGAGCGTGACACATTTGCCTTTGTGAGGGCATCTAAATGTGTCGGCTGGGTGAGTCCTTTATCAACTTTTTCCTATATTCAGAGACCTTAGGATCTCATTACCATGCGCGACACATCTGCCTTTATGAGGGCAGTTGAATGTACCGTCCGGGTGAGACCTTTATTGGTCCTTCATATAGGTCCTTAGGCGTGGCACAACTCTCATGTTTTTATTCAACACTCTGGCTTTTATTCTTATACTCATAGGCTTAGGAGTTGGATATTTAGGAATTTTGTTTGGGCTGCCAAGCCTCTTTTGAAAAGAAGAAAATTATTCTTGGAGTCTCCTAACATGCACTTATTTCAGTTTCGTACTTGGTGGTCCACTTGTGAGGTTCCTTGATTTGTATTTTACCTGGTTCCCTCCCATCCTTGGAAGAGTTTTGGATGGCTTCGGCCATGATGTTAACTTGTGGAGAGTCTGGAGCAGAGTTGAAGCAAAAGCATGGAAATTGGGTGTGAAAGTAATTTATTAATTCACTATTACATGCCTAAATGCATTTTCTATTATTGCTTTTTGAGGACTACTTTAACTGGGGGTGACCTTTTCCAAGAATGATGTTATACTTATGTACAAGAATTATTCTATAGAAGAAATTACTGAAAAAAAGTCTAAATGTGAAAGGAAAGATAATAAAATGCATAGAAAAACATGAGTGAATAAAAAGGAGCAGAGGGAGAAGGGTTGAAAAATGATACCTCACCCTTGTCCAGTGTACCCCCCCCCCAACTTATCACTCACTCTGTCCCCAGAGTGTCAAAGTGATAGGTTGAGAAGTACATGGACATAGGCATTAGGCTTCTTTTAGTCCTTTGTTAGCTCCATGTGTTCGGAGAAGATTAGCTGTGAACTTTCCCCATAGAGCATGGTAATACAGGTCCGTCATGTCCTCTACTGGTCTTCCAAGGATAGCAAGGGTGTACATCCAGTAGAGGACATGGAAATTGTAGTCGTTTGATTCTCAGAGATGTTGGGGGCATCTGTGGCTGAAGGATGGGCGATGAATGTGTTATTTATCGTACGCCCTTGTGTGCTTGCTTAAAAGATCATGTAGTTTGTTAGCACATTCCTTTTTCGCCTTCTTCGTGGGTGTGTTAGCTGTTATAGTATATTGGTTTTGGTTAAGATCATATTGTCTATCAGAACTGTTATAGATGATTGTTGTACCTTCAGGAAGGTTTGTCACCAGTAACATCCAATGCTCTAATTGAAGGAAAGGAAACATAATGAATTTCAGAGTTTTATGCTGGAGGTAAGAGATAAGAGCCTCCATGGTTCCGAAGCTCTTTATCTTTAGTAGGTCATCCTTCATGTAGGCAGATGCAATGTAAACCATAGGATGGTTTTGTCCGAGGAGATATTGATAAGCAGTCATTAGGCTCACAGATAGAGATCCTTGTAATTGTACGGTTTCACAGAGGGTATCTGCCATGACTAGAATATCTCTGGCTAAAAAAATGAGTTCATCTTTCTCTGCATAAAGCCTAGACATGATGAGTCGGAGTTCATTATTAGAAAGATTCTTGTAGGTTGTAGGGTCAAAGTTAGGAAACATCGGCTCTATGGTGGGTAGGGGCACCATTTATGTGGAAGGTCTGTTAATGGTTGTTGGGATACCAATTTGATGTCTCCTACAACTTCTGCGAAATCAAAAGTGTAAGGGTCCCATTGTCTTTTTTTAGGAACCGTGGCAGGTTGTTGTTCTGTCTCCAACTCCATTAACATTTGTTGGAAAGGTCACCTTTGTGGATGTTGGATGGTCGAGAAAAGGTAGCGATGGATGTCGTCTGGCGCCATAGTCAGGTCCTTGAAGAAACTTCTGTCACATATGAGTTCCATGATGTAATGCCCTGATAGTGAGTGAAAATCTTCTGTGGTCATCCTGGTGAAGGTGGTTTGATGAGTAAGTGCTTGAATGTGGCGTATAGTGCAGAAGGCGCAATCCCCAGATCCGGAAGTGGTTTGGACTGGTGGAGCAATGATTAATAACCAAGGTTCATTCCAACCATTCTTGAGAGAAGGGCAGGAAACCCAAATTAGTTTGAGAAGCTTGAAGGGGATGCATCTTGCTTCTCCGACTTCTTCTCCAGCAAAATTGATTGGTCCGGCCTTTAGTTTGCTGGTACAAAAGTTGTACACCTTGGCGTCGTGGGCCACGGTGTCAACGATCATGAGTAGCCAGTGGCCAAACACTTGAAAGGGGTCGGTGAGATATCGCACCTTTCGAGCGATCCCAACGAGCAGTCGCTCTATAGATTTATTGCGTAAGTCCTTGTATAATAGGCTCATAGCCAGAGCTGGTGAAGCGTTGAAAATTGGCTGAGGTCGATTTGAGGTTCTATATATTTTGACAGAGTTGGCAAGAAGGACACGTAAGATTGCCATCTTCACTATTGATTGCGGTCAAAGGATGGTGCGAAAATCATCGCGTGTCAAATTGCGCTTAGTTTTTGTGTTTGTGTAGATGATGTCCCCCCCTTCTTTGGCATCGTCTACGATAGTGTTCAGGATGAAGATATCCTGGACATCTAAGGTAGAGATGGCCGCCATGTCTAGGTCGTGCATCATCTTAGGTAGAGGTGGCGGCGGGGGATGCTCTTGCGAGGGTGGAGGGGAAGTCTACACTAAGTCATCCATGTAATGTTGCAGATCATCATCTTGTTCTGATTCAAAAGCAGAGTTGAGTTCAATGTCTGTGTCAAGACTCACTCTATCTTCTTCATCATGGTCTGGGGGAAAAGGTGAAGATTTCTCTGGGGCAGAGTGTTGTGGAAGGTGTGTTGTTGGTTGACTGGTGCTGGTTCCCAATATACATTGCTGGAACTCAGCAAACACTTCTTATTTGACCATTTCCCCCTAAGATCCCATGGCTGAGTAACCATTTCCCCCTAAGATCCCATGGCTGAGTAGTCAAGGAATTGATCCCCATATGACATGTTAACGTTGTCATTGTGATCGTGGGATTTGGGATCCTTTCAACCTTCATGGTGGTCTTTGTCATATGCTTTCTTTGGAGGTTCTTCTCCTCGATTGGTTCCCTCCCCAGCATTTCCTGGGTCATCAGGTTTATCATCTGACGAGGAAGTATCATTATTGGAGTCAGCCAAGGAATCAGAATCCTCATCGTTTTCATCTTCATCGTCATCTGCCTCTATATCTGTTGTTTTGTTAATCATTGTTTTCTTGCACTATTGGTGGGTAGCGTGTAGCTCGTCAAATGCCACTTCCAAATGCTCATGTGTTTCAAGAAGTGCGTCATGCATTTCTTTAAGATTCGAATAATGTGCCTCAGCAGAGAGGAGTCACACAGAAAGGTTTGTGACTTGGGCTCATAGGTGATTGATTTTATTTTTTGACGACTCCTCTTGGAGACTATTGAGTTGTGCAAGGATGTTAGTGATGTCGTCCAAACACGTGCTGAAAGTAGTTTGCTACTACTTAAGCTCGTGAAGGCTCTCTGGTAGAGGTTGAGTCTTCTTAGAGATCCTATCCACTTATTGAACCAATGTTGCTTTCTGGCTTTTCACCTCAAGCACCAACTGTGGCAATTGTTGTAGGTGGTCATAAATGTGTTCGACTTGCGTGGCCGCTGCTTCCTTCCATTGGTTGATGCTTGAGAGGATGCCTGGTAAGGTGCGGTTTTGTTCGTCGATCTTGGCGACCTTTTTAGTAAGACCCTGCATAGAATAAATATTAGATTGCATTATGTTAGAAGGGTCGGTGAGGAGGTTTCAGATGGCATCAAATTGACGTCTGAATTCCTCATCGACATTTGTAAAAGGGACCCCAGAAATGGATGGGTGGGATGGCTGAGGTCGCGGTGGAAGGGTGGTAGTGTCTTGTGAAAGAGACACTAATGATGGTCCCGTGAACTGCATGGTGGTTGTAGATGGAGTCACTCGCGGTGTCGGGTGGTGGCGGATGTGAAGGGTGGCGACATTCTGGGAGAAAAGGGTGGATCCGTAAATGTTGATGGGAAAGCAGTGGAGGTGGAGGCGAATGAGGTGAAAGTGGGGCCGGGCATTGATGTGAATGGAATGCCAGATGAGAAGGTGATTGAGGGGGAGGATTCGAGTGGAGGTTTGGATGTGGGGAAGGGATTTGTTGTTGGAATTATTGTGGAAAATGATGGGAGGGTTGTGGATTGTGGAATGGTGGAGGATTGTAGCGTGGTGGGGGTGGTGGTGGAGGTAAGCTCAACATTTAGACTCATGATGAAGGAGTCTAGTGATGAGGTGGTGATGTGCTCTTCAGGGAGAGGAGGTCCTTCTTCTGAATTTGGTCTTGATGTCGGCGTCCCTAATAGTTGTTGTGTTTGCAAATTCCCTTTGGATGGTCGTTTCACCGGGATTTTTGTTATTCTAGCTGCCGGGGCGGCGATGCTATATATGCTCTGTCTGACCTACCTTTGCTTTCTTTTCTGCTACTTGGACCGACGCAAGTAGGTGAGTAAGCTCCTCTTCAGTGAAGAGAAGCTCATCCTTGTCATAATTTGTGAGCTCTGGTAGAGGAAGCAGCGTCCTAGAAGATTTTACTGTGGGACAAAAGATGTAGTGTAGCTTAGCATCCTTTTCCTTAATGATGTATGAATTCTTTAAAGTTTGCTCGTTGGTATGGATGTCTCCCTTGATCTTCATGCATCTGGGCAGTAGTCTGTCCATCTTGAGATAATTTAGAATTGAGGCTATGTGTCCTCTAACACATACTTCTTTCCCGAGGGCGTAAGTTGTGTGCTTGTGTATCAATTGCCTTCCTATGTTGACCGGAAGCCCATTAAGGACAGACCAGAGGACGAAAAGATCGGAAATTCTAACATTTTCACCCTCTGTCTTGGGGAAGAGTGTGCATGTGAGGATTTTGTGTAATGTGCGCACCAATCTAGAATGAATATTTGAGGCCTTGTAGGTCTTTGCCTCATAGATTGCGATCCCTGTCAGGGATTTCCAGAAGATATGCTTGTTGAACTGGGAGCTTTCAACGCCTACAACTTTGGCTTTTTCCAACTGCTACTTGTTGTCTATAAAGATTTTGTTGAGTAGGTTTTCTGTTATGACAACTCTATTGCCAAAGAGTATGGTTACTAGCCTACGGTCGCCTCCGTCTCTTGATCTGTCCATTATGTCCATTGCTTCTTTGTTGAGGAAGGTGAAAATTTTAGTTGTTGGCTCAACATAAGAATTCTCTGCGACAAAATAGAATCTTGTGAGGTTGGCATTGTCGAGCAAGGTGAGGATTCTGTCATAAATCCCCATCTTCTTCAGTACGTTGGAACAGACGTACTTTGTCGGCTTCAGTGTTTTGTCAAAGGATGGGAGGGTGTGGATGAATAGGTTTGCTGGTGGTGGTGTTGTAGTGGTGATGGTGGAAAAAATAGGAATAGTGGTGGTAGCAGGAGTGGTAATGGCGGTGGTGGTAGTGGTTGATGGAATTTATCCCGCCAGGATTTGTTCCCTTGTAGTGGCGGGATGGACCTGCTTCCTTGCCTGTTTCTTTGTAGGTTGTTCTTTGGCAGCTTCCTGGGCCTTCTATTTCCCCTTTGTCCTTGTTGATGGGGATTCCTCTTCAGGAGTTGTCTCATACTCTGAACCTTCGTCACTAGAGGAAATCTCCTCCACTTCTTCAATAGGGTCTTTGGATAGGCACCTGTTGAGTCAGTCGATTTCATTCATGACATTAATAAGGTCAACCTTTGGTGGGACATGTTCAGTCTTTTCATAAGTGTCCATGATGTGCTGGAGTTTTATGCGGTCTTCCATCAGTTGCTCCCTTGTCCAGAAGGGAGCGTCAGCAGTTCCGGTGGCTTCTTTTGCAGGGGAGGCCATTATATAATCGAAAGAGTATATATGTTAAAAGAGAAGAAAAATTGTGTAAAGAATTTTAGCATTGAAAAAAATGAAATCGTTTTCAGGGTGAAATCATATTTTCTAAAACCGATTGGGTCCAAATGTTTTACTCCAAATGATTTCAAGGTTGTTTGGTGCAGACAGATTCACGACCGTTTGGCTCCAAATGGTTTCAAGACCGTTTGACTCCAAATGGTTTCATGATCGTTTGGCTCCACACGGTTTCAAGACCATTTCGCTCCGAACGGTTTGAAGACCATTTGTCTCTAAACGGTTTCAAGACTGTTTGGTTCCAAACAGTTTCAAGACCGTTTGGCTCTGAACGATCAAAACCACGACGAAGGTGAAACATTGGGGTCGTCAGTTGTAAAACGGGAAGAAACAGCGGATGACGGTGGTGGCATGTGCGTCAGCGTTGAAGATAGCACTGATGAAGGAAGAACTCATCGTTAACATTAGAATGGACAACTTTGGTTGGTTCTACCTTGCTACTATGGACGAAGAAGGCGATGGTGCTGAGGGTGAAAGTGACGACAACGGCGACGAATTGACGAACGTCCAGAATGACAGAGATGAAGTCACGAAAGGGGCGTGGAGAAATGGTGGCGTCGCCAGCGACGTCGGCGATGGTTGTAGAGTGAATATGAGTCAGAAGCAGAGGAACATGATGGAACAAGGTTCACATGAGGGTTTAGAGAAATCGAGAATCAAGGGAAAGAAAATGATGGGGGGGTTATATTTATAGATAACATTGGGCGTCGATACAAATTCCCAATGGCAAACGGTCTGGAGACCGTTTGGGGTCCAAGAGGTTTCGAGATCGAAAGGACCAATCGGTTTCATGACCGTTTGAGTCCAAACGGTTTCAAGATCGAAAGGACCAATCGATTTCGAGACTGTTTGAGTCCAAACGGTTTCGAAACCATTAGGTTAAGATTTGATTAGGTTTTTAGATTTTATATTTTTATGCTTGTTTTGGTTATTTATGTGATTTTTTTTATTTTCATATTTAAAGGAGATAAGCCTAAATCAAACTAAGAGATTAGAGAAAAATAAAATGTTGGTACTCAGATCTTGGGTTGCCTCCCAAGTAGCGCCTGGGTTTTACATCGTTGGCCCGACAAAAAATCTGATTTTGTTATGTCGATGTTGAGGGATCGTGGATCGCGATAGTTTGTCTTGGTATTTTGTCTGTTGGTGTGTAATATCTCTTCAATCTGTGGCCATTAACTATCTGTTATCCCCCATTATTATCAAGGATGATTACTGCTTTGGTGGGGTAGATGTGTTTAATTGTGAAAGGTCCAGACCATTTCATGCAGAGCTTTCCAGGGAACATTTTAAGTCTGGAATTGAAGAGGAGGACCTTGTCCCTGACAACAATGTCTTTTCTTTTGAGGTGGCCATTGTGCCACATATTGGTTTGTTATGTATAGATCCGAGCACTTTGGTAAGCTGTCATTCTAAGCTCTCCAAGTTCTTGTAGTTGAAGTTGTCTATATTCACCAACACTTTTGAGATCAAAGTTCAGTTGTTTGATGTCCCACCAAGCTTTATGTTCTAGTTCAACCGATAGATGACATGACTTTCCATCACCAGACAGAACGGGGTTGTTCCTATCGGTGTTTTGTAAGCCGTGCGGTATGCCTAAAGGGCATCGGGGAGCTTGGCAGACCAATTAGTACGATGTCTATTGATTGTTTTTTCTAAGAAAACTTTCAATTGTCTATTCGAAACTTCGACTTGGCCACATGTTTGTGGATGGTAAGGTGTGGCGACCTTATGGTTGACCCCATATTTTCTCAGGAGGGCTTCGAAGCTTCTTTCCAGAAAATGGGTTCCTTCATCTGATATGATAGTGTGGGGGACTCCGAATCTGGGGAAGATGAAATCTTTGAACATCTTGATGACCGGCTTGGAATCGCAGGACACAGTGGGTATAGCTTCTACCCATTTCGAAACATAATCCACAATGACTAATATGTAAGAGAATCCATAAGACGAGGGGAAGGGACCCATGTAGTCTATTCCCCAAACATCAAAAAGTTCAATTTCTTGCCACAAAGTGAGAGGCATTTCATTTCAATTAGTTATACCGCCAGAAAGCTGGCATTTATTGCAAGATCTTATAAAATCATTGGAATCTCTTGCTATTGTTGGCTAAGAGAAACATGATTGTAGAACTTTTAGAGCGGTCTTCTTTGAACTCATGTGCCCCTAGTGGGGCCAGAATGATAGTTCTCTAAGATAGGGGTAATTTCCTCTTCTGGTAGACATCGATGAAAAATTATGTCTGCACATAGACGAAAAGATAGGGCTCATCCCAGAAGTATTAACATCATGGAGGAATTTCTATTTATCGTGGTGAGAGGCGGAAGGGTGGATGATTCCTGTATCCAGATAGTTCACTATGTCAGCATACCAGGGAAATCTGGTGGTAATTTTCATAAGCTGGTCGTCAGGGAGGGAGTCTCAGATAGGTATATTGTCATCGTCTTGACATTCGATGCGACTTAGGTGGTCATTAATGAAATTTTCCACTCCGCTCTTGTCTTTTATTTCAAGATCAAATTCTTGCAACATTAATACCCAACGGAAGAGTCTGGGTTTTGCATCCTATTTTTGAATAAGATATTTGACGGCGGAGTGGTCTGTATATACTATGACCTTTGATCCAATTAGATAAGAACAAAATTATTCAAAAGCATAGATGACGGATAAGAATTCCTTTTCAGTAGTAGTATAATTCTTTTGCACCTCATCTAAGGTCTTGGATGCGTAGTATATTACATATGGCTTTTTGTCCATTTTCTACCCCAGCACAACCCCTATGGCATAGTCGCTAGCGTCACACATTATTTTAAAAGGTTGTGACCAGTCAGGCGCTCTCAGAATGGGTGCAGAGATTAGAGCATTCTTCAAGGTTATAAAGTTATTCAGGCATTCATGGTCAAAGTTGAAATCAACGTCTTTGGTCAATAGGTAGGTCATAGGTTTTTCTATTTTTGAGAAGTCTTTGATAAATCTTCGATAGAACCCAGCATGACCCAAGAAAGCTCGCACTCCGCTTATGTCTTTGGGTGGTGACAACTTTGAGATGACATCGATTTTTGCCTTGTCTACTTCAATTCCTCTTTCGCTTACTCGATGTTTGAGGACAACACCTTCGGTCACCATAAAGTGACATTTTTCCCAGTTTAGGATAAGGTTTGTTTCCTCACATCTCTGTAGGACTTTACTTAGGTTGAGCAAATAGTTATCAAAAGAATCTCCATATACAAAAAAATCATCCATAAACACCTCCATAATGGTTTCGATTAATCCTGTGAAGATAGAAGTCATACACCTTTGGAAGGTTGCGGGTGCATTGCATAGCCTGAAGGGCATCCTTCTAAAGGCGTATGTGCCAAAAGGACAAGTAAATGTCATTTTTTCTTGGTCTTCGGGGTGAATTGGGATTTGGTAAAACCCAGAATATATGTCGAGGTAACATAAATATTTTTGGTGGGCTAGCCGCTCAAGGACCTCGTCAATGAAGGGTAAGGGAAAATGGTCCTTCCTTGTTGATTTGTTCAATTTTCTATAATCAATGCACATTCTCCAACCAGTAACGGTCCTTGTAGGTACTAGTTCATTCTTATCATTTAGGACAACAGTGGTTCTTCCCTTTTTAGGGACCATTTGGACAGGACTAACCCACTGAAAGTCAAAAATTGGAAAGATAATACCCGCTTTCAAGAGTTTAAGAACTTCGATGCGAACTACCTCTTTCAGATATGGGTTCAACTTTCTCTGGTGTTCCCTCGAGGGTTTGAATTCTTCTATAATAGGTAGTTTATGAATGCATAGAGCTAGTTTTATGCATGTTAGGTCAGTCATTTTGTACCCAGTTGCGTTCTTGTGCTTCCTTAGTTCAGTGAGAAGCCTTTCTTCCTGGTCGTTAATCAGAGAGGAGCTAATGATAACTGGACATAATTTTTCTTCATCTAGGAAGACATGTTTGAGCCCAGATGGTAGAGTTTTCATTTTCTTGGCTTTGGATACTTCTATTGTCTCTAATATGGAGACAAATATCAGATCTTCAAAAGTGGCTTCTGGGGATTTTTCAGCTTGCTCCAAGTATTGCAGGAATTGCTGAACTAACTCGTTGGTTCAAAATTCAGCTTCTGGATTTATTAGAGCATCCTCTAGGGCATATGCTGGTTCTGGATTTGCTTTCTTGAGTTGACACATTTTATCAATAGCTTCAAGCAGAAAAACCTCTTTGTGGATACTACAACTCTTCAGGCTGTTGAAAACCCTGAATTGAATAGTTTATTTACCCAGCCTCAGGGTAATTGTGCCAACCTCGACATCAATTAATGCTCTAGATGTGGCGAGGAAGGGTCTACTAAATATTATCAGGTACCTTAGGTCCTCTTTTATATCCATAATGACGAAATCACAAGGGACATAAGAGTCCCTCCCCACTCTTACTGCAATATCTTCAATGATTCCCAAGGGTGCAGTAATGGTGGAATCGGCGAGCTGGATGGTCATTGTTGTAGGCAACAAGTATGTAAACCCCAATCTTTTGCACATGGAAAATGGCATAATTGATATGATCGCTCCCAAGTTGGCCAATCCCTTTTTAAAAGAAGTGTTCGCAATAGATAATTGTATGCCAAAGGAGCCAGGGTCCTTCTATTTTTTTGGCATTTTACTAAAAATGATATCATAAGTGGTTTGGGCTAGCTTGACAGTTTCATGCTCCTATGTCATATACTTCTTTCATAGAAAGGTCTTCAGGTATTTGGACCAGGATGGGATTTCAGATAAGACGTCGAGAAAGGGAATATCAACATAAAGTTTCTTAATTGCTTCTTTGATTTTCTGGAATCTAGAGTCTAGTCTGGTTTCCTTTAGCCTGCCAGGATAGGGTATCCTTGGCTTATATTGTGGAACCTCTGGTTCTTTGGGACCTTGTTCCTTTTCATTCCTTTCTTCATCTTCTGGACATGATTCTTCTGTTGGGATGGTTTCAGTTACATCCCTATCTTCTTGATTAACTGAGATGGATTCAGTAAGAGCACGACCAGACATTGTTGTTGTAACATCCCAATCTTTTTATGCAAAATTTCCAATATACTTTGTTCCTTGCATGCTCTTTTCCTAATTACATGATTGTTGAGGACTTAAATGCAATTTTCCCATGTTAGTTTTTCAAATTCATTTTATTATGTCCAATTGCTCTATTATCCTTTTTTCATTTAAAGAAAATGTTTTCATTTATATGTATGCTCTTTTGTTTAAGAAAATGATGCTTTTATGACAAATTTTCTCTCTCATATGGTAATTAGTGAATTACATGTTTAATTGCTTGCTTAATGGCCCTCATCTTGTTAATTGAAAATAAATAATATTTAGTGCACATTTTCATATCTTAAAATTCTTATTTGATAAATTAATGGCTTTATTTACATTTAACATGGTCATTTAAGTGCACATTGTGGTTTTTGCTATTTTAGGCCTAAAACGTGTAAAAGAATAAAATCTAACCTGATGGAAATATTCTAGACACCCTAATGTACCTATGGTTAAAATTTGAACCCATTATGACCATGTTTGACCCCCCATTTAAATTGGGAAAGATTTGAATATAAATTGACGAAGATTTGAATGCCATTTCATTAATACAAGCAATTAACCTAAGGTTCGTTTTATTTTTACTGTCATGCGTTACTTTCTTCATTTCTCGCACGTGTACACGACAACTCTTAGATCTAGATCCAACGGCATGACCGTTCTCTTCTACCTCCGCTTTTCTCACGAGCAGAAGACGTTTCATAGGTCGTCTTTTCCCCCAACTTCATTCTCACACCACAAGCCATCACTGCTCTCGATTCTTTCAGCAATGAAACGGTGAGATCAATCTGATCTGAATGAGCCCTAATTCGTGCACTCTCGTGCCCGATAGAAGAAACACCCAAATAGGGCTCGCAAAACCCCCCTTGCACAGACACCGCTACAGCCGCTAGCACCTCCACCTGAGCAACCTAAGAGCATCGCCGGTCCCCGAGAAGCTCTTCCCTGGCTTCAATTTCCCCTCCTACGCCCTCACGAGCCCCGAGCTACTCGCTTTTGGTTTCAGGCGACCTTGGCTTCACCACTGGCTTTTTACGGTACCTCCGGTCAAATTAATGGCTAGGTAGCCACCGAGGGACCTTCTTCCTCCTTCCTCTTTTGCTGTTTTGGCTCACGATATGCCCAATCTCCATACCCTATAGTCGGGTTGATTGGTGCTCACCGACGTCACCTCCATGCTGCTTCAGAGCCTCTCCAGCCAAGGTGACACCGCCCAAAGACTCGTCTAACCCCGACCGATCCTTCATAACCCTTGTTTGGTTTTTTTACGCCCCGAGTCAGCGCGGAGATTTTCTACTTCTCCTCTCTGTTTTTGTTGGTTTCCCGATGAGCTCCAGGGCCACGCTGGTCCTTTCCTCTATGGAATTGCTCACCCGACTCCGGGATAGCCTCGCTCTGGTACTACGGATGCTGTAGAGATCTCAAATGCCACCAACATCTTTCTACTTTCTCAGGTTCTGATCGGAGATGAACCTCCTGGTGCTGCTCTCGCAATGGAGCAAGCATGGAGCAATCCAGGTCACGAAATGACATGGGTACCCCTATCATCCTTTTTAATGTTTTTCACCCGCGAGGGTTTTTTGGGTTTTCATGCCCTGTTTCTTTGATCGCTGAGGCAAGCCCCATTGCCGATTTGGCCATGCCCGATTGGGCCAAATCAGAAAGCAGGCCCACTGATTCCGGATTTGGATATATATTTATATACGTGGCATTATCTCAATTTGTGATTGGTCAATTCTTTAGAAATTCGTATTAAATCGCCTGATTATCAGAAAAATCTGCAAAAATGTGTTTTGGAAAGGATTTTCGATGAGGAATCCGATTTTGTGGTTTTTATCGATTGATGCTTCTGTTTTCCCATCTTAATATTTATATGGACAAATTAGGGTTTAATTTGAATAACAAAGGATAATTATGTTAATTACAGGTGATTAGAGGCTCAACCAAGTGAAGAGACTTGACCTTAAGGTGACCCACTCTAGGTAAGCGGGCCATGCATATTTGGCACAAGTACTTTGGTTTATTGATTGTTACCTATAATTATGCAGATTTGGTGATTTCATGAATTATGAATGTCCATCAAGAATGTATTATGTATAATTATCATTGATTGCTTGATTGTTTAATTATAGTCTATGCTATGAACCTGATTATGATTATGATTATGAAATTAAGGTTAAGGAATCATGTTCAAGAAGGGGAAAACCCTATTATGGTTTATGAGGGAGAAATCCCATTATGATTCAAGGGGAGAAATCCCATCATGTTAAAGTTCAATGATCATGTTAATGTTTAAGATAATGTTAATGCCATGTTAATGATCAAGTTAAATGGAATTGAATTAGTTTTTATATGCTCCCGAATCATGGACCTCAAGGGGTCGTCAAGGGCTTTCCTAGCATCAAGGGCTTTCCTAGCAATCATGTGCTCCTTAGGGGGCGTCATAGAGGGACGCATATGTTCACTGTTCAATTCAGCATGCAAATTTATGAATCATGAATGCTTAAGAAAATCCATGTTAAAGTTTATGTCAAGTCACGTCAAGTAAATTTTATCATGTCAAGCTATATTTACTTTTATGTCATATAAGATGCCAAATACCACTTACTGATGTGTTTTTTGTTTTGCATGGCTGGGGACGAGATGTCCGCAGAAGTTGGAGCTAAAGGGAAGGAGACAGCTTAAGGAGTTCCACAAATCCAAGGATCTAAGAAGTTGTTGCCTGGTGGGACGTCCATCTATGGAGATCCTATATATTTCATGTTATCTTGTTTATGATTAACATACCTTTAGGAGCATGATGTAGTTATCTTTCCAAGAAGAACTTATGTATGAATTTATGTTTCAATAATGCCAAGTGTGATTTGTTTCTTGATATGAGATCATGTATGTGACACTCTCTCACTGACATGCCAAGTACCCCACATTATGGATAATGTTGGGGATTAGGCTGTGCTTCCGCTGGTTATGTAAGTAACCCTAGGGAGGGGTGTTATAGTTGTAACATCATTTAATTGTTCTGGTCTATGTTGATCGTGTCTTGGATTTACTTCTGGCTGGCCAGTGAAATTTCCCACTGGAGGTTTTAGCTGAGCTGCTATCTGTGCTAACTTAGTTTCCACAGCTTTTTGCTGAGCTTGCTGGTTAGCCAGCATGGTTTTCTATGATTGCAACATTTGCCTTATCAAGGACAGTTCATCAGTCTGCTGTGGTGGGGCATTCTTCTGTTGGAACTGAGTGAGTTACTGATGCCCTTGAGGTGGTTGTTGTTGAGGTGTTGGCAACTGAGGTTGCTGTGGCTGTTGCAGCTGAGTTTGTTGTAATTGCGAGTGCAGAGGAGGATGAGTATATTGGTAGTATGCAGAGGTATTTCTTGGGTAGTTGGATCTCTAGAAATTGTTTCTATAATTCCCTTGATTTTGGTTGTAGTTGCTTTGAAATCCAGGTGGTAGTCCGTTGGAGGATCCACCGTGTGTTTGATGTTGTGGGTTAGCAGTCCCCACAGGATTTCCAAATTGAAAACCAGGAAGATTTCTCAGTTGATTTGGATTATAGTAAGCTTGTCCTGGTATGGAATGAATGGAATTTACTTTTTCTGGCATCTAATCCTCAGGGTGTTCAATGATCGGCTCATACCGTGGTTGAGGTGGTTGTAAATCCATCATTACATTGTATAGGAGACCACATGACAATGTGGGATGATTTGATGCATGACATGCCTCGCAAGTTCCTGTAGCTGCTTTAGCTTGTTGGGGGTTCTTTTTTCTGTCATACTCCCTAAATGATGCTTCAAGGGCTTGTTGTTTGTTGTCTATATTCTTCAAAGCTTTGGCTATGTCTTACATTTCTATAGATTCTTCAGCTTTACAAACCTTTAGAACTCCTCCTGTGGTCGCCCTCCCCCAATTGGATTGATTTTCCTCTCCGAGAGTGATGATTCTCCATGCGTCTCCGTAGTACTATCTCATAAAGTTTCCTCCAGATGAGGAATCTAAGAACTTTTTTAATTTCATCACTTACTCCCCTGTAAAAAGTTTCTATGAGTTGATATTGTGAGATTCCATGGTGAGGAAATTTCCTCAAGAGTTCCTTGAACCTTTCCCATGAGTCAGCCAGTGACTCTCCCGGCAGTTGAAGGAATTGGTAAATTTGTCCTCTGATTTGGTAGGTTAGTGACTGGGGGAAGAATTTCTCCAAGAACTTCTCTTCTAAGGGAGCCCAGGTGGTTATTGGCTCCCCGTCCAAAGAGTTGTACCAGCTTAGTGCTCTTCCAGATAAGGTAAAATTGAAGAGTCTAAGCATGACTGCATCCATGGTTGTTCTAGCTTGTGGCACCAACCTGCAAAGAGCTTTGAACCTCTTCAAATGGTCCATGCAGTCGTTTCCGGCACTTCCAGAAAATGAGATGCCCTGCATTATTTGGATACATTGTGTCCTAATCTCAAAATTATGTGTGTCGATGAGTGGTGGTTGGACTGGATGGTTGTTTTCATAGTTCTTGGGAATAGCGTAGTCCCTTAGTTGCTTTCTCCTTATCAAAAGTTGCACAGCAGCCTTGGCTGCCTCATTCTCAACATGGATGCGGGCTTTCTCTTCAGCCAGTACTTCAGCCTGAACTTGGGCGTGCATGTCGGCAATGAGTTGCGCTCGCTGGGCTACTATGGCAGCATTGACCCTTTCCATCACTAGTGTAGCTTGGTGTTGATCTTTGGCCATTTGTCTGGCTCTTTGACGATTAAGTCTAATGCGGAGGTGGAAACTTCTCTCTACCTCAGAGTCATACGTTGGATTAGGGGAGAATCTAAGATTATGTGATGGTTGCATACACGTCTTCTACCTGAGTAGAGGAAGAAACACACTTTTCAGCTGATGCAGGAGAGATGATGAAATCAAGAGAATATGGAGTAATTTAAAGAAAAAGTGTAAAACCCTAACCAACTAGCAAGATGATAAATGAAATTAAAACATTCCATTGTCCCCGGCAACGACGCTAATTTTTGATGGAGCTTCCACTTGCGTGGAGTTGCGTGCACCACTAAAAATCCCAAAGATAGTAAGTCTTTAGGTTTATCCTTGCTTATACCAGATTAAAAACTCCACCCACATATGCTAGGACACATGGAAGTCTTATCGTAGTATAGTTAAGGGTCGAATCCACAGGGCAATGGTCTTTTTAAGATCAACAAGATAGAAAACGTTAGAATTTCATTTTACTCCTTAACATTTGGTATTCTGATCAAAGAGTTGGTTTGGTTGTTTAAACTAAGTGCAAGTAAGGTAAAATCAAGAAAGTAAATTTAAGGTTGTAAACAATGTTAAGAAACCACTAGGATGTGATCGGCTTTCACCACCACTACACATGGATCAAAACATACAACATAGTAACATAGCCTGCAATAAGAGTCTAAAAAGTTAGTATCTTTGTAGATTTAGTTTCCTTTCGGAGAACTAACTACGAGAAGCGTGGGAATGTTGCAAATCCAGCCATCCCCAAACAAATGGTCACTTACTTTACATAATTCCCTTCGCAAAGTGTGTTCCTCGACTTATCAAGGTTGTACTATTATACGTCAATTGATTCCATTTCATAGTATGAAAGTACAACGATGGCAGTGAGTTTACTTCACTCCTTGAAAACCACTCCTAGATACCGAAACAGATGCATGGTGAATACATGCATCAAGAACCAACATCCAATCAAGATTCGAATCTAATAGTACAAACGTAGACAATTCATACTAAGAGATAATAAGTAACACAAGTTGGTGATCAAGCAACAAGCATTCATTAAACGATTGATGTCGAATTGAAAAGAAAGAAAATCTTTATTGCAAACTCATGAATTACATTGCATGAAATGAAAACATGTGTAGCGGGGCTACTCCCCGCACCCTAGTGTATGAGACTACTCGCTCATGGCAAGAACAAAGAAGGGGGTGAGAAGAGAGAGAAAGAGTCATCTCCACAAAGGAGGGAGGAAAGTCGACCCCTTGGAGGAGAGAGAGCAATGATCTTCACACATCATAGATTTCTTGATGACGAGTCCTCCTCTTCTCACCTTCTCTGTTAATGAGAGAGAAAGTAGCATGGAGATGGAGTATGGATCTTAGACCGGCAACCTCGGGGCAGTGGGTGAAGGATGGAATAGCTCTAGAACAATAGAGGCAGCATTTGGATGTCTCAAAACATTTCTTTGTGAGGACCCCTCGGGTCTTATTTATAGGCTTTGAGTGAAACTCAAACGGTTTGGGAGATTTGGACCCAAACGGTCATGAAGACCATTTGGACTCTCTCTCAGTTTAGAGACCATTTGGACTCTCTCGGTTTGGAAACTGTTTGGACTCTCTCGGTTTGGAAACCGTTTGAGTCCTCATGGTTTAGAACTGTTTGCCTTTATTCGGTCTTGGGACCGTGTAGCTTCATACAGTCTTAGGACCGGTTGATCTCCATTCGGTCTCGGGACCGTTTGGCTTCATACAGTCTCGGGACCATTGGACTTTACACGGTCTTGGGACCGTTTGGCCTTCATTCGGTCTTGGGACCATTTGGTGTCCATCCGGTCTTGGGACCATTTGGTGTCCATCCTGTCTTGGGACCGTTTGGTGTCCATTCGGTCTTGGGACTGTTTAGTGTCCATTCGGTCATGGGACCGTTTGGTGTCCATTCGGTCTTGGGATCGTTTGGAGCTTTTATAATTTTTTTGTGCTTTTTTGTAAGAAATAAAAGGGGAAAAGTTAGTCTGTTGGTATATTTACAATAAAGTGGAAAATTAAAGATTGTCTAATTTATTTAAGAAAGAGTATGGAAAACTGAGGAAAACTAGTAAGATAACATCGCAAAATGGGAGGTTATCAGATAAATTGCAACGTGGTCAAAAAGCAACACATATATAGCATAACTAGCATAACTAGCTCAAACATTAACCAAACTACACCAAACTGAAAATATATTGGTGTCACATGTTATTAAGGTGCATCACATGATTAGATTAAGGTTTAATCATCTTATGCCCCCCAACATGAAAGATCAAGCACTAAGCTAGGTCAGGGGTCTTACAACCATAAACCCCTAACAAGGATTTTGCCCCCAAAATCCTACATTAAAAGAGAGGGATAGTTCTTATGAATCTCATCCTCAAGCTCCCTCCTAGATTCCTCAACAACATGTTGATGCCACAAACTCTTAACCAAAATGATATCTTTCTTCTTTATCTTATTCACTATTATATCTAAGATCAAAATTAGACCCTCCACATATAATGTGTCCTCCTCTAACGCTATTTCCATAGGATACAACACTAACTCTATGCCTAGGTGACACATCCTCAACATGGAAATGTGGAACACCCGATGCAACCTATGCAATTTAGGTGGCAACTCCAACTTATAAGCCACTACAGGGTAAGGTCCTAACACACACCACTACTGGGAAAGCTCCCATAAACCTAGGAACCAACTTACCCTTCTTCCCAAACCTTAACACATCTTTTCAAGGAGAGACCTTGAGGTACATCTTGTCTCCCACCTCAAACTCCTAAGGACTCCAATGACTATCAGCGTATGCCTTTTACCTTTCTTGGGATACCTTCAACTGTTTTTGTATCATATTGATCTCCTCTTTTGTCTATTGTACAAGCTCTTGTCCCAAAAGCTAAGATTCACCACTCTCATACCAGCACAAAGAAGGCCTACAATGTCTCCCACAAAAAGCCTCATAAGGTGCCATGTTGATACTCCTTTGATAGATATTGTTGTAGGCGAACTCAATCAAAATGAGGAGTACATCCCAACTACCAAAAAACTGTAAGACACATGCTAGCAAAAGATCCTCCAACATATGTATAGTCCTTTCAGACTGTCCATCTATCTATGGGTGGAGCATCATACAGAACCTTAACTACGTACCCATTATTGTATGCAAACACTCCCAAAAGTGACTGGTAAACGGAGGGCCTCTATCTAACACGATGGTAGCTGGGATACCATACAAAAAATGATCTCATTGATGTACACCTATGCTAACTTGTAAGTTGTATATGTTGTCTTCACAGAGAGGAAGTGTGTTGAGTTGGTCAACCTATCCTGTAACACCCTTGAGCTGGGTTATACTTTAACCCTAGGTGTTTTGATTAATAAATATGATTAAATGCTTGATCTCATCTTGTGAAAGGTAATTAGGTCTCAAGAGGAACTTATATTGCAATTCTAGTCCTTTTTTAACATTGTTGAAATCAATGTTTTGTTTGTTTTGGACTAAAGTGAAAAATACCCAAGTTGAGGGGTTTAAGTGCAATTGTGCATGATAATATGTTCCTCATGTGTTGAAGCATCATGAGAGTGAATATGATGCTGAGGTGTGGTTTATGGAAGCCTAAATACTAAGAAAGAGATAATAAAGCAATGTTTGTGCATTAAAACCTAGTTTTGGTGTAAAGTGCAATTTACCCATAACCTAGGGTTCAATATGCAAATTACCACTTCAATAAGGTCCTTAATGCTTTTTGGAATCATTTAGAGCAAAGCAAATGAGAGGGGTGCCTCATTTGAATTAATTTGGAGGAGAGAGAGAATCTTGATATTAAAATAATCAAGATTTAATCCTAATTGAAACCCTAATTCGATTCAGGGAAAAAAATGAATGTATTAATAAAAGGGCCTTCAACCAAAATTAAAATGGTTGTATTCATATGTGTTTGTATAAGCCTAAATCCTTGCAAAGACACAAGCATATCCTAAGGAGGTGAAATTCCACTCACCATTATTATAAGAAAAGAATTTCCACTCAAATATGGATATTCTTATTATAAGGGTTAAGGTGCTTAATTTCTTTTCCCTTAATTCATGGATAATGGAAGGGAGTTCGGTGGGGATAGAGATGCCCTTGCATTCAAGAAACCAAGGGGTAATTGTTGGCAACAATTTTGGAATTAAAAGACTTTTATAAAGTATCTTCTCTCTCATCAATTTTTCTTATAAAAGTACCTTTTCCAACCTGCCTAAGGACTTTTTCGGATTTCCTTTCTTCCCCTTGCTTGAAAAACCGACCAAGAAGGCTAAGGACATCAGGGAGCACGTCACCAACCTGTTGGTAAGGTTCTTGATCCATTTC
Organism: Alisma plantago-aquatica; assembly: GCA_963693085.1. Lineage (NCBI taxonomy): Eukaryota > Viridiplantae > Streptophyta > Magnoliopsida > Alismatales > Alismataceae > Alisma > Alisma plantago-aquatica. The sequence goes on from OY856411.1 coordinate 381,497,386, forward strand.
ACCTTCATTCCATGGTGGAAATCGAAAATAAATTATGGATTTCTTCCTATTTCGATCTCCTCTTCAATTCTAACCATTCCTTTTCACTCAAACCTTGAGGACGAGCCTTGGAATGGTGAAAGGAGTTGCATCCACCATTTTTGCCATGGACATGGAGCTTTGGAGCTCAATTGGAGGCGGGTTTTATAACTTGATCCCTTTTTCATTGTTATTCAACCATTAATCTTGCAATTTCAATGATTCCTTCATTATCTTGTTTAATTGCTGGTTGAAAATGGTTATTTCATGAAATCAGAAGTTGTTAGAACTCCAGGGACGAAGTTATATGATGATGATATCATCTTGGATACTTTTTCCGAAGAAATCATGGTTCATACGGTTTTGAGTTAATTGCTCATGCGGTTTCACCAAACCGTTTGAGAGCAAACGGTTTGAAACCGTTTGGGAGCAAACGGTTTCAAAACCATTTGAGTGAGTTGACCGAGGGTGGACCGTTTGAGATTACTGTTCCTAGTTATGTTGGTTAATGACTCACCAAATTTGATGGGTTAACTCCCAAGGAATCGTGAGTTGAAGTCCAATCAATTAGGCAAACCCTAATTGGATTAAGTGCTGATTTTCAACTTGATTAATTTGACTTTTTGGGTTATTTAACCCAAACGGTTTCAAAACCGTTTGGGGATTACCCAAACGGTCTCAAGACCGTTTGGAGGTCACCCAAGACCATTTGGAGGTCTAGGGTTGGATATGGTTAAGTGTTTGAAGGACAAAAGATATGGTGTTAACCCTAATCAGCTAAGTGTTGATTTTGCATTGGAATGAGTTGATGTTTTGGGTTGATTGACCCAAACGGTTTCAAAACCGTTTGGGAATCACCCAAACGGTCTCAAGACCATTTGGGGATCACCCAAGACCGTTTGTAGGTCTAGGGTTAAGAATGGTTGACCAATTCAAGGTATAAAGGTACCAAATCACTTTGCAATTAAGTGTTGATTTGATGAGCAACTCAATAGCTCAAACCCTAATGATTTTTCACTAGAATCCAAGAGTTGGATGAGCCAAACGGTCTCAAGACCGTTTGGAGCTCATCCAAATGGTCTCAAGACCATTTGGAGGTCACCCAAGACCGTTTGGAGGTCTAGGGGTGAGTATGGTTAAGCAATTGATGATCCAATGATACTAAGTTAAAGTGTAATCAATAGCTGATTTGGTGATCAATCCAATGATCCAAACCCTAATTGGTTGACTTGGATTTTGATAATGTGATGGGCAAACGGTCTTCACCTACTTGGCCAAACGGTCTCAAGTACCACCTTTACCAAATGATTTCAAACCGTTTGGACTTTGAAAGACCAAGACCGTTTGGGGGTCAAGTAGTCAAAGTTTATTGTAGATTCAATTGATCAATTCAATTGGAAACCTTATGTAATGGAGGTCCAAGGTGATTGAATCTCTCGAGAATAGAGATGATGAATGAATCATTGATCCAATGATGATTAGTAATAATAATCAATGAAGGTACAAAGATTGAAACCCTATTAGTACCTAAGTGATTAGTGCCAATTAAGGGATGAACCCTAATTGTTTATAGGATCAATGACTTGGTACACTATGTCATTCATAGTTGTATGTATTTGGTTGAAGGGATGATATGACCTTATCAAGTTGACATGATGTTAGAATGAATTCATAATAGGAATATAATTCATGTGGTGATTAAGGGTATGATTCTTAAGTAAAGAGATCATGAAACCCTAATCATGAACATAAACCCTAATTAACAGGGTTATTGAATTCTAACCCTAATTGAGGGCAATTCAAAATGAAACCCTAATCCAGGGTAAGGATGTAGCCCTAATCTAGGGTAATCATAAGTGAAACTCTAATTTAGGGAAAAGAGATGTAAATCCCTAATTGGGATGAATAGTGAATCTCCAATTATGGATAATTGAATGAAATCCTAATAGAGATGAATAGTAGACCCAAATTGTGGGAAACTATGGTGGAAACCCTAGTTGAGGGTAATTCCATGAGAAACCTAAACTAAGTATTAACACCACATGATGTACTAATGTTATGTTGTGATAAGAGGCCCTAAGAAGGATGAAGGCATGTGAGACTCTAATGAGGAGTCATAATACATAAAGCCCTAATCTTGGATAATATGACAATGAATCATAATTCTAATCTTAAGTAAGGGTATAAAGAAACCCTAATGATGAGATAGAAGGAATGGCCTTATAAAGGTGAAACATTTCATGTGGTTGAATATATGCAACCTAATTGTAAGCAATGTCTTTACCATTAGACAAGTCCATATCATTAAAGATAGTTGGACAGCTCTAATGTGTGGCCTATGCATTATATGCTATAGGTAAGGGATTAGTGATGGAATGTATTAATAAGGGAAATACCTTAATACAAGATAAGATGGCTAATTCAGGAGAGTCTGAAGTGATGAGAAAGTGATACATCAAAATATGATAGTTATCACATTCAACACTTTAGGGTTTATATGCCTTGATGTTTTCCAAATCCAATATAATTGGGTAAGAAACATATGAAGTGTGTTATGAAACTATTACAATGAAATGTAATGAGTTTTTGCACCTTGATGAGTGTTAATTAATGTACCTTGAGAATGGGGTTAAGCCCAAATGATGTGTATGATATAATCATACCATGATGAGGATGAGAAATGAACTCATACCTTGAATTGATGATCATTAATGCTATATGATGAAAGTAATGTTCTAGAATAATCAAATATGATATCCTTGAATGCCCCAGAGGTATGGAATAATGTATTAAGGGTTGGACAGATAATGAGATCATGAAATCTTTATTAATGAGAAATGGAGAACCCTAACCCTAATTTGGGTAAAGGGAATGAAAAGCCCTATTTGATAGTAAACCCTAATTCTTGGTAGAGGAATAATGGTGTTACTATTGCATCACATGATGTGATGAATATAGCTAGTTTGAGCTGTAACATTTATATAACAAATGTTGATTGGCATTATGTGCCTTAATGTTGTTGTTGCTTAGTAAAAGAAGCAATATGCATGGACTTTCATGAGTCACATGAGTAAGTTGTTACCTAGTGAGAGGTGACAAGATATTTCATGGCCTTGTGAGCCAGGTGTGATGCTTGTGTAACAAGTATCATGAATGCCTTGGTCAGATGACCTGAAGGTGATAGTTACCTGAAAAAGGTATAATAATGCTCAATGATGAGTTAAGGGTTTGAATACCCAGAACCATATGTTTATGATGATGAGAATGTGAAGGGATGAGAATTCCCAATATTGAAATGAGGGACTGAGTTCCCAGGGTCTTTGAAAGACTGATAGATATCTGATAAAAGTAGTACATGTCTCTTTATAGCATTGTTGTAATAAGTTATGTTTGAGAACTTGGCTGATTCTAAAAGAATATGAGAATGTACTTAATAAATCAAGTGAAATCTATTCATGTAGTGCCCTGGCCATAGATCCATCATCGTCAGTAGCTGGTGATGGTGAAATGGGTTTTCCTGCGGGTTAATCTGGAGCATATATGTTGAATATGCGGGGTTTCTCCTAGCCGAAAATAGGAGGATTAGAGTGAAACTTCAGTTGTAAACTCAAGATGTGTATAAGAACATGGTGAACAGGCCCATGGCTCAGTATGAAAGAGCATGAATGCATTCATGGCTCAGGGAGCACGGTGAACTGGCCCGTGGCTCAGATATACTAGCGCCGAGACCTATATCAAGGCGGGCTATAGAAAGGGTAGCCTACGGGAGCTAACCCTGTGACTAAGGTCACTTAAGCAAGAGACTGTGGTCTCGCACTGATCGAGACATGGGAGGTCATGGAGTCTGGCTCTTCCATGGACCTTGTATGGCACCGGCTTTGGGTTTTGCAACCGAAGGTTGGATTTGAGTGGTACGGCTCACCTCCTCAGGGTATAAGTGTGATTGTAAAATGTAATCAGCCGTATAGCATGCTTTCTTAAGGATTGAATACGGAGATTCATTGGCTGATGTTGCATTTCTTTGTGCATTCCTTAGTAGATAAATATTAATTATGTTTCTTTATATTCTCTGCAAGGTAGACAAATGAATTACTTATCTACCATGGGTAGATGCAATGACTTCCTTGAGAATGAAGATTATCTTATTCAGTTCTATGATGATTAGTTCTTCATGATAATGTAAAAGTAACCCCTGCTCAGTTTTAATTTAATAAACTGCTATAACAATGTTTTTGGCAGACAGTTATATCTCTCGCTAGGGCAATTTTCAATTGTCTCACCCCCTGTGGGAAACATTTTTAGGTATGCATGGGAGGCAAAGTAGAAATCCTAGAACAAGGAAAGAGCAACAGCAACAGTAGGGACAACAATAAGATCTCAGGTGGAGATATTGTCTATCTAGTCATACAGATAGTAGTCCTATGTGTCGTCTCTGTACTCTCAGGTCCTCAGAGATTTTAGTCAGTGTCTTATGAATCAATCTGAAGTTTTGGCATGATGCCTCGAGATTTGTATATTGTCTGTATATAATGTTTATAAGACAGTTGATGTTGTAATCCTTGAGAATGAATGGTACAGGTTGTGTACTTGTGAACCAGGATGAATTTGAAATACTTTGGTCCTTGGTTAAAGAGTTTTCCTGTAATTGGATCTCTTGAAAAAAATTTAAATTTTCAGTGATTTTCAGTAATCCGCTGCAAATAATTTTCTTCCGCATTAGTTAATCATGTTTTCGTGAGACGATCGCCACATATCCACTATCACCCATATGGAAACATGACCTTTAGTTGTCCTAGGAAGTCCAACCACAAAGTCCATCATGACATGATCCCATTTTCACTGTGGTATAGGTAACAATTGTAAAGTCCATGCAAGTTTTTGATGCTATGCCTTAACATGGTAACACATAGGAAACCTAGCCATGAACTCAGCTATGTCACACTATGAACCAGGACACCAATACATATCTTTCTATGGTACATTTTGGTACTGCCTGGATGCATAGTGTATATCAAAGAGTGAGCCTCTTCAAGAGACAACTTCCACATATTATCAACATTAGGAACCACTACTCTACTATGATAACACATTGTACCATCTTTTGACGAGTGTAAGCCATCACGCATCTTGTTGCCACACTCTGCTATGATTTGTTGAATCATAGTACCATCACATTATGCATATATGATCTATTGCCTCAACGTAGGCTTCACTTGAAAGTGAACCAACAAACCTACCAACAAAGAGACCTCCAACTTTACATTCATCTAGTAAAGAGACACTAATATGTCTCCTTTATGGCACACCAAGGAAAACAAATGTGTCTCTCTATAGATGATGACGAAGAGAACTTCTTGGTCAAGGCATCTTCACCACATTCACCTTCCCTAGATGGTAATATATGGTGCAATCATAATCCTTAATCGACTCCATCATGTGTTTTTATTGCATATTCAACTCTTGCCTTGAGAAGATGTACAATATGTTCTTATGGTTCATGAAGATCTGAGACTTCTTATCATAAAGGTAATCTCGACAAATCTTCAAGGCATGGACCACAACAGCAAGCTCTATATCATATTTCGGGTAGTTCTACTCATTTTTCTTAAGTTGTTGTTGTAACGACCCCGCCTCCCAGTAACCCCCAATTAAGGGAGACCAAAAAGTTCAGAGCCATTATCCCAATTTTCTAGATCGATGGTTCAACAAATAATCAATAATTATAATTAAATTCTACCAAGACTATACTAAAAAGTTAGAATAAGATAAAACTTTGCATACCTTTTTAAAATCTTGGATATCGGAACTTCTATCCACGCCTGGAATCTATTCCAACTAATACTCCTTGTACTTTAGTTCATATATTCACAATGTATCACTTTACTATTAGTCCTTTTCAATTTTGTACCTAAATCGCCGACAAACAAAATGTCAGTCAGTATAACGAATTATACTGGTATGTGGGGGAACCACAAATCATGCATTTAGTTGTAACAACATATTGTAAGCAATTATAATTTAACAAAACAAAATTTTTTTTTAAACATAACTCCTCAATGCATACATACCCTAGCCTCTGTGTTGTCCCTACAATGGACATGCATGCTACCTCTCATACGGTAGGTCCCAACTAACCCCCATGATCCTACCAATAGGTAGATCAATACCTAGGGTTGAAGAGTCGCATTGCACTACCCATTGGTAGCCCAATCACTAACTCATGTTAAGTTGAAGAGTCGCATGGCACTACCCATAGGTAGTCCAATCACTGACTCATGATAACCTGATGGTCCTACCTAATAGGTAGACCATGTACTAGATCATCCTTTTCATTATCATCAAAGCTACAGAGGAGGACCAGGATCTGAGCTAGTCATGTACACATACTTATGGTGATAGTCATAGTCACTTTATAGTTGCATGAAATAAAAGTCATCCAAGTAGTTATTTTTAGGCAACTTGCAAAACATTTGAGAATCATCATGAAACTAAAGTGATTTAACCATAAGAATAACCACATACCTATACTGCTGATTTTTGAGATAGAATCAACCAAGTAGAAATCCAATCAGGAAAGCAAGTACACAACAAGAATCCTGAAATAAACATACAATTTCCTTTTATCAAGATCTATCCAAACCAACTTGCTTCTTAGAATTTCTATTCCTTTTTAGGGTTTCTACCCCTTTTTAGGGTTTCACTTGCAATTAGGGTTATGCCTTCACTTTTAGTACCATAAACCCAAATTAGACAAAACTACATATAAACCCTAAGTTTCTCATCCTATTTCTCCTAATAGGCTTAGGATCATCATTTAACAACATATTTCCATATTTTCGAATTAAATATGATTTTCTCTTCTTTTACCCAAAATATAGGGTTTCTATATGCATATTCTTCATACTTGGTTTAAAACCATAAAACATGAAATTATTCATCTAAATCAAGTTCAAGCATAACATTATCATTTAAAAAGTTAATATTACTCGAATTAACCTATTAAGCTTCATAGATTCATCCATTGATCTCAATTAGGGTTTCTAACCAAATTTTAATACATTTTCCATCAAATTAACATACTTTTACAAAAAGTGACGAAATTAGGTTCTCAAACCATTTTTATCTTATTCCTCGTATTTTTTTGATCAACTTTCAAATATTATGTTTTTTCATTAGAGTTTCCTAGTAATTTCTATGAATTTTACAAGAAAACCCTATTTTCTGGAATAGTCAAGCAGAGAGGGAGATTACCAAAAATTGTCGTCCATTTGATCAGTAGTCTATTGGTCCGCCCTTTGAATCTGATTCTCCTCATCATGTGCAAGCTAATTTACCCAACCACTCATCAGATCGTTGGATCTCCACGCATGATTACAGTGGAATCTGATCTAACGACCACTACTTCTCGTCCTCCTCCTTTCCTTCGCTCAACCCCACGATGGTGCTGTGGCGGTGCTCTCACCGGAGCAAGGTCAATCTAGGGACCTAGGGCATGAGAGAAGAGGGTAAGCAGACGGTTGGGTTCGTGCAACTCTGAGGAATCGAGAGGGGCTCTATTTATATGATCAGGGGGTCCCTTTAGGGTTTATCAACCTTGCTTCCGCCCACACCTTCAGGTGATTTGGGCGTTTCTTCTATATGCATCTAAAGTACGAAAAATCAAGGTCTATGAGGTGTGGAATTCCCTCCAAGACTCAACTATGAAGTTTTCGAGTTCACACATGTGAATAATCGCGAGAAAAATCGAAGGGAACTTCCTTCTATCCGCTTCCAGAGTCCTAGTTCGTTTAGAACTAGATAAAGAGTGCCCCCTATTGGATCAAGATCCAACGGCCCATATCAATTGCGCCCAAACAAAAGCGGGCCTACTTTCTATTTTAAGGAAAAATCCTTATTATTTTAAAATAACTTGGAAAATACATAACTCTCTAACCTTGACTCTGTTTTATCCCAAAATTTCAGTGAAACATAATAATGACTTAATATATCATCATGCCAAATTTGGGATCATTATCCAAAGAGATTGTTCCCCTTTATTTAGGTGCAAGTTATTACTCAATTATGTATATTTCTCACATATTTTCTCTTTCTTTTGCCATTATATTATCACCTTGGATTCCTTGGACCTCATGGAACCTTAAAGGCACAGAATCCCACCTTGGGAAAATATTCATTTTCCTTTTCCCTTATCTTTTATCCCTTTTCTTATTTATTCCTTTATTAAATGAATTCCTTTTCCTTTATTTTTTTTCTTCTTCTAATTGGGCTTAATATCCAATAAAGCTGACTAAGCAACCAAACAAGGCTATTGTAAATGAAATCCATCAAATACAAACAAATAAAACAAATTTTGATTTCATTTATCATTCAAAGGAGATTTACAAATCTCATTGCATGGTTTAGAAAAATGAGGTTATAACATCCGCCCATCCTTATAGGAATTTTGCCCTCAAAATTCAACAATCAAACAAACAAGTCAGGATATGCTTTATCCATGTCCGTCTTCAGCTCCCATGTGGCCTCATCCTCTCCATGGTTCTTCCAAAGAACCTTTACCATCTCTATATTCTTACATCTGAGCTCTTTTACCTTGGTATCTAGAATCTGCAAAGGTGGCTCAGGATAAGTCAGCTTCGCTTGAAGCTCAATAGGCTCAATGCTTAGCACATGGCTCAGATCTTGCACATATTTCTTCAGATTGTACACGTAAAACACATCATGCATCATACTATACTGAGGGGATAATTCCAAATGATATGCAGCTTCACCAATTCGTTCTAACACCTTAAGAAGACCCACATATCAGGGACTCAACTTTCCTCTATTCTTGGCTATAGCTCAGAGTGGTCAAATTTTTAGAAATACATGCTCTCCCACAGTGAACTACACACTAGTCTGATTCGCATCAGCATATGACTTTTGTCGATCTTGGTCTCTCTTCATCCTCTGCTTGATCAAAGAGACTTTATCTGCATATAGTTGGAGCTCATCTGACCACAACAGGGTCCTTTCACTGACATCATCCCACTGAAGCGGTGACCGACATGGTCTCCCATGAAGATCTTCATACGGAGGCATCCTGATACTGGGTTGGTAGTTGTTGTTGTAGGCAAACTCGGCTAACAATAAGTACTATTCCCACAATCCATCCCAATCGAGCACACAAGCTCTCAACAGATCCTCTAATGTCTGGATCATCCTTTCTAACTGACCATCCATCTGGGGGTGATAACTGGTACTGAATTTCAACCTTATACCAAGTTCCTCTTGAACATGCTTCCACAACTTGGAGGTAAGCTTTGGGTCTCTTTCAGAGATGATGGAACTGTGTACGCCATGCAAAGGTACTATCTCTCTAATATATAGCTCAGCTAGGTCTGACACGTTGGCAGTGGTCTTTAGGGAAAGGATGTGTGCTGACTTGGTAAGGTGATCTACCACAACCCATATCGCATCATGACCTCTCTTGGTTTGGGGTAGACCCACCACAAAATCCATGGTGATATGCTCCCATTTCCATTTTGGAATCTCTATAGACTGTAAAAGTCCACCAGGTCATTGGTGTTCAACCTTCACCATCTGGCACGTAAGACAGCTGGCCACATATACTGCAATGTCTCTCTTCATTCCTGGCCACCAGAAAAACCTCTGCAGGTCCTTAAACATCTTGGTAGTTCCTGGATGTACTATATACTTAGAACTATGAGCCTCTTCTAGGATACGTTCCTTCAACGGTGAATCTTCAGGAACCCATATACGATTATCGAATCTAATCCATCTGTCTACTCCCACTGAGAGATGGGTCTATGTCTTCTTCATCAAGCCCTTCATCTTGTCGAGTTCCCCATTGGCCAACTATGCTGCTATGATTTCACCCAACAATTCTGAATGTATCTAGATGTTGGACAATCAAACTCGGCCCTCTAACGGTTGGGGAGTCCATTCTACCCGCTCCTCTAAGCTCTTCCAATGATTGGACAAAACATCTGCACACCTGAGGTGTTTCTGACACAAAGCATCAGCCATGACATTTGCTTTTCCAGGATGATAGGCGATGGTGAAATCGCAATCCTTCATGTATTCCATCCATCGTCGTTGTCGTAGGTTCACGTCTCTCTATGTCAATAGGTACTTCAGGCTCTTATGGTCGGTGAGGATCTCAAAGGTAGCACCATACATGTAATGTCTCCATATCTTCAACGCATGGATGATAGCATCCAGTTCTAAGTCATGCGTCGGGTAGTTCACCTCGTTGGGCTTGAGTTGCCGGGAGGCATATGCAATCACATGTCGATTCTATTCCAACACACATCCATGTCCCATCTTTGAAGCGTTGGTGAATATCACAAAACCCTCATTACTGGAAGGTAGGGTCAACACTGGGGCATGGGTCAGCTTCTCCTTCAGCTCCTGGAAATGAGCCTCACATACATCGGACCACACAAACTTCACATTCTTCCAAGTCAACATGGTCAGTGGCAAGGCGGTCTTTGAGAAATCCCTGATGAAGCGTCAATAATATTCGACCAACCCCAAGAAGTTGTGAATCCCAGAGGGGTTCCTCGGTGCAGGCCAGTCTCGAACTGCTGACACTTTAGCTAGATCTACGGAGATCATTCCTCCTGAGATGATGTGTCCGAGAAACATGACTCGGTCTATCCAAAACTCACATTTAGAGAATTTCCTATAAAACTTCTACTTTCTCAAGATATCAAGGACTCTACTCAGGTGGTCTCAGTGTTGTTCTAGGACATCTGAATAGACCAACATGTCGTCTATGACCACTATGACAAATGAGTCAAGGAAGGGTTGGAACACACTATTCATAAGGTTCATAAAGACACTAGGTGCATTGGACAACCCAAAAGGCATAACCACAAACTCGTAGTGTCCATAACGGGTTCTAAAAGTAGTTTTCAGAATGTCCTCACTCTTGACTCTCAACTGGTGGTATCCCAATCTCAAGTCAATCTTAGAAAAGACTCGAGCTGACTTCAACTAGTCAAACATGTCATCTATCTGGGGTAAACGGTATTTGCTCTTAATGGTAGCCTGATTGATCATCCGGTAGTCTATGCACATTCTGAGTGAACCATCCTTTTTCTTCACAAAGAGAACCGGTGCTCCCCATGGTAATGTGCTAGGGCAAATAAAACCATTATCTAGCAGTTCATGTAGTTTTTTCTTCAACTCGAGCAACTTGTCAAGGGCCATCCTATAAGGTGCTTGTGAAATAGGGCTCATCCCGGGAGCTAGCTCTATCAAAAAACTACCTCTCTCTCTCAGGATGGATCCTAGGAAAATCATCTGGGAAAACATCCACATAGTCCCTAACTACCTCTATTTCCTCTAAGGGTTGCACCTTTGGCTCTGGCTCAGTAACTACTACTTGGAAAGATTGACAACCTTTGGTCATCATCTGCTCTACCTTCAAGGCTGACACATACAGGCTAGTGGTGGCATCCTTCCTACCCCTAATGATGAAAGGTGGGTGACCTAGTTTCTTAATGATTACCTTCTTCTCCCTACAGTCAATGTTGACCCTATAAGTATAAAGCAAATCCATACCAATGATCACATCCGTCATTCATGTCAAGAAGGATAAAATATGTAGGGAACTCATGATATCGATATTTAATAGGTATCACCTGAGTTTTCAAAAGGGATGTAAATATTTGACCACTCGGGGTTGTAACATCTAAGACATACCCTAAATCCTTGACATCCAAATAAATCATAGTTGCAAGATTTCTCAAAATGAAAGTATTAGTAGATCCAGAGTCAAATAAAACTTTTACATTATGTCCCATGACTTCAAGCATGCCTACATTATTTTTCACCATTCATTAGACCATTACATGCTTATCTTAAAACATAAAAGAAAACTCTAAGGGTTATTACCCTCGATCAACCGATTAGCATTAGCTTGAGCCTCCTCATTTTCAATAACAAACACTTGAGCTTATCTTCTTTCTCCACCAGGTGGAGCTGCAGCTACAGGTGGGACTACCAGAGGTGGGGTTGCTACTAGTCCTGGTCCTCTTGGGTCAGGAAGAGGACAAGCAGCTTGGAGATGTCCCTCTTGTTGACAATGGTAGCATGTCTTCTTCTTATAGCGGCACTCACCTGTATGCCACTTTCCACAGGTGTGACATTTAGGCCAGTTGTTCTCTTGACGGGGTTTTACTTTTCCTCCATGTCTTCCTTTGGTATGATTATGTCCTTGACCTTTCTTGTGATCATTCTTCTGGCCTTGGGTTCTTTCAGTGAAACCCAAATATCCTTTGGGTGGATTCTGAGTAGGCATCATTGTCCTCTCCATGTCGAGGGCGGTGTTGTAAGTTTCAGCAAAAGTTTTTGGTTTACTTGCCATGACATGGGGCTTGATGGTAGGGCAAAGATGCTCTATGAAGTGGTCCACCCTTCTTTCCTCATCCATCATGTGTCCAAAGTGCTCCAGGATGCAAAACATGTATCCAAAAACCTTAACAGATGAGTTACCCTGGGTTATGTTGGTGAACTCTCTTTCCTTTTCCTTCATAGCTGAGATAGGGATGAATCTTGCATTGAAGGTAGTCTCGAAGTTGGTCCACACCATCAATTATTCACTTAAATCTCGTCCCATGATATGGTTTTCCCACCATATCTTGGTTGTTCCTTCTAAGAGGTGAGCAGTAAAAAGCACCTTCTTGTTTGGTTATACCTCCAACATGCAGAATCCATTCTCGACTTCCAGCAGCCAAGCCTCTGCCTTATTCGCCAAAATTTCTCAATGTTCAGCTTGACAAAGTCTAGAATGGTGACTCTATGTTATGGACGAATGGGAAGCAATTCACCATTCTCGTCTCTAGCTATGTCCCTGAGGGCCAGAGCATTGATGGCCTCAGTCAGCCTCTTCTATTGTTCCATCCATAAGGCGTCCGGGGTGTGAACCACCATTGTCAGTTCTGGACCACCAGATTGGTCCTATTACACTTTGGCCTTGTCCTCAAACAAAGGTTCCTCTTCCGTTTCCATCTTAAGGTTGGCAAAGGGTATCTGTTCAGGATTGGGGACTTCATCTACAGCTCCTTCAGGTCTCTTCCTCTTCTTCAAGGATTCACCACCATGGTTCCTTGTCTTCTCAGAAGATCCCTTTCCCTTATGGGAAGGCCACCACCATTGGTGGCATCAGGGATAGCAACGGTCTTCAATCGAGCCATCTACATAAGCATACAAATAGACCTTTAGTCTACATTTAAACTAATTATACTTATGTCGATGACATCTTACATATCTTTTTATTAATTTGATGGAGGATTCCTTAATCCTTAACATACTTACCCATACCTCAAGAGGGTGGGGAAGTGAGAGAAAACCCTAAATCTTAGTATCCTTAATTGAATTAGGGTTGAGAAGGGACGAAAAAGATGAGATAGTCCCAAAGGTATCTTATTTTGAGTCAGAACCTAAGACATTTGTCAGGCTGTCACACTGCATCTGGGAATCCTCATGACCAACTAGCACGGCAGAGGAAAATATTGCTAGCCCCCAGACCGTGATCCTTTTCTAGACACCTCTGTCTTTCAGAAAATCCTATAATAACTCCCTCGGTTCTATAGAGTTTGTTAAATTTATTAATTATTAAGGATTAAATGAGGAACCAATGCTCTGATAACCAAATGTAATGACCCTTCCTCCCGATAACCGACAATTAAGGGAGACCAAAAAGGTCAGAGCCTTTCTCCCAATTTTCCAGATCAATGGTTCAACAAATAATCAATAATAACTATTAAATTCTACCAAGACTATACTGAAAAGCTGGAATAAAATAAAACTTTTCATATCTTTTTAAAATCTTGGATTTCTAAACTTCTATCCACGAATGGAATTTATTCTAACTAATCATCCTTGTACTTTTGTTCATATATTCACAATGTATCACTTTACCATTTGTCCTTTTCAATTTTGTATCTAATTTTCCGACAAACAAAATGTCAATCAGTATAACGAATTATACTGGTATGTGGGGGAACAACAAATCATGCATTTAGCTGTAACAACATATTGCAAGAAATTATGATTTAACAAAACAAACTTTACATTTTAAACATAACTACTCAATCCATACATACCCTAGCCTCTGTGCTACCCCTGCAGTGGACATGGATGCTACCTCTCATATGGTAGATCCCAACTAACCCCCATGATCCAACCAACAGGTAGATCAATACCTAGGGTTGAAGAGTCCCATGGCACTGCCCATAGGTAGCCCAATCACTAACTCATGTTAAGTGGAAGAGTCACATGGCACTAACCATATGTACTCCAATCATTGACTCATGATAACATGATGGTCCTACCTAACAGGTAGACCATGTACTAGGTCATGCTTTTCATTATCATCAAAGCTACATAGGAGGACTAGGATCTGAGCTAGTCATGTACACATACTTATGGTAATAGTCATAGTAACTTTGTAGTTTCCTGAAATAAAAGTCATCCAAGCAGTTATTTTTAGGCAACTGCAAAACATTCGAGAATCACCATGAAACTAAGGAGATTTAACCATAAGCATAACCACATACATGTGCTGATAATTTTTGATATAGAATCAACCAAGTAGAAATCCAATCAGGCAAGTAAGAACACAACAAGAATCCTGAAATAAACATACAATTTCCTTTTATCAAGATCTATCCAAACCAACTTGCTTCTTAGGATTTCTATTCCTTTTTAGGGTTTCTACCCCTTTTTAGGGTTTCACTTATAATTAGGGTTTTGCCTTCACTTTTAGTACCATAAACCCTAATTAGACAAAACTACATATAAACTCTAAGTTTCACATCCTATTTCTCCTAACAGGCTTAGGATCATCATTTAACAACATATTTCCATATTTTCGAATTAAATATGATTTTCTCTTCTTTTACCCTAAATTAGGGCTTCTAGATGCATTATCCTTCATACTGGGTTTAAAACCCTAAAACATGCAATTATTCATCTAAATCAGGTTCAATCCTAACATTATCATTTAACAGGTTAATATTACTTGAATTAACCTATTTAGCTTCGTAGATTCATCCATTGATCTCAATTAGAGTTTTTTGGTCGGTCGAAAATGCAATCTCAATTAGAGTTTCTAACCAAATTTTAATACATTTTCCATCAAATTAACATACTTTTACAAAAGGAGACGGAATTAGGTTCTTAAACCATTTTTATCATGTTCCTCGTATTTTTCTGATCAACTTTCATATATTATGTTTCATCATTAGAGTTTCCTAGTAATTTCTATGAATTTTACAAGGAAAACCTATTTTCTGGAATATTCGAGTAGAGAGGGCGATTACCAAAAATTATCAGTCATTTGATCAGTAGTTTGCTGGTCCACCCTTTGAATCTGACGCTCCTCTTCGCACATGAGCTAATTTAGCCGGCCACTCCTCGAATCATTGGATCTCCACGCGGGATCATGGTGGAACCCAATCTAATGGCCACTACTTCTCGTCCTCCTCCTTTCCTTCGATCAACCCCGCAGTGGCTCCGCGGCGATGCTCTCGTTGGAGCAAGGTCAATCCAGGGACCTAGGGCACGAGAGCAGAGGGTAAGCGGCTGATTGGGTTCGTGCAACTCTGAGGAATCGAGAGGGGTTCAATTTATAGGATCGGGAGGGGGGTCCCTTTAGGGTTTCTCAACCTTGTCGCCGCCCACACCTTTGGGTGATTTGGGCGTTTCTTCTAGATGCATCCAAAATACAAAAAACTAGGGTTTATGAGGTGGGAAATTCCCTCCTAGACTCAACCATGAAGTTTCCTAGTTTGCACATGCAAAGAATCACGAGAAAAATTGAAGGGAAATTCCTTATGTCCATGGCCAGAGTCCTAGTTCATTTAGAACTGGACGATGAGTGGCCCCCGTTGGATCAAGATCCAACGGTCCATATCACCTGTGCCCAAACAAAAGAGGGCCTAGTTTCTATTTTAAGGAAAAATCCTTAATATTTTAAGATAACTTGTAAAAATAATAGCACTCTAACCATGACTCTATTTTATCCCAAATTTTGAGGGAAACATAATAATGGCTTAATCTATCATCATTCTAAATTTGGGCTCATTATTCAAAGAGATCATGTCCCTTTCTTAAGGTGCAAGTTATTACTCAATTATGTATATTTCTCACATATTTTCTCTTTCTTTTTCCATTATATTATCATCTTGGATTCCTTGGACCTTAAGGAACCTTAAAGGAATGAAATCACACCTTGTGAAAATATTCCTTTTCCTTTTCCTTTATATTTTATCCCTTTTCTTATTTATTCCTTTATTAAATAAATTCCTTTTCCTTTTATTTTTATTTTTCTTCTAATTGGGCTTAATAACCAATAAAGCCCACTAAGCAACCAAACAAGTCTATTGTAAATGAAATCCATCAAATACAAACAAATAAAACAACTTTTGACTTCTTTTGTCAGTAAAAGGAGATTTACAAATCTCATTACATGGTTTAGAAAAATGAGGTTATAATAGTTGCAAAGCAAAAGAAATCATGTTCTTGTCTTACACCAGCACACAATCCAAACCATTTTTTAACTCATCACAGAAGATGATGCATCCCTTTCCTTTCTCAGATAGAACCAACACTGGTGCACTGGTCAGCTTCTCCTTCAAAAGCTAGAAAGAACGCTAACACTTGTCATCCCAAACAAATGATGCACCTTTCCTCGTCATCTTTGTTGGGGGTAACGCTATTGCATTGAAGTTCTTGATGAAATTCATGTAATAACCTGTCAAACTAAGGAAACTACAAATCTCTGTCGGTTTCTTAGGCTGCTCCCTTTCCAGTAGTCACTAAACCTCCTTGGGATCCAGACAAACACCCTCAGTTGAACACCCTCAGCTGATATCACGCGTCCAAGGAAAGACACTTCTTTCAGCCAAAACTCACATTGGCTGAACTTGGCATACAACTTGTGTTATCTCATAAAAGTCAATGCCTTCCATAAATGCTTCTCATACTGTTGGCTGTCTCTGGAGTATATAAGGATGTCATCGATGAACAAAACCACAAACCCATCAAGATAAGGCTCGAACACTCTCTTCGTTAGATTAATGAACATTGCTAGTGTATTGGATAGACCAAACCGCATAACCACAAACTCATAACGACCATACCAAGTCCTAAATGTTGACTTGGATATGTCATACACCATGATCTATAACTGGTGATATCCTAACCTCAGATTTATCTTGAGAAAACTACATCACCCATCAACTGATCAATTAGGTCATCAATCCTCGGTAAGGGATCCTTGTTCTTGATCGTCACCTTGTTCGGTTGTCAGTAGTCAATGCACAACCTCATAAATTCATCCTTCTTGACAAATCGCATGGGATCACCCCAAGGGGAAGTGCTTGGTTTGATGAAGCACTTCTCAAGAAACTCATGTAACTACTTCTTCAACTCTTGCATCTCAGTCGGTGCCATCATGTATGGTCTTTGTACCATCGGTTGTCTACTAAGAACCAAATTGATCTCAAAATCAACCTATCAAGGTGGGGGAATATCAAGAAACTCATTAAGAAACACATCCCCAAACTCATGAACAACTAGTACCTCATGGATACTAGGACTCCTCATCTTAGTATCCACCACATGTCCCAAGAATGCTTCACAACCCTACCTCATCAGCCTCTCTGTTGTCATAGTTGGTACTAAGCATGTCAGGGGAATCTTCCTATCTCTTTAGAAGATCCATGAGACACCAATATCATAGAATGTAGCCACCTTGGAACTACAGTCCAAGACCACCTAATACTTCTCCAAAGTATTCATTCCAAGGATCACATCGAATTTGTTCATGTCAAGTGGTATAAGGTCACCTTGAATGATGTGTCCTGAGAAAGTAAGAACATAGGATGGACACACCTTTTGCAACTCAGCGGAACCAACCAAAGGGATATCTAAGATAAGACTATCACATTTATGACTAACATGCAAAGAACAACTCGCTATCACTTCTCTAGTTATAAAAGAGTGTGTCGCACCCGGGTCAACCAAAATGGAAATAAAGTAGGAAGAAGACAAATCAGAATGAAATAACTCCATCTGACATGTCACGACCTGAGGATTGACTTATCCTTCTGGTTGAATCATAGTATATAATTGATTCATTTCCTATTTTCAACCCAATCCTTTATTGGCCTACCCAAACAAACCAACCTGTGATGACTAACTATGTCCTCTTCCTCTGCCATTGTTGAACTACCACTATTGTGACCCTTATTGACTTTGTCTCAGCTATTAAGTCACCTCCTCATCCTTCACAAGACAAAATGACCTAAGATGTCCTTGTTTACCACATCTATAATAGGTCCTTTTGTCAAACTATGGCCTAGATGACCCTATTCCTAAAACTTAAACCGCACTATGAGCTCCTACCAGTGAAAAACTATGCCCTCTACCCTTTCTCGGGGACCATTGTGACTAAACTATCAACCTCTACTGAGGTTGATGTGTTGAAAACCTTGGCTTCTTGAATCCTCCATAACATTCTCCTTGATATTGTATTGGTCTCTTCTTGGCTTTAGCTTCACGCTTCTCCATCGCCAACTGCTCAATCTTCCTCACGGATTCCACAAATACATCTAACCATTCTCTATTCTCTAAAGGTAACACTTTAGTCATCAACTCTAAACTCAAACCCTTCTCAAAATGTCAAATTGTCTACTTATTTGTTGCATCTATGTGCGGGCAAAACCTCAGAAGTTCCATGAACTTGGCCTCGTACTCATTGATCATCATATATCCCTATTGGATCTTCTCAAACTATGAGATCTTATCATCTAGGTAAGTCTTCAGGAAGAATCAGCTAACAAACTCCTATCAAAAATCCAACCAGATGATCACTACTTGATACCTCTTCTCCTCCTCAATGGCCCACCAATGGTCATTAATGACACCGCTAACCTTTCTTAAAGTGTTGAAAAAACTTAATTATCATAATTGAATTCATATAACCCTAATATAACCTTGTGATATGCTTTTAAATCATAATACAAGCTTAAGTTTCAAATTTGGTCCAATTTGGACATTGTTTGAGCAAGTTATGCCTTTTTATGCACATTTTGGAATTTTCTACAATTTACCCAATTGAGAGGTTTTCTTTGCAATTTATCACTTGCATTTTGTTCCTTGGATATTATCTCATCATTCTTGAGCTTTTTGATCCGTGGGGCACTTATTTCAACTTTGGTTTGAAGGTGTTTTCTCCAAGGGTATTTTAGGGTTTACCCCTTCATGGATGAGCTACCTTTAGTATCTATCAACTAATGAGTTATTTGTTTTTCTAGGAAATTCAAGAAATGAGTTATAAGCATGTCTCTATGGATTTTGAGGGAGGTTCTTATGTGTGTGCTTGTATATTCTTAATAGTTTAAGGCCATGGACACTTGGAAAGATACTAGAACTTCAACTTTTTCTTTTTCTTTAAGTTAAAGCATCATATACTTATCCCTAAGGACAAGATGAACCATTTACTCTCCATAAATTCCCTACTTCTACAAACATATTCCTCCCTATGTGCTTCTATGAACTTCCTGTCAAAGGATGAAGAAAGAAGGGACCTTCTTGAAAAAAGAATCTAGGGTTGCAATTGGTTTCCTTTTAGGGTTCAAAACGCTTCCTTCTAGTGATGTTGACGTAAAAGAGAAGAATTCCCTTATTTCCTCCATTTATTTCTTTGTTATCCTTCCTCCTACCTTTCTCCATGTCGGAACCTTGTTGTTCCATGGTAGAAATTGCTCTAAATCTCTAAAACCCTACCTTTCTTGCTCCTTATGCTTAGGGTTTGCTCATTCGATGAAGGAAGTGCTAGATGGATGAGTTCACAGCTTATGATTGGATTGTCTACCATACCTGCTCATGTTTTCTAATGTGTGGGAGTTTATATACTCATTAGAGGCAAGTTTTAGAACTTGTTCCACATTTATTGCTTACCATAAGCATTCTAGCTCATGTTCTTGCTTGAAAATGATGATCCATGCACTAAAAAGCTATGCTTGACTTAGATTTCGATTTTTATAATGTTCCCTATTCTGATTTCAGTTCTAAATGAACCTGTGATCATGTGTACATTATTCCTATGGTATAATATTACTTGTATCAGTTTTTTTTGGCAACTTATGGTGCTAAGCACCTATCAAACAATGGTCAATTTTAGGGTTTTAAGCTGATTTCTTCTATAAACCCATGACCCGATGATGGTACCATTGCAACAACCCAATGGTGTTGTCTTCATGACAACTAATGGTCGGGATCAAAGGTGTAATATGATGGTGACAACCTATGTTCACCCCCTTAGGTTAGGTTTTGGATCAATTAGAAGTTTAATGATCAACCATTGAGTACCTATTAATGTTATCGATCAATGATGAAATTAGCTTAATATTTGATGTTGATTAATGAATATAGTGTTGATATAACAACCTATAGTGACTTAATGGTTACTAATGATGGTGGATCAGGTCTCTACAATCTATGGCAAGTTAAGTATTGTAGTTGTAGCATCAATTAATCCTTAGATCAATGGTTTCTTGGGTTACTTGATGCAATGGTCGGACCTATACTGTAATTGATGGTTTTAACATATGAACATGACCCAATGGTCAAGATCTAATGTTTATTCCTCCAATAAAGTGGAATGATTGCTAATGTAATATTTTGGTCCTAATAATGTGATTTAGATGGTTTCCTTTATATGATCAACTTAATGAGCTTACTTGTTGATAATGGATGGCTTGTTTTAAATGAACAGTCAATTGTGGGTTTTACCCTACTCCCAATTGAACTTTTTGTATTGTTAATCAAGGGATGTCTAGGGTTAAATGGTGACTCTTTCTAGAGAAAAATCAAGGACTTCATAGGTGGTTTATCCAAGGTGTTTACTTATGTAAACAACCAATGGTCTTACCTTTTAAACATCCAATGGTTCTTGGTGACATTGTGGTATGGTAACATGGGTAGAATGATGATAGAACAAATGGAGGGTTACACTTAATAAGGTAGTCTTACCTATTCACTTATATGAATAAATGAGATCGTAATTATATTTTGTTGATATGTAACCCTAATGAGGTATAGCTTGTTATACCTAGCTTTAATATAACTAAATGATGGTAATTGGGTATGAATAGTTCTTGAATGACTAATACAATCATGGAGTACTCTATTACTATTATTGAAACCCTAGTATGCTATAACTCGATGGTTACACCTTGATTTATGTGTGGGTTCATACTTGAGAATAGTATGGAATGTGATGGTGATGATTCACCTTATGCATCCATGATCAAATGGGGATGACGTGAGTTAGGGTTTGGGTATAAGTGTTGATTAGTAACATTGATATAATTTATCATGTTTAACCTAACTCTAATGAAAATAGATAAGGATGAATATTCATGTTTAACATTCTTATATGATGGAATGATCGTGGAATAACCTCCTTAATATGATCACAACCTTAATGTGTTAATTTGTGGTTATCATAGCCACATGGTTGATACTTTGTTATGATAAACATGTGCATTATGAATATGATGAGTCTTAATTATATCTATATTCCTTGCATGTTGATGTAATAAAGGAATGTTCTTAATGTTAATACAACCCTACTATGATTGTTTATGAATATCTCCTTGCTCATTAATGCAATATTGTGTTGATCTGGTGTATTATATGTAAGTGATGTTTTTTAGCCTTGTTATAAGGCATGGAAAGATAATGATGATCTTGTAGGGAATAGTATGATAGTCTTAATGACCTTAGGGCATGGTTGAGTCCTGAATGAGGTGTAATCCTCTTGTATTGATAAGGGTTGATGCCCTATGATATTATGAAAAGGATTTATATCTTGTGATAGTATGCTGACTAGTGTGGTCTCATGAATGGCAAGTGAATAGTACCATGTGATGATGAGATGTTAAATTATGTTTCAGAAATTTTATATCTTTTAAAAGTTGTGATATTTATATGCTTGCTAGAAGTGAATTAGGGTTTGTATGTATACTTGTTTGATGCAACCATAATTCACCCAATTGGCATAACTAATCAAGTGAAACTCTAATCATGTAGTTCCATGTGCCATAGATCCATCTGAGTGTCAGAACTTGCCAGATAGTGAAATAAATATTACTAAGGGAAACTCAGAGCACATACTGTTGGGTATGTGGAGGTGGCAAGTTGAGGATATATCCTTGTCATATACAATGTAGGTTGTGGAGGATGGCTATGGTCATGCCTCATACATCTGATGTGATTGAGAACGGCTACAATCATGTCTCAATGATTATATATGTGACAAGATTGGAGGACAACTGTGGTTGTACCTCGGATGGTAGGGTATGCATACTCACCTCCTTTCACTAGTGACATGACCTATACCAAGGAGGACTAGGCTGTTAGAATCTTAACCTTATGTGTCATTGTGGAGGTACCGTACTGACCGGGGGCGGAGAAGATGTTAGGAGTCCAACTCTTCTTAGATCTTGTATGGCATTGATTTTGACTTAGAAATGGTCAGTTGGATTTTGAGTGGTACCCTCGAATTCCTCAGGGCATAATAAAAGATGTAAGATAGATATGTAGCATATTTGTGTAGGGTTATACACAATGCTTCGTGTTGGATGATAACCCTTGTTTGCTTTCTTTTCACTGAAATCATGTATAGTACAATAAGAGATAATAGATATCCTTATGTTGTAGTTATTCTCATGCTATAAACATGCTTATGTTGTCAAATATACTGCCATTGATGTTTAAGATGTTGCTTCTATCTATGTTTAATATTGCTTGCCATGCCTATGTAATTAGAAATGATTAAACTAGTAATCATGCTTATGCAGTTAATTGTGCTATGATGTTATTTCTATGTATGATATAAATTTATTCCCTTTATTTGATATGCCAATATTGATAGCCATGTTATGTTACTAAACATATTCATGATGTCAGGGTGGCTTATGCTTCTAGATTGCTTATGGTGTTAGCAAGGAATATGATGATAGTCAGATTAATGATAATGATTGTTATTAGATGCAATTTGATTATATTTGAGTAGATATCTATCCAAATAAATGGATTTATTTGTTATCTATATATGCATTGATGATCATACTTGTTGCTAAGATTAATTGCTTAATCTACTTAACATACTTGAACTGTTCAATCTATTCAATTGATTATTAAATACTCCAACTACTTAGTTATCTACTATTTAAAATGTTGTAATCAATAAGTGTTGTTGGAGATTATATCTCTTGCTGGGATATGGGTCTCACCCTTGTGGTTCGCCACATTTGTTTAGGTAATCAGAAGTGACGAAAAAAAACATGTGGAAGGAAAGAGGAGCTATAGTAATGAATCTTTGATAAATTTGAATATATGTCTAGTGTGTCCTAGAGTCATCCCTGTACTCTCAGGTCCTGGCCGGAAAAGTTTGTATATGGTGTTTCAAACGAATCAAAATTTTGTTACCATGTTAATATTTGTTGTGTGGCATATACAAATATTGTTCTCTTGTGTATATATGTTTTGGCTAAGGTGATAGAACAATTTGTATCAAATTCTTGGCATAGTATGGATATAAGAAAGATGTTGGGTTCTTATGCAAATGTTTCTGATCTGGTGCTGACATTGAAATCAATTTTAATTTACCCATATTTTTGGGTATGTCATTAATTAGTTATCGATTGTGCTTTATGCTTTGAGTAATCTTGTTTAGTGTAACAGGTTCTCACACCAGTACTGCCCTTCAATGTCTTACTACATGCTTCACCTTATCTTCCTCAGGGATATTAAGGATCTTAAAGTCCTTCTCCAACTTTGTCAACCACATATCTTCATCTGTGGGATATGTCATACCAACATACTCCATCGCTTCCACATACCCTAACCTCTCAAAGGTCTTCCTAGAAACCTAGGATTCCACATTGGGGTCAACTTCCCTAGCTTGGGGTATGGGAATCCTATCCACCATATGTGTTATCGGGGCCATGAACTGTCCAAACATTGACTGAAAAATAAGATTGGCCATAGTTTTTGGGTTGAACTAAGGCACTTTACGCACTCCATAAACCTTTTCCTACCTCCTGATGCCACCTCTTGGTGCAGTAACACTGCTCTCAACATGTTCTACATGTTCTCCAAACATATATTTTCTCTTATTCTTCTTCTTCTTCTTCAGCAAAAATAGAATTTATGGTCAGATATGTTTAATGACACAAGAACAAACACAAACCCTAGTCATGTGTCCATGTAGACTCAGCAAACCTAGATAGAACTCTATCTCCATTGAGAGATAGAACTCTAACTCAGAAGATGTGGAAACCCATGAAGTGAGACCAACGTCCCATTGAGAGATAAAACTCTCCTCCAACAACTATTATTAAAACAATAAGGATAAAATAGCAGATTAGTCATTTTGAGTAGATTCATGTAAATGATATAATGAAAACTGATAATACAGATTAAGTAGTTTAAGTAACTACAACTGATCAGTAGAACATATTTACCTATAAAAAGAATATGAAGAACATATATAAAAGATAACAACTAAATAATATAAGAAACAAGGCAAAGGGTCATCCAATTTGAAGTGTGTTTAACTCTAAGCAAATATACTACACAGTTGTATTCGTCTTTTATTATTCCTTGAAGAGATGAGGTATACCCCTCTTGCTCCAACTGACAACTAATAAGTCAAAATCAATGACATGCAAGAACTAGGAGAGTTGTAGTCCTATGATGTTCCACACCCTTGGTCAGTCAGAGTCTACTGCAAAGACATATAGAGCCAAACTATAAATCATCCTAGTCTACCTTGGTATTGTAACATCCTAGGATTTGAGGCCTCGGATAAAACACTCTTAAAAGGAATGATTGGACTACTCATATAACCAAGGTGCACCTCCTTTTCAGGAAGCCCATCACTAAAGAACTCCATAGTTAAGCGTGCTCATCTTGGAGTAGTACTAGGATGGGTGACCAGTCGGGGAGTTGATCCTGGCTTGCGCGTCAGTGTGGACAAAGTGCGCAGTTAAGGCTAGTGGTGGTTTGTGGGGCCAGTCGTCATTCCTGAAACCTTGCTAGAGCCTTGGGCAGTGGGCCTGGGTGTTACAAATGCTATCAGAGCCAATTCCCCTCAAGTAGGTGGGGCCCACATGGGCATGACATGCTAGTCTTGAGTCATGCAATCCAAGCATGTAGGAAAGGTTTGTCCATGGTTGGCGTAGCCACCATTGCACTGGTATTCCGTGATCAGGAAAACACTCTTGAAAGGAATGATTGGACTACTCATATCACCAAGGTGCACCTCATTTTCAGGAAGTCCATCACTAAAGAACTCCATAGTTAAGCGTGCTCAGCTTGGAGTAGTACTAGGATGGGTGACCAGTCAGGAAGTTGATCATGTCTTGCACGTCAGTGTGGACAAAGTGTGCAATTAAGGATAGTGGTGGTTTGTGGGGCCAGTCGTCATTCCTGAAACCCTGCTAGAGCCTACAGGTATATAGGCACATCACTAGTGAGATACACCTGCAACCGTTCTCCCACCATGGTATGATCACAACCATTCCTAAAAACATATCATCTGAGATATAGCCTAAACTATTCTCTTATTGGGGTATGACTGCAGTCATCCTCTAAATCCAATGATTGTGGATGCAAAGATATATCTTCAACATGCACCTCCACATATTCAATAATATGTGCTTCCAGTTTCCCATAGGAATTACTCGTTTTACCATCCAGCAAGTAGTGACACTGAATATGGATCTATGCCACATGGAAACTACATAATTAAGGTTTCACATGATTTGTTATGCCAATTGGGTGAATTAAGGCTACATCAAACAAGTGGACATACAAACCCTAAATTCAAGCAAGCATAAATGTGAAACAACTCCAGAAGATATAAAACTTATGAGTTATAAATTTTTTACATCATCACATGATATCACTACCATACAAGGACATCATCATTATCACATCATCTTGGGATCACCATCCCTTATCACATCACTGGAGGATATCACTTCAAACTAGCACTAAGCCTCTTCCATGTCACAACACCCAATAACATAGTACTTGCATAACAACATTATCTCATCATGACTCACCGAGGCTCATAATTTTCACCCTATGTCATA
The DNA here is from genome assembly GCA_963693085.1 of Alisma plantago-aquatica. Lineage (NCBI taxonomy): Eukaryota > Viridiplantae > Streptophyta > Magnoliopsida > Alismatales > Alismataceae > Alisma > Alisma plantago-aquatica. Next base: position 381,523,590 of record OY856411.1, read on the forward strand.
TAAGATATACCACAGAAATCACCATCTATGATGTACATTCAACCCACAACATTACGGTTACACAAGTAGGAGAGAGAAAACATCATTTCATTGTAATCACTTCAAGCAATATGAGCAATTACATCATATACCCAAATTAAGGTTAGGGTTTCCATAGATAGATATTTAGGGTTTCCATCACATCAGTAAACATAAAACCCTAGGTACATCACTTCACGCATTCTTGGAACACACTAGGGTTAGGCATCATCACCATAAACTCATGGTCAAGCACCCAATGAAAATTCAAAATAGCAACATGTATCGACCATGGAGATAGGGTACTGTAATGACCATTAGGGGTACATCCATGTAGAGACCACTAGGGTACAACTATGTAGCGAACAACCAAACTCAACCATGTGTAGAGACCACTACCAACATCCAAATGTAGTGACCAACAGATGCATCAACATGGGTAGAGACCACATGACACATGTGCAGCGACCACATGACTCACATGTGTAGAAACCACATGACTCACTTGTGTAGCGACTAAATGACTCACATGTGTAGAGACCTCCTAAGATCAAAGTGTAGCAACCAAAGAAATTGATCTAGGTGTAGCGACCAAACTAAACTAGACCATCTTGCATAGCAACCAACATATGGCACATATGTAGAGACCCCCAACAACAACTTATGTAGCAACCAAAGTGGCTTAGGTTTAGGATTATGATGACCAAAGAACAACCCTAGCACACCACCAACATGGTCATAACAACCGTAAGAGATCAAGGAAACATGTCCACCGAATCATATGCTTTACATCAATTAGCCCAAGTGTCACCAAGATGAAACCTCATGAAAGAATGAGCATCAAAACCCTAAAAATGATCATCACCAAAAATCAGCAAGGAGACCATGCTAAGAGAGAGAAAACCAAATGTCCAACACATGTACACAAAACCAAAACCTCCATATACCACATGATGTTTGAACCATAAACATGGTGATAAAACCAATCGTTTGAGATGTTGCATGCAAGCTTAGCAATTCCACAATCCATTAAATTTTGGGTTCAAGAATTTCAATTTAAGGGAAAGAGCAATCTATACAAGAATAATTCATAATGTTAAACCCTAAAACAAGATAGAATCATGTAGCATCTTATGATCACATTTTAAAGAAAGAACTGTAGCATGCAAGCAAGATAAAAGTGCAACAATAGAAGAGGGGAAATTTATATAACTCAACTTGAGGTGAAGATCCACTCCAAAGCCACGAGCTCTGAGAGAGAAGGAAACATCAAGCTTGGATCAATTCCAACTCCAAGAAAGATCACCCCAAGAGAAGAAGAACACACCAAGGTCACAGAATGCTCAAAAGGGAGAGGGTAAAACCTAGTCTAAAAAAGAAAGAGGAGATCTTTATCTCACTTGGGTACTACCCTGCTAAAACCATACTCTCAACCTCTATGGAGAGAAGTTCCGTAAGATAGCCACCATGGTAATCCATAGTCTAATGTCCATGAGAAGAAAGAAAGAGAGGGTTTAAGGAAAATAGGATCAATGAACATAAAACCACTTACTGAGGTCAAGAATCACCAAGAACCACCATAAGGGAGATGATCAAGCCTTAGATCACCACATGCAAGGAGGAAACGACCACCTTCTTAAAGATAAACACCTCCACTTGCACCACCAATCTCAATGTCAAACACAAGCAAAATGAGAGGAGAAGAGAGCTAAAGGGGATACGTTCATGTGAAAAGAAGGGTATATATACTCAAGGGTAAGAGAGAGGTAGAGATTACGAAGTGTCAAGATATAACAGCCTCTCAAGTCACATGTCCATCAAAACCACAGCCAGGAAAGCACTCTAGATATGTATGCATCAAAGGGTGATAAAAACAAGGTAGTGTAGGTACCACTTAGGTCCACTACACCCTAAGGTTGAAATAAAACCAAGGGGATACATAGTAGCCACGACTAAACCATGTCACCCAAATAGCAGGTTGACACCCACATCAACACAAGCAACCATAGTGACCAAAACCAATATTTTGGTCAAAGCACTCTCAAGGACATGAAACACATATGTATATACAAAGGACACATCAACATGATCGACACCATCATCTCAAGAATCCATGCAAATCCAAGCATCAACCCATGATACCACCTCATCAACCAAGGACCAGCAAGGCACCCATATGCATCATTCTCTCTCTCATTATGCCAAATCATAAGAGGAACAACCAACATGTGACAAATTGCAAGATAAACTCTCAACATAGGTAAATTGCAACTTCGTCCAAAAGAAACACATATATAGCTTAACTAGATCAAACATCAACCAAATGAGACCAAACTAAAAACATAAAGGTGTGACATGTTATTAAGATGCATCACTGGATTACATTAAGGTTTAAGCATCCTATTAAGTGCAACAATCAAGAGAAATCACTAATCTAGGTCAAGGGTCTTACAATTTCTCTATCTTATACTCATACATTCCCAAGACCAGAGGAAGCACAAGAGACCACCTAAGTATCTATGATCTTCTCTCTAGACACCTATGCAAACTACTTTTGATAGTTAGCTTGTGGATATTCAATTAGGAAGAACCTGTCATGGAACTGGAATCCTAGTCCCATGAACCAAACATATACCAAAGGTGAAATGCGGAAGTGTAAAGCTTAGCACACATGAACATATAACAAGATAAAGGCACCAACATAATCTCAACAATCAACAAGATATATTAAGAAACATCATTATATTACATGATTTGAATTACATGTTCAAGAGTCACTTTGTACAAGTCTGCTCAGGTATACTATATCTAGATCTTACAACAAGTACACCTAGCATATCTCACCAAGCCCATCAACCTTCTAGCCATCTCTGAACCTAAAAACAACATACGAGAAATGGGTCAACAGATTAGGTGTTGAGTATGGGGAAGAAAGATACATATATGTATAAGCTTTGCATAATTTTGAAAAGATTTCAAGACTAAACGAACAAGAATAAACATGTTAATTGTTTAACAAATACAAAACCATATTTTATGTCATTTCACTCCATTATACCAACAATATCAAGCATGTTTAAGGCCTTTGACCATCTTCCCATCGGAAGGGTCCGTAAGGGTGCTCAAGCTTAGCTAACCCTTTTATACGAGAGGGACCTCAAGGCCGTAGCCAAGAGTTAACCCTTTATCAACAATATTATAATGGAGTTTAATCTATATATGTGTTCAAGTTATAAAATTGAGGAGGCAAACATCGAGTAACACATAGCAATACTACATGGCAATATTTGAGAAAATAAACAAACAAGCATACAATATATGTCTTTTCAAGCAAAAAAGTGGAAGTCATATAACTAGATAAGGCCCATACCTGATTTAGAGATTCTTAACTTAACACATCCATTACCATCTAGATCATAAGCCAACCTGATTAACAACAACAAAAATTACATATATGCATTAGATTCTCATCATTAACCCTAATTAGATGCATTTTAGGGTTTTGCCAAGATGGGTTCCAAGTTGCTTATTGGTTCATTATATGACATTGTACTAATTTAGAGGTCATCATGGTGGTGTGGTTCAAGTTCCATGTCATTATTACGTTCTATGCACTTTCTATGATCATCTCAATGTTTTAAGGCATTTACATGTATTCTAGGGTCAAAAGACTCACAATAGGGAACCCTAGATCATGATTCATCGAGTCAAGAGGTTTAGATCTAAAAGATGATTTAGAGTAGCAACATTAGGTCATAAGAAACATATAACAAGATTAGGTGGATGTCCATTAGAAACAAGATTAGCAATTTGGGGTAACGTTCATCATTAAAGTCCAAACTAAGCACATATGTACAAAAAGGGTCATGAGGAACAATAGGGAGAGTAGGACCTTCATTTAGTTCAAGTATATATCACGAGTACTGATTTAAGGATCGGGGGTAGATCGAGCATCAAGATCCAATCATTAATCATAATCATGTGTTAAGCATATTCAAAGTGGTCAAAGGTTACATCTTTAGCAATATAAGGAAACTAGAAGAAGATTCAGGGTCTGGAAATAAGATCATGTTGTATGTCTTTTCGAGTTGATCGGTTTGATATATAATTTTTTATATTTTTAACCATCATAGCATTGTTAAGGAGGTCTTAGAAAAATTCATGACACCAACACCATATTAGAGCAAAAGAAATCACCTTGGCAGGCCGCTGGGCTCTCTTGCTCGGCCCAAAAGCATTGGCTGGGGTCGGCCCGCATGGGAGGGATCTCTATCTCCCTGACCCATCGGGTGTGCCCCTGTTCCTGTGGCAAAACAGAGCCAGAATAGAGCTTGTTGTCCGGCCTCCCAACCGCTGTCAGTCGACAGCTGAAGGGGGGGGGGGCGACAGAGATGCATTGGGCCTCTCGGAGTCTAGCTTGGGAATCCATCCCTCCCATCCTCGTTGCAGGGACATGTGAAGGTAAAATGGCCAGGTCTGATCCAGGGCCGCCAGCCCCTGCTTCTTAAGCCGCTACTGTGATGCCAACGAATGTATGGCCACCCAGCTTGGTTTCAAAAGCTCGACAACCTTTGCAGGAGTCCTATGGATGCAAAGTAAGGAGGGCAAGCCGGAGGAGAGCAAGGCTCGATGCCCTAAGATGTCGGCGGCACCCAGCAAAAGAAAACAACAACTGCAGCCAGACCTAGCGAATAGGAGAACAGAAGGGAAAATGAAGTGTAAGGAGAAAGGGTGGGATTTAAGGGGTTTATAAACTTAACCAGAGTATTAGGGTTAAGATCCCAAGCAGTTAAGAGCTTTCCCTTGTTGCCCGATTTGGCTATAGGCGGCGGGCGTTCTTCCCAGTCCTGTGATCTTTCCCAAAATAGAAGAGGGGAGAAGGGCAAGCAACTGGGCCCTGCTTGTATATTTGGGGCCCACTAAGGGTCAGATTCAAGCTAATGCAACTAATTCAAGTGGGAAACTAGTCATTTTTAAAAAGGCACAACTTGTGCTACAAATGTCCAAATAGGGTGAAATTTGCGCCATTGGACTCGCTATTGAAAACTCTACCACATGATTCATATTGGAAATACTTTATTGAAAAGATGTCTAATATATATATATTAATATGGTGACATGGAAGTGTGCAATTTAGCTCAAAAAGGAAAATTAATGTCAAACATCTCAACTGGTCACTAGTGTGACTAAAAGGAAGTATAACCACACTCACACTATACAATTGATATTCAAATGAGTATAATTGACATGATGAGAGAGAAAGAGTACAATAGAGGAGAGAGGGAAAAAAATGAGGTTGTCACATCCTTCCCTCCTTACAAGGAATTTCATCCTCGAAATTCATCCAAGATCATAGTTAAGAGTCAAAGTCAAAATATATGAAGTCTAGGTATCCAACTATTGTTGTCAAGTATTTCCCCACAATATGGTGTACACTAAGTTTATCATCATTAAAGGTGTACTCAACTTTTCTATGTACATATTACTTTGTACTCTAATATTGTATCACAACATTAGGGTTTCAGGAATGATGACTGGCCCCACAAACCACCACTAGCCTTAATTGCGCACTTTGTCCACACTGACGCGCAAGCCATGATCAACTTCCCGACTGGTCACCCATCCTAGTACTACTCCAAGATGAGCATGCTTAACTACGGAGTTCTTTAGTGATAGGCTCCCGGAAAAGGAGGTGCACCTTGGTGATATGGGTAGCCCAATCATTCCTTATAAGATCTTTTTATCTGAGGCCTCAAATCCTGGGATGTTACAATTGATGTGACAACCTCATTTTTTTCTCTCTCTCCACTATTGTACTCTTTCTCTCTCATAAAGTGACTTATACTCATTTGAATATCAATTGTATAGTGTGAGTGTGGTTATACTTCCTTTTAGTCACACCAGTGACCAGTTGAGATGTTTGACATTAATTTGCCTTTTTAAGCTAAATTGCACACTTCCATGTCACCATCTCAATATATATATTGGAACTGTTTTCAATAAATTATTTCCAATATGAATCATGCGTTAGAGTTTTCAGTAATGAGTCCAATGGCACAAATTTCACCCTATTTGGACATTTGTAGCACAAGTTGTGCCTTTTTAAAAATGACTAGTTTCCCACTTGAATTAGTTGCTTTAGCTTGAATTTGACCCTTAGTGGGCCCCAAATATACAAGCAGGGCCCAGTTTCTTGCCCTTCTCCCCTCTTCTATTTTGGGAAAGATCGTAGGACTGGGAAGAATGCCCTTGGCCTATAGCCAAATTGGGCAACAAGGGAAAGCTCTTAACTGCTTGGGATCTTAACCCTAATACTCTGGTTAAGTTTATAAACCCCTTCAATCCCACCCTTTCTCCTTACACTTCCTTTTCCCTTCTGTTCTCCTATCCTCTAGGTCTGGCTGCAGTTGCCGTTTTCTTTTGCTGGGTGCCGCCGACATCTTAGGGCATCGAGCCTTGCTCTCCTCCAGCTTGCCCTCCTTACTTTTCACCGATAGGACTCCTGCGAAGGTTGTCGAGCTTTTGAAACCAAGCTGGGCATCCATACATTTATTGGCATCACAGTAGCTGCTGAAGAAGCAGGGGCTGGCGGCGCTAGATCAGACCTGGCTGTTTTCCCTTCACATGTCCCTACAGTGAGGATGGGAGGGATGGATTCCCAAGCTAGACTCTGAGACACCCAATCCATCTCCGTCGCCCCCCCCCTTCAGCTGTTGACTGGCAGCGGTTGGGAGGCTGGACAACAAGCTCTATTCTGGCTCTGTTTTTCCGCAGGAACAGGGGCACGCCTGACGAGTCAGGGAGACAGAGATCCCTCCCATGCGGGCCGACCCCAGCCAATGCTTTTGGGACGAGCAAGAGAGCCCAGCGGCCTGCCAAGGTGATTTCTTTTGCTCTAATATGGTGTTGGTGTCATGACTTTTTCTAAGACCTCCTTAACAATGCTATGATGGTTAAAAATATACAAAATTATATATCAAATCGATCAACTCGAAAAGACCTACAACATGAGCTTATTTCCAGACCCTGAATCTTCTTCTAGTTTCCTTATATTGCTAAATATGTAACCTTTGACCACTTTGAATATGCTTAACACATGATTATGATTAATGATTGGATCTTGATACTCAATCTACCCCCGATCCTTAAATTAGTACTCGTGATATATACTTGAACTAAATGAAGGTCCTACTCTCCCTATTGTTCCTCATGACCCTTTTTGTACATATGTGCTTAGTTTGGACTTTAATGATGAACGTTACCTCAAATTGCTAATCTTGTTTCTAATGGACATCCACCTAATCTTGTTATATGTTTCTTATGACCTAATGTTGCTTATCTAAATCATCTTTTAGATCTGAACCTCTTGAATCGATGAATCATGATCTAGGGTGCCCTATTGTGAGTCTTTTGACCCTAGAATACATGTAAATGCCTTAAAACATTGAGATGATCATAGAAAGTGCATAGAACGTAATAATGACATGGAACTTGAAACACACCACCATGATGACCTCTAAATCAGTACAATGTCATATAATGAACCAATAAGCAACTTGGAACCCATCTTGGCCAAAACCCTAAAATGCATCTAATTAGGGTTAATGATGAGAATCTAATGCATATATGTAATTTTTGTTGTTGTTAATCAGGTTGGCTTATGATCTAGATGGTAATGGATGTGTTAAGTTAAGAATCTCTAAATTAGGTATAGGCCTTATCTAGTTATATGACTACCGCTTTCTTGCTTGAAAAGACATATATTGTATGCTTGTTTGTCAATTTTCTCAAATATTGCCATGTAGTATTGCTATGTGTTACTCGATGTTTGCCTCCTCAGTTTTATAACTTGAACACATATATAGATTGAACTCTATTATAATATTTTTGATAAAGGGTTAACTCTTGGCTACGGCCTTGAGGTCCCTCTCGTATAAAAGGGTTAGCTAAGCTTGAGCATCCTTATGGACCCTTCCGATGGGAAGATGGTCAAAGGCCTTAAACATGCTTGATATTGTTGGTATAATGGAGTGAAATGACATAAAATATGGTTTTGTATTTGTTAAACAATTAACATGTTTATTCTTGTTCGTTTAGTCTTGAAATCTTTTCAAAATTATGCAAAGCTTATACATATATGTATCTTTCTGCCCCATACTCAACACCTCGTGTGTTGACCCATTTCTCGTATGTTGTTTTTAGGTTCAGAGATGGCTAGAAGGTTGATGGGCTTGGTGAGCTATGCTAGGTGTACTTGTTGTAAGATCCAGATATAGTATACCTGAGCAGACTTGTACAAAGTGACTCTTGAACATGTAATTCAAATCATGTAATATAATGATGTTTCTTAATATATCTTGTTGATTGTTGAGATTATGTTGGTGCCTTTATCTTGTTATCTGTTCAAGTGTGCTAAGCTTTACACTTCCGCATTTCGCCTTTGGTATATGTTTGGTTCATGGGATTGGGATTCTAGTTCCGTGACAGATGGTATCAGAGCATGAACAATAACTACACCAAACATTGCTCACATGAAACACAAACTAAACTCACCCTACATATCAACCCTAGAAACTTAATGAAATATCCTTGTGGATTAGGTTTAGAACCTAGATGTTCTAGAACTAGGTGTAGACCTGTGTAAATTACCTCCATAGACATGATTCGCGACATGTGCTTAGGATGTCTACACAAGTGTGCACCGTGTTCTTGCTAGTTCTCTAGGTGTCATGATACTAGACTACCTAATGAGTGTGGTAACTCGTTTTGGTTTTGGTTTTATTCGAATGGAGTATGGTGGTTTTCATCGCCTATTTAAATGTTGGAGAAAACATATTTCAAGTATTATTATATGTACATATGAAAAATGTTACCACACACAGAAAGGTAGTGAGTTTCCATGCAACCTAGGAGAAAGAGTACAATAGAGGAGAGAGAGAAAAAAAATGAGGTTGTCACAAAACCTATACCTAGTGGTTCATTTCATGGAAAGCCATAATATTGACATGATGGTCCAAAAATAATCATTTATTATATTGCATGCAAGGAAATACAAAAATATAAGTTTGTTGTATATCATAGCACATGGAAGATGTGCTTATAATAACTTCTATATAATATATAACAAAAAAATATTTTTTAATCTCTTATTCATTTTATTTTGTTATACACCCACATAAAGTGTATTAGAACATTTCATATTACAAATAGCTACAAACTCATCACACAAGATATAGAGTTGATAGGGACTTTAATTTTTCTAAAGTAGCTCCTTAACCTACAATGAGGCTTGATATATCTAGATTTGACGATATCTTAGTTGGTTTAATACAATAAATTTATTCTCCATACCATGGTTCTACTGCGAAGAATAAAAGAACTACAATTAACTATTTACATTAGTGGTTCCACTATGTCCAACACACACAACATGACTTAGCTATCTTTTTTGCATGGGGTACTAACATAATATATGGTTAAAGTTGGGTACCTCACAATATTATTGACACTATCCTCAATGGAATTAGTCCCCCATTCCCCACTAGTACACTATGGCTACCTCATCTTGGACTATCTCAATTGCAATGCATGTTTACTCCTTCACGATGTGACCTCATGATGGATTTTATGGTTTTTGTGGTATATAGAGTCTATTTACTAACATAATGCCACCACGAAATTAACAATACTTATTTCCTCACTTTGCATTTAAAAAAGGCACTCACATTGTCTATTTCATTAAGTTGTAACTGAGCTACTAATTTCTTCTATGTTCTTATTCCTTGACCTAAACATATCGAATATGTATGAAAATTTTAAAGATAAATTTAATGTTAGAAAAATGAATTTATAACAAAAAGTGTTAAAGCATATTAGTCACTTTTTTAAAATTTAATACGATACCATAAAATTGGGATTCCCTTGGTAGTATGTTGCATCAAACTTATAGTGTTCCAATATTCCAGAATTTTTATAAGCAAGAAATTTAGGGCTAATTACAATTGCAATTCATCACTAGATTTCTAGTTCAATCAATAACACAAATAAAATCTTTAATTTTGTCTTATTGAGCCATAAATAGTGAAGTGACTGAACATTACATATTAATTTCTTGAAAATTTTGATTGATTTATATAAAATCATAATTATACAATAATTCTCAATTCACGTAAGCTCTAAATTTTTCTACAAAGTTCAAATCATAGCATACACCGGTTTGGATGAAAAGCTTCTTGAACTCCCCTATGCAAAACTACAGTTTGTTCTTTCAATGTTTATATTTATTACTAGATTAAGAAAGAGAGGAAAAAGTAGTGAAAGAACTCAAAATGATCATTTACACTTATTTCTCACATAAAAAGTGATAAAAAGAAGACAAAAGGACTAAAAACTTGTTTACTTCAATTGATCTAACTAGTTTTTTTTTCATTAGATGATTTTTGTGTTGTCCCCTTTTTTTGCCCAAGCATCACCCTCTTTATTGCCTTTTATTTGAATTCAATGTTTTGTATAGATGGATTATAGAAATTTTAGTTGATTTTAAAAGTTACACCATAGAGGATTAAGAATATAGTGAAATTTCACATATTTTTATTACACATCTTGGCAGAATTTGGCCACAACTGCATTGACTTTAGTAATTCTATTAATTATATGTTTATGTCGGTTGACATGTACAAGGATGCTCCAAATAACTCGGCCATAGTGCTATGGCTACACTTGAAGCTCCCTTCTTTGGGAACAAGCAGTCTATTGCAAACCCTACTTCCACTAAAGTAGCCTGATGAATGTGGTACAAATTCTTTTTAAATGTTTCATTTGTTGTGGCCTTATTTAGCCTGAGTCAACCTTCCATCAACTCTTCTAGATGATGTGGTGCATCTATCAATTGATTCCAATATTTATGTGTATGTTATCATTTAAGTTTGGAAAGTTTTGAGAACTTGCATTGGTAAAGTTTCTCTTTACAATTTTTATCTCATGTTAAGCTTAATTTCAATATACACCATTTGGCTTGGACTAATTCCATTTCATTTTATAATTAATAATTCATTAACAAGATAAATTTGCAAAAAAACTACAAAGTCTATAGTTGAAATTAGTGGTTTGTCACCGTAGGATTACCAAAAAGAAAAATCAAGCTTGTATCCTTAACCCTCTCTATCAAATATTTTGTCCCAGAATTCTTAAAATAGAAAAGGATACTTATGAAATATCTTTAACTCTATATTCCATGTATCTTCTTCCACACCATGATTCATCCATAGGACCTTCACTAAAGGTATTTTCCTAGTTCTAAGTTTTTGAATCTACAATCTAAAATTGAACTAGGCATTTTGCATAGGAAAGTTCTTCTCTAAAATCATGTGGCAATAAGTCTATGATCTTTTATGTTAATAAGTAACTTTTATTAAGAATAAACACATGTAACGCATCAAGTGAATTAACTAACTTTAGTGGCAACTCAAGCAAATATTCTATTGGTCCAGTTCTTTGAATAATTTTGGATAGGAAGCCATGTGTCTGAAGTTAGCTTGCCTCACTATCAAAACTACAGGACACCTTCCCATGGTTAAACTTGTGATATACTTCATCTCAAACATCAAAATTAAAATGCTTAAATTTTGTGTTTGTTACGTGCTACTTTCAATTATTGTGTCATCACCATTATACAACCTCTTATATCTTCAACTAATGTTGGGTCTATATATAAGAATCTATTCTTATCCCAACTTCCCTACACCTAAGTTCAACACATATTCACTTAACATATCATGTGGAGTCTAAACACACTACTTTGACTATCCATCTATCTGGGCAAGGAATGTTATCTTGAACTTGAAGCATGTTCACAAAGAACATGCATCTAATTCCACAATATGTAAATGGGCTTGTATGAAATGTTAATTATTGGGACTGTGTGCAATCTAAAATATATACTTTGTCTATCTTGGGTGCATTCCATGCTTATTTGAATGGTAGAAAGTAAGCGTACTTGGTAAATTTGTTGACAATCACCCAGATCTAGTCATAAGAATCTAATGACCTAAAATTACCTAACACAAATTTCACTATGATGTGTTCCCATGCTAGGCATGGTTACAAAGTTCATGTTGCCTTCTAATTTTTAGTTTTGAATTTTTGTCAAACCATACTTTGGTACATGCTTAGAGACATCTCTCTTCATATCTAGACACTATTACAATTCCCAAGGGTATTTTATATCTTGTAATATCCTAGATATATCACGTTCATGGAAGAGTATGCTTCTTTTAGAATATGCTTCTTTAGATTTTTGAAATTTGATACACATAGTATTGGTATAGAAAAACCATCATCTAAGTATATGAATTTTACCCTGTTTCCTTATATCATATCATGGACAATCAACACAAGGTCATTGTCACAATGTTGAAGCCATTTAATTTGAACATATGAAGTAGGTATAACCTACATTAGTAAAATCTCCTCTCCTAGTTCAGAACTACCTAACTCTAATTTCATCTCTCTCATTGTTATTAGTAGATATTTTTCTACACATGTCATGGAGAATAATTCTACTAAAGAGGAATGGTTTCTTCTAAGGACATATGCCACTATGTTGGCCTTGCTGTGATGGTAATCAATGGTAATATCATAATCCTAAATTAAATCCAAACATTTTCATTATCCCAGGCTGAGTTCCTTTTGATTGAAGATGACCCTTTTGGTCAATAAAGACCTAAAATTATTCACCACAAAGGTAATGATGCCATATCTTTGGATCACGTACCACTATTTCTAGTTAAACATCATGCATGGGGTAGTTCTCTTCACATGCATATGACATCATTTTACCATAAAACACTAGAATACAACCTAAATCTCTTCTATTATAGTCACAACAACATATCTCTTGTAACTTATGAACTTCCTAACTATCCATCTAGCCTTAGTTAACTTTTGATCTCAATAGGAGTTTTAGGTTGGTCCTATTTAAGAATACATTTTACTTTCTTAGGATCTTTGTTGACTCCTATTAATATGATACATCCATGGTGATAAACACAACAAAAAAACTCACATTTTTTGAAGTTGGCATATAGTTGATGTTTTATCAAGAACTATGATATTTTCATCAGGTGTTCCTCATGTTTCTCTACATATCTATATCAAATCAAGGTTCCATCTACAAACACTACTGTAGACTAATATGTGTATGGCCAGAAAAATCCATCTGTCATGTCCCTAGAGGGCGCACATAGCTTTGTCAATCTAAAAGACATCATGAAATACTCATAATGCATATATTATGTTTTATAAAATAACCTCAATCCTTAATTGATGATATTTCAACTTGATATCTATCTTCTAATATATTTTTTCTCCATATAACTAATCAAATAGATCATAGATCATAGATCATAGGCAAAGTATACTTACTTTTTATGATAATTTTATTCAATTACATAGCTATGCATAACAATATAGTACCATCCTTCTTAATGGAGTGCATTGGAGCTCCCCAAGGTGAAGAAAAATGTTCGATCATAACCAATCCAATAAATCATGTAACCAATTTTTAGCTCTACATGTTTCATCCATTAGGTTGGGAATGCTACAGGTGATATCCATATAAGAGTTGAATATCAACCATAACTTCCTTCTCTCGATGTGAACCTCGTAACTAATTTGGAAACTCATGCACCACTACCTTTGCATATATAACTTGCACTAGGAATATCCACACCCTCTACTCATAATTTATCATCTATATCAATTTATACTAAACACATAGGTTATGCATTCATCTCCCTATGAAGACATATCAAAATTTAACTTTCTTAAAGATATTAACTTTATTCAATTATCAAACTAAACAAAACCCATATACATTTTTTCTTAAAATAATTTATATATAAGTCTATGAGATTAATATCTATAGTTTACCCACTACAAATAAAAATAAAACCTTGAACACTTTTTTCATTTTCGATTCTTCTATGAATGGTCCTTACAACAAGTCAAATGTTATAATCTTGAGTCATCACGTCTAAACTACTAACTAGATTTTCTATATAAAATGATGTGAGACATTGGGATCTATAAAAAGATAGAAGATGTGTTGTTAAAGAGAAGCATTTCACCTATGAAAATTTTTAGGGAGACAACTCCTTTGTCTGGAATCATGGAAAAGAAATGTTATGTAGCTTTCAGCCTTTCATAGTCCTTATTGTACATTTTTTATAGCTTATCCTACTATAGAGCCTAAAGAAATTGAATAACTTGATCTCTTTGGATGGAGATTTCCTTCTAAAGAATTTGGAATTAAGACTATGACACTTTGTGATCTTACATTCTATAGCTTAGAAAACTTCCTCTTAAAATGTCTCGTATGTCCACAATAGTGGAACCCTTGGAATTCTATCCCTTAACACTACTAAGAATGTGATTTGAAACATGTATTTCATGATGTAGTCTCCTACCCTTGTGGTATTATCACTTATATTAATGATCTAGAAGGTCTTTCTAGATATGTACATCTGAGTGATTAAGTTGACCTACAAGGGATAGATCTTCTCCTACTGTTGGAAGATACAACTTCACTTGATCTAGATCCTCCCTTACAAAAATTTCTTAAGTAATCTTCTTGTCTTACAGAAGAAGCACCTCCTCTACATTACCAAAAACAATTGTCTCCTACTTTACCAAAATTTCTAAACCCCTTTCTTCCCTAAGATTTCATTGTCGGATTAACAATTTCTTCAATTTTCATTGTTTCCTCAACAAACTCCCCAAAGCTTATCTTTTTCCCTTCTATAGATCATTGAAAACTTACTTTCAATGAAAGTTTTCAAGACAACATCAATCCTTATGCACTTCAATATATCAATAAGAACTAAGTGTAGGCATAGTCAACCAAATGAGTGAAATGTTCCATGTATTCACCCACTATCATAATACCTTATCAAATACTCAAGAAACTGGGAGTGAATTTTTTTAAACAAAAACTCACCATGATATACTTCTAAATCCTCAAAATATATCTCCTCTTTCCATCCACTCCTTTCCACCATAGTTTAACATCTTCTTCAAGCATACATATGGCATGGCATATTTTCTTGGCCTCTAATAAATCCATGAGTGGAAACATTTCTCTAGGTTTCAAAGCCACTCATATGTCATAGGTGGATCAGTTTTACTAGGGGACTCAATTTCGCCAATCTTCTGCACAAGATTGTATGACCTGATAACATATATTTTTTTGTATTTTGAATACCTATTTTACCTTCACATTATCGACTTAATGATGCATTATTCCAATAAACCCTCTTGTTTAACATTTATAGAGTAAGCACCCGTACTCCTTCCCTTTTCTTTATGCATAGGATATTTACAAGAATGAAGTCTAGAATGTTAGGTGACTGATGGACATACATTGTCGACGGTCGATGGGCCTTCACCATCATCTTTGGATAAACTTTCAATCTCAATGATTGCCAAGATTCTTCACTAGCGGCAACCGTCGAGCCTTGACAACTTAAGCTCCACCTTTATCACTCGCCAATTCACCATAGCTTGGGAGATTGATGGCTTCATATCATCAACGACCACTGAGAATGTATCCTCAGTGATCTCTAGCCTTACAACTCAACCACTCTGGAACTATGGGTGATTGTTAAGCTTGAAAACTTTAGCGTCCGTTGGGACTCTACCTTTTTAGACTCACATCATAGATGGTCGATGAGCATGGATTTTGGAAACCACTTATTCTACAACCTCAACGCCTAATGGCACTGCTATTTCAAAATTCATGCCTATAAATAGATGACCACCTAAATCAATGAAGTGGGTCATAGTGTGGGAGAGACGAAGAAGTGATGTTGCACCGCATAACCACCTTCCACCCATCTCCTCATCAGTCAGAGATTTTTGAAGATAAGAGTCTGAAGGAGATAGGCACATACACCATCTCTTAGACCCTCCAATTTCTTCTCAGAGATAAGGATAATCCATCCTCGACATCCACACCCAATCCAGATTCAAAGGAGGCATACATCACCCTTGATCATTTGTGGTTACATTTGGTGTATTCCCCATCTTACTCTCCTAATATGTCCATTCTCCTTCATCTCCTTCATCCATTTTGTCACCCCCTCTCCATGTCTCATTATACTTGCAAATCTCTAATGCTACTCACCACCATGAGTGGAAAAACATATAGCTTGGGTTGGGAATAGCTAGTAAAGCTCTACCAACATGTCAATACTTTATCCATTAAATATATTCTCTTAGAAATGTTTATCTCCATACTCTTTGTCTTAATGCTTCAATTGAATGATTAGCTACCATCTCGTGTTGTTTGATTCTTAGTACCATGAAAGATTAGTATTAACCGCATATAAGTGTTGTGGAGTTTCATGGATACATGAGAGTGTTGGAATGGTTAAGCTAATGATCATAAGGTTTTATTGTGATTGTTTGTTTGCCATCTCAAGATAGAGACAACGTTATGATCTAGAACTATCTGAAGCTCGAGAGAGGAGGGAATAGACGTCTACGATGATTTCTTATAAATTTCCTAAGGGCATATTATGGGTGTAAGTACTGAATGTTGGCGAGAGAATTTTTATGGTGAGATCTAATCCAAGTTCTCCATCCATACTTGATATTTTAGTCCTTTAATGCTACTTGCTCTCTTATTTTGTTTCTTGTCTTCGTTACTTATTTCACTTTACTTGTTTGTTGAAGTATCATCATTCCACATGGAACACAAAGGTTTTATCTCACTCTTTGGTTGGTGTACCTAAACCAAGGCTCTACATTCTTAACACATACCACCCTTGTCCCAAAGCATCGACCCTGATTTACTACAACTGACCTCATATAATAGTTGTGGGGGCCTGAGTGTCGGGTTATAAATTTAAGAGTCTGACTACTCTAGATTCCCTCCTTATTGGATACGTGATTTAGGTCGGTCAACTTTTTGGCACCATATTTTAGGACAAGGCAATGTGTACTATTAAGAATCCAAGTCTACTTAGCATACACCTGTGTCCCAAGTCTAGTGAGAGATTTTAGTACACACTTTTAAGTCTGATAACTCTAACTACCTTGAATACTTCATTTCACACGTCCAATTTCTAACTTAATGGTACAAAGTATTTTAGGTTTCTCAAAGGAAAATGGATCATTGCTACTACTGACAGCAAGAACCATGTCTCCTCATAGGGTAGGACACTAGGGAGGCAACATCAACGCGAGAGTTGAGGGCCTTCACACTGATCATGAAAAAGTTCACAATGGAAATCTTGAGGAAGACCATGAAGAAGACTATGAAGAAGAATGCGATGATGGAGAGTGTTGTGATGAAGAACATAAGAAATAACCCCTTAGGAGGAATGAAAAGAAGAACATTGTGATAGAGGACATCATGATATAAATACAAGACACGGGAGGATTCACAACAACAATGATGATGGCGATGATGGTGGAGGCCCTTCCATTTAAGAATTGGTTGTAACCAAATCCAATGAATCTAGGTGCCCAATCATCATTCCTAGGTTCAATTCTCTAAACTTCAAACTCAAGCCAATAGTTATCACCATGATCTAGAACAAAGCATTCGAGGGAAATTCTCAAGAAAAGACCCCTTATAATTACCTAGGCATCTACGACACCATCAAGATGCACAAGAGTTAATCTACTGCAAGTGACTTAACTTCTCATTGAGGGACAAAGCACTATCATGGTACCTTCCTTTAATTAACAAGATCATTAATGGATGAGAACCCTTGGTAGATGCTTTTGTCACCAAGTTCTACTTAGTTGAGAAAACCCTCGGGAACAGACACGCGATCAATGGATTTATACAAAAAATAGGAGAGAACTTGTATAAAGCCTAGGAAAGATTCCAAGAGTATCAAAGGGACAGTCCCCAGAATAACTGCAATAAGGGATTTCTAGTCACCACGTTCTAGAATAGGCTTACTTCATATGGAAGGACTTCGCTGAATGTTGCTAAAGGAAGTGACTTCCTGGGAAAGAACCCAAAGAAGACCATGAAGATCATTGATAATATAGCGGTCTGGCATGTTGGTCTGGATTATGATTGAGGAATAACCAATAAGGTATCATTTGAAGGTTCTACTGCTGAATCTGAATCTCTAGAGACCATAATTACTCAAATTTAGAAGATAACTTTGGATGTGAATAGCCGAAGGACTCCAGAAGAAAAGGAAAGAGCAAAGTAAAAAAGTCATGAAATGTGTTACTTGTAGAGAAGGGGGACATGGCATCAATAACTGCATCTATTTCCAACCCAAGAAGGATAGTGATGAATAAAGAATTAAAAAACTTTCTTACTCTAACTTCAAGTGATCATACCATCATGGTTTCTCCAATGGAAATAAGGACGTCGATGAAAATGCTCATCAGCTAAACAACCCACCTAAAAGACCACAAGTTTTAGATTAGGTGGAGGATCAGTTGTGTTCACCCACAACACAACTTATTAACAAACAAAATAAACTACCAAGGTCAAGGAAAATGCCAAAAATAGAGTATAAATTCAAGTGAACCAAGTCAAGACCAAGGTTAGATCAATAATGCCAATCAACAAGATATGCTGTCTGAACTTTTGATATTACAAAGTGACAAGCATCGATGAATAAACAACTAACTCAGAGTTCTATCACCAATATTGGCATATTAAACACCATGCACACCCAATTAGGGGAGTTATAGCCCAGATGGCTGACATGCACACCCCTCAAGAATAAATCGGTCAACAACTTGTGCAGCTGTCAGAGTTGATAAGGTATCTGCAAGGGAGGATACCTTTAAATACTGAGAGTGCAAAAATGGCCACTCTCCATTCTGGAAAGTTTCTAGAAGAACCAAAAGGTAAGACCATCCAAGAAAGTGACCCTAATACCAAACCCCATCCTAATCTTGTTATAGTAGATGAGGAACCTAAGGTAGAAATATCTAGTAAAAAGATTAAAGCAAAGGAGAAAGGAAAGGTAAAGGAGACTATGAAAGAAAGGAAATCTGACCCAACTGAGGAAGCCTTCGCGATTAGGGATCCTTATGAACTAAGTGTTCCCTTTCCAAATAAGATTATCAATGCTCACTTGAAATGAAGGTAAGAAAATTTCATGGAATCTGTGAAGGAACTGCACATGGATATTCTGTTCCTTGATGCCATTGAGTATATTCTGACATATGTAAAGATTTTCAATGATTTGATTACAAAAGGAGATGATACCATGTGAAAATAGTTAGACTAGAAAAAATGTCCAGTGCTTTTCTACAAGCAAAGATGACCACAATGCAAAAGGGTCCAAGAGTGTTCATTATCCCATTCAATGTGGGAGATAACGAAGTGAGACAAGGATTAGCAGACCTTGGAAAAAGCATTAGCCTTATGCCTCTTATGTTGGCTCAAAGACTAGGACTTACTGATATTGTCAAAATAGGAATGAGAATCCAACCAATTGACCACTCTTTCATGAAACTAGAAGGAATTGTATAAGTTATCCCAATTTGAGTAGGTTGATTTTTCATACCATGTCACGTAGTCACTATTGACATAGAGGAAAATCCGATATACCCAATGCTTTTTGATAGGCCATTTCTCTCCAGTGGGAGAGCCATGATATATGTTGAAGATAGGATCATTACCATCAGGGCAGGGAATGATCACATCAACTTCCATGTTCAAGATTCCATCAGAGGACCATATCTCGTTGAGTCAAACTATTGCATAGACAACTACAACTAGTTTTGCAAAAAGGTCCAGGAAGAAAATGTTATAGTTGATCCACTAATGAGTGCCTTGAACAACCATGATCCAGATATTGAAGAACCCTAGTTTTTTTCAAATTCTCAATTATCTAAATTAAGTAGAGGAGGAATGCAGTGATGAAGAATATGAAAGCTATGAGACCATAAAATACACCTCTATGGAGGAAGCACTAAAGGAGAATGAATCACTGAAGCCCAAGATGGAGATGAATCAACTCCCTGAGGGCTTAATGTATGAATTCCTTGATGATGAAGAGAGGAACCAAGTAATTATAAATTATTCCTTAACGGATGACCAATGGGAGAATTTGTTGAAATAACTCAAGCTCTAAAGAAAAGCCATAGGGTTCTCTATTGAAGACATCAAAGGCCTAAGGTCAGCTATTTACATGCATAGAGTGAACTTGGAAGAAACTAATAAACCTCTGGCCCTACCTCAAAGAAAGTTGAATTAGATGATGAGGGAGGTGCTCAAGAAGGAGGTGATAAAACCATTTGATAGATGTGTTCTATACCCTATTAGCAACAACAATTGGGTAAGCCTAATACATGTAGTTTCTAAAAAAGGAGGAATGATAGTGGTGAAAGGTGAAAAGGGAGGTGATGTACCTACATGAACCATGAAAAGATGGGGAATGTGCATAGACTACTGAAAGCTAAATGTTTCCACCAAGAAAGATCATTTTCCACTATCATTCATTGATCAAGTCCTATAACGGTTAGCTCATCACTCGTATTTTTGCATTCTAAATAGATACTCAGAATTGTATCAAGTTCCTATCAACCTAGATGATCAAGAGAAGACTACCTTTACCTACATCTATAGTATTTATGCCTTTCAACAAAATTCATTTGTCTTATGTAATGCACTACAACATTTCAAAGGTGTAAGATTTTGGTCTTTGTTGATTTCTTGGAAGACACCATGGATGACTTCTCCATCTATTGGAATGATTTTGAAAATTGTTTAAGGAACTTATCCCATGTTCTGAAAAGATTTGAAGAGAAAAAATTAGGGTTGCACTGGGAGAGGTGTCACTCCATGGTGTATGAAGGTATTGTTCTTAGATACAAGATCACCAAAAAAGGGATCGAATTTGATTTTGGAAAGGTAGAAGCAGTGTCTAAACTCCCAACTCCTAAATATGTAATTGGGGTGAGAAGTTTTCTTCGTCACATAGGATACTATAGAAGATTCATCAATGACTTATCTATGATTGCAAAACCCTTATCCATTTTTCTCGTTAAGGATGTTGTGTTTGACTTTACAGATGAATGCCTTGAAGCTTTCGAGACTCTGAACAATGCCTTCACAACTACTCCAATCTTACAAGCTACAAATTGGGAAATACCTTTCAAAATAATGTGTGATACGAGTGACTATGCTATAGGAGCAGTACTCTGAGAAAGAGGAAGGATGTGAAAAACCATGCAATCTATTCTGCTAGATAAACTCTGGATGATGTCCAGATTACCTATACCACCATAGAAAAAGAGATGCTAGTAATAAAATCTACTTTTGACAAATTCAGGTCCTATCGAATAGGATCAAAAGTCAAGGTATACATAGCCCATGAGGAAATCAAGTACCTCATGTAGAAAGCAGACACCAAGTCTAGAATCCAGTAGTGGGCTCTATTATTGCAAGAATTTTATCATGAAGTTATAGACAAGAAAGGGATAGAGAATGTCGTTACCGACCATTTGACCAGAATCATTGTAATTGAAAAATATCCATTACCTATCAATGGCAATTATGTTGATGAATTCCTGATGAAGTTGAGGTTCATTGAACCCACAGTACCATGGTTTTCCAAAATATGCAATTATTTAGCATGCCATCAACTACCTCCTAAAATAATTCCATATGTCAAAACCCATCATCATGAGGGAACCAATACATCTTGATTGTTGTAGATTAGGTATCCAAATAGGTGGAAATAGTAGCTACCCCTACTTGTTATCTGAAAACCATCATCAAATTATTCTAAAAGATCATCTTTTCTAGGATTGATGTCCTACATACCATAATTAGTGATGGGGGATCCCACATTAGGGAGAGAAAATTTGAATCCTTGCTGAACAAGTACGGAGTTAGACACAAAGTAGGCATAACTCATCAACCATAAATGTTTGGACAAGTAGTAGTTTTAAATTAATAGATCAAGCAGATTTTAGAGAAAATAGTTAGTCACACTCAAAAAGATTGGTCCATAAATCTAGATGACACATTATGGGAGTACGACACTGCCTATAAAACTACGATAGGGACTACTCCCAACCTACTGATTTATGGGAAGTCATGCCATCTGCCAGTGGAGTTAGAACACAAGGCCTTCTTGGCAATAAAATTTCTTAATATTGACCCATAACTAGCTAGCAAGAAAAGATTTATGTAGTTACAAGATGGAAGATTTGAGGCTACACACCTACAAAAATTTCAGAATCTATAAGCAAAGGAAAAGAGTGTGGTGTGATGCCCACATAAAGAAAAAGGATTTGTCATAAGGGGACAAATTTATCTTCTTGAATTTAAGCATCAGACTCTTCCCAGGCGATCTCATGTTAATATGGTTAGGACCATTAACTATGTCAATGACATACTTGTCAAGGATTATGGAGATTAGTAGTACTAAGACTAGAACCTTTCATGTGAATGGACATAGAGAAAAGTGATATTATGAATACGAGACATTTACAAGAGGAGCAGAGGTCCAAATACCGGAACCACCACTTATACTACCAGAAGAAGTTTGACGAATCCAATTAAATATAGTCGAGCTAAGACTATAAATTAGATCTTCTTGGGAGGAAACTAAGTATTTCTGACATTTTTTCTTGAGTTTAATTTTGCTTCCTTTCACATTTAGCTAAGTTTTTTGTTATCTATCCTAAGTCAATTTAGTATCTAATTTAGGACACATTTATTTTAATTTCAAGTATATAGAATGAAGTTAGAGAAATATTTAATGTATCTCAGTTTCAGGGACCACTGGGCCGATAATACGCATTTGCATCAACCATCAAGTTTTTCATCAGAGAATGAACAATAGAATCAACGACCATCGATGTCTTAAAACCAACATTGATTGTCGGGTTCCAAGAATCGACATCAATCTCTAAACTTTCTAAACTCTTAGCAATCATTGAACTCTCAAAAAGCTTGGGTTCAATGAAACCTCGATGACCGTCGATACACCCTGGGTATAAAAACCCATTCATCAACTGTCGGGGCTACAATCTTGCCAAAAATCTTTGCATTGCTTTTACAGTTCCAATGATGATCAACATTAGACAATAGTGATGCCTTTAGACCACCAATGAATATTCCTCCTATGTTTCCCCTCTGCTAAAAAAACAATCCATTGTCGTCATCAGTAGTCTATCTCTAAGGTATCCAAGCCACATACATCACGGCCTTGAAGGAGATATACTTCACCCACAAGGTGTTCAGCAACGTACGATACACTTAAAATTCTTTCTCCCTATTCAGCACCCCTCTTTTGTGTGGTAAAACCCCTGACTCATTAGGAATTAGGATTTCAAAATCTATTTTGCCTCATCTCTGCACTTTTTTGTTTCCAGCGACCGTCAGAGCCTTCTATTTTTCAAAAGTCGTCAAGGATTGAACTTTCCCATGTGACTTCTAAAACCTTTTTCTAGTAGTGCAAAAATTCCAACGACAACCAAGTTCATTATTTCCATGGATCATTTTTCTAAATGTTGAACTTCCAGTGAAGATCGAACCTTTCCCCTATCTCAGCAACCACTGAACCTTTATTTTAAGTGACTGTCAGACTTTTGAGCAATCCATGGCTTCAGTGACCACTGAAATTTTATGTTTTTCATTGATGACATAAGTTTTTTAACTTTAGTAGTTTTCTCAACTACCATTGAGATTCTCAAAATTCTCAGTGACCGCCAAGGGTTGTTAACTAAAGACAACTTCTCAGCAACTACTTGAAAGAGACTTTCCACAGATCATTAGTTTTATTACCTCCAACCCTACCCTTTTCAATACTGGTTACTAACTTCTACCAAAGTATTTTGATTGGTTTATTATAAACGATCTCCCTCTAATGATAAAACAATTTTTAAAGTCAATGGGATGTTGTCTCAGTCAACATCTAACCCATTAAATATGCAAGCATGACTCTAAAAGGGATCAGGGAGAGAATCAAACCATACAAGATGTTCTGGACACAAATGATGACATGCTTGAAGATAAATGTCTAAAGCAAGGATGAGAAGAGAACAACTACTCATCCTTATAGGGCATGAGTCTGAGGAGTCCAAGGAGGAAGAGGAAATCTTTACCATAGGAACATCAAAATAACTACATCCAAAGGAAATGACCAAGAAAAAAAGGGAAAAGGATGACAAAAGGAGTATGGAGAGCCCAAAGCACAAAAAGGCAAGGGTAGGGAAGAAGGATAAGCTAGAAGCTAGAGGGCCCACATCATCAATTACATGAGCAACGGCCGCAAGTAGTGAGACATAAGTGTCATATAATGATGGATGCAAACAATTGGAGGATATTTTTAATCCCAGAGATGAGGAACATCATTCCAAGTATGAACTCTTTATAAATAATATAACCTACAAACCAACCTAGTACATGGATAAATATGACTTGTATTAACTAGGAATTGCCAAAAGGGTGATCGAATTCTTAAGGAGAGCTAATCTTCATGTCACCTGCATAGATGCTCAAAGTTCCTACACCAACATCACTACCAAATTTATGTTATCTATGACATGGATACCCCTTTAAGACAATGAAAAAGGGGATGTGGAAGTAGAATTCGTGTTGCATGTGTGCATGTTCAACAAGGACTATTTCCTATCAGAAAGGACATTGAATGTGGTACTATGTGAAACAAAAGACCAAGCCAAGGCCAGAACGGTAGCTAGATATGATAGAGATGACATATGATTTAGCATCAAAACAACATGGGAGGGGCTGATAGGGGAACCAAATCACATGCCAAGATCCTCAAAGTCAACACATATGCCTTTGTTCTTTATTAGAATGATGCAGAAGATCAATGCCAACACAGTGTTTGCAAGATCCAAATTTAGAAACATGACAAGCAGAGACCTTTTTCTTATCCAGTCAATGCTTGAGAAGAGTCCAGTCAGTATACGATAGTTGCTAATAGAAAATCAATCTACAATTGTTGGCCATGAAGGTCCAAAAGCATTCTACATGGGATATCATATCACCTTATTCGTGTTCTAAGACCTCTACCTAGTAGTACTAAAGAAGTTCGAGGAAAGTATCAGAAGTAGATTTGTTGATATCAAGTATTTGATCTCAATAAGGATGATTGCACAAAAGGGGAACAAGTACTTTTATAGGTTTATAAAGTCAAACATCCTAATACCCCTCCCAAAGATGACCCACTATGGTGGTCACAAGTTAATTGTCTCCAGAGAAGACTTAGACAAAATGTTGTCGAGTATGATAATATGACAAAGAGATTCAACTACAACTCTCATAAAGGAAATAGTCCAGGACTAGAGGAAGTTGTGCAACCAATATGGAGAAAGAAATTTGCAATCAAACCTGACAATGTAATATAAAAAATGCCACAATTGGTATAGGGATCTGCCACTCCATAAGAGAAAGATGTCGAGAGAATAGGACAGCTAGTACCACCAGAACAGACTACCCTCAATGCTAGGAATAATGAGGGAGTGGTTCACATCACTGTCGACCAACCACCTATGGACACAGAACAATTAGTATGTGCTTTGGAGATAAGGGAAAAACCCCAGCCTCCAAGTGTAGGCAAGATAAAGGAGACAACGCTAGATGAAAAAGAAAAAATGCCCAAAGCCCCCGCTAATGTAGATGTAGATCAACAAATGACGCAAGAGAATCATGTCTCATCTCCACCCCAAGTAGAAGAAATGGCATCGATGTGACCAATGTATGCAATGGCTACAATAATAGAATCACAAAAACGACAGCTCCCGATGAGCCTTAGCAAAGAACTAGAGTGACACAAGGAGGAGAGGTGAGTAAGGAAAAGTCCCAAACTATCATCATCCCCTCACCCTTGGAGTCATCCTCTAGCCCCTCCAATCCCAATCAACACAAAGAAGAAGAAGAGGCGAATGTTCCTGAGGTAAGAGAAAATGAAATCCCTGAGGAAGAATATTAAAGATATGAAGAGGGATCGACAATCAGCCCTGATGCCCCAACAATGGACTTTGATTTAAACTCTTCACCAATAGACAACGGCCATTTTCTTGAGGTTCAGTCTGGTCAAGAGTTTCTTCCAAGACAAAGGAAGAAGAGTCATGCCACTTCTCAGATACAATACACACTAAAATAACGATACAATATCTTGATGACATGGGTAACATGGATATCTATGACATCTAAGTACAGTTCAAAAACCAACATGAATATAGGCAGATAAAAAATATAAGATATGACAGGAAGATGAGTGCCACACTAGCCGAATTGGGTGAAACAATTCTAGACCCAATCTGAGATGAATCAACACCTCCAAAAGCCCCTACAACTGACATCCGAATGAAATCTTGATCTGATATTTTGATAGTAAATGTTCTTGGAGCAAACCAACCAGTATAGGAACCAATACCAAAAATACAAGAGATAGCAGGTGGACAACGAACATTTGATGAGGATGAAGGCAGCCTTGCCTCCTTTCTAGGTGCACCACCATGGGAAGCTCCACCCCCAGAATAGATATCACAAGGCTTGATGCCCCTTACACTTCCTTGTAAATTGGTAGGAATGAGCATGGCGTCTGTGTCTCAGATCTCATGCAAAGACATCCATGTCCTTGTAGTTATCCTAAATTTTAGTTTATGAAACACATATACAATATACAAAAATCATAGGAGGACCATGACTAGAGAACACTTCAAAAAAAAAATCTTAAAGAGAGAAAGAGTCCATAAATAAATATTCAAAGTACTTTGTGTAACCGTTTTGGAGGACTTCTAACATGTTGACAAAGTATAGCCTATCTTTAACAGTACAAACATTTTAGCAAAGTAGATGTATGAGGGCAAGTTTGATTATGCACTTGTCAAAGAGATTCAGGCTCTTATGGAAAGACGAGAAACAAGATTCATCACTTTTCCCATTCAAACTGTCAAACATTGGGCACTGATAATAGTTGATATGTATAACTTTCACATGACAATCTACAAATATTGTAGTGTTGAGCTACTATGCACTTTTGTGTTCTTCGAAAATAAAGAAGTGTGTCATATCCAAAAGGTCCCTATCTAACTCCAGCACGCCATCCAGTGGGTACATAGAGACCATTTCAGCAACTAGAAGAACTTCATCATTAACACTAAAGTACCCCTGAAAAATTCAGGATCCAGGAATTGTGCTTTTATTGTCCTATTTCTGAGGGAGGTTGTGAACAAAAACCTCTTGTTTGAGGACATCTTCATTGAAGTCCTACATGGGCTATGAGGAGTCTACAAAATGGATGTAGTATATGTCTGCCACTTCTTCAACAACCTAGAAATGCCTCTAGATGTGGTCCCACTCAGACTCTATATAGGAGTGTCTCTTCTTGAAAAATTGCCATGGCATGAGAAGATAAAGGCCTTACGGCTACATCCTTCATAATCATAACACAAATCAACATGGAAGGCAGACTGGCCGACTGAAGAACAACACAACAACAAGAACCAACCTCAAACACAGACAAAAAGCCAACACCATACACCTCTTCCAGATAATAACCCAAATGCATCACCTCCAAATCCATTAAAGAATCAACTACTTAGAAAATAGAGTTTTCCTAAAGAGTGGGAGGTAGATGAAGATGAGATGCAGGAAGCAAGTCCTAAAGGGCCAGTTGGGACCATCGAAGACAACTTCCTAAACTTTGATAGATGGTCATGCAGGGATCTATCTATGGATTCCTTGCTCTTAATCATGAAAAGGATGAAAGTACACTATGACATTGAAGAAGTGGTCTTTGAAAGAGATGTCATATGCATCTTAAAAGACGACCCCTGTGAAACTCTAAGACTGATTGAATGCATGATTTTGAGAGTAATGTCAGCTTCCCAATCCCTTCTTAGGGTTCGTATGCCCAATACACACATGGCATATTACCTATTAGTAGAGGACATCATCCACAAAAAGAACTCTAGTGAAAAGGAGTGACTAATACAACATCTACAAATCTCACTACCAGAGTTCATTTTCCTACCAATCCTGCATGATAATCATTAGAAAAACTTGAAGATCAACGTCAAAGAAAAAATTGTAATCCTATACAATAGCTTGAATGCATGTTTCACTTTGAACAAGTACAAAAATATGACAACACTAAAGAGTGTCACAAAAGAAAAAGCAAAGATTTGTATAGAAGAAACCATAAGGATTATACAAAAGCATGGAAAAGGATACCAGTTCATCCCTAACAAAGACTTCATAAAGCCACTATTCTACCACAGAACTCCTCAGCAGCTATGACAATCCAACAACTATTTTTTTCACTACTTATATTGGATGACAGCTTTAGTTGTGCAACACGTTAAAGTTGAAAGTATGCAATACAAGTGCTACCAGACGCTCTATGGATTCTATGTCAATATGTTGTTATGTTCCCACTAGTTAGTCAATGGATTTTGAAATGATGAGTAAACCCTGCTCATTTATATCCAACCTTCATCTTTAACACTTTATGACAGAGTGTATGATAACATTGAGAGGTATAAACAAATAAGGTAGGTACTAATCTCATACCCTTTTACTAAGTCAAATTTTTATGCATCAACCATTTGGAGTGCCTAAATTTTAAAACTTTTGATTCTACACATATGCAAAATTTGGGAAATTTTTGAAAAGTTCTAAACTTTCTAAATAGAAAATAGAAGTTTTGTGAAGATTTGTGCAACAACAAAATTTTGGAATAATTTCCTGAATGTTGTCATAACTTCCACCCATAGACTTTCTTGTCTTAAGGCTAACTCTTAGCATAATTATTTTAAGAATGACGAATATGAGCTCTCTAACTCACCTAAAACTCATTGTGTGTAATGCATGGGTCCATTGCCCAAGACTCTACTATTGATTTAGAAATGACAATTGGCGCACAGACCACCACTATCCTTAATCGGACACTCTATCCTCACTCACCCACAAGACGTGATAAACTTCCTGACCAGTCACCTATCCTAGTATTATTATGGGCTAAGCACGCTTAACTGTAGATTTCTTTCGTTATGGGATTTCTAAAAAGGAGGTGCGCCTTGGTGATATGATTAGTCCAGTTATTCCTTTTATGATCATTTTATCTAAGGCCTAAAATATTAGGATGCTAAAATCTCCACCACATTGAATCTTAGCATCGTCATCAAGGCTCAACTATACAGCCTCATAATATTTCCCCATTTCAGTGCAAACCCAAAATGGCCCATGGACACCCAGCTCCCACCCATGGTATACCAGTGTAAGGGTGGCTACATCACCATGGACAACCCTTTCCATCATGCTTGGACCACACGGCTCCAGACTAACATGCTATATGCCCATTTAGGCCCCACCAACTGGAGGGTTTATGCCTATGATACCATATGTAATGCATGGCTCTAGTAGAGTTTCAAGAATGACGACTGGCCCCATAGACCACCATTAGCCTTAACTATGTGCTTTGTCCTCACTCACATGTAATCCAGGATAAACTTCCCAACTAGTCACCCATCCTAGTAATACTCTGGGATGAGCACACTTAACCACAGGGTACTTTAGTGATGGACTCCCTAAAAAGGAGGTACACCTTGGTGATATAGGTTGTCCAACAATTCCTTTTAAGAACATTTTATCTGAGGCATCAAATCCTAGGACGTTATAATGTGACAATGCTTTTGTGCCATCCTTATTCC
This sequence comes from Alisma plantago-aquatica, assembly GCA_963693085.1. Taxonomy (NCBI): domain Eukaryota; kingdom Viridiplantae; phylum Streptophyta; class Magnoliopsida; order Alismatales; family Alismataceae; genus Alisma; species Alisma plantago-aquatica. The sequence continues at coordinate 381,553,293 of OY856411.1, forward strand.
AAGATATTGTAAAATGTAGAAAGATGCTTGTTTTTCCAACATGAACCCTTGATGTAAAGAGGAATCAATATGATATGTTGATTGATCACCCTAAATCCTAACTATATTTGTGCAGTGTCTGGACAAGTTGAGAGGCAAGATTGATGGATGGACTGCTCTAAGGCTGTCAATGGTTGGTCTCATTCTCCTCACTAAAACTGTCCTCCAGACTATGGTCAGGTTTTGGAGTGAGGTGTGTGACATACCACACCCTTCGGCGGACAATATGAGGAAGCTGATGGCTAACTTTGTATGGAGAGGAAGTGGGCATGGCGTGGCCTGGGAGGTCATCGCCAAACCTTACTGTAACGGTGGACTAAACTTAAACTCCATGATCAGCTTAATCAAGGAAAGCAATGGGAAAAGAATTGACAGATTCCTAAGAGAAAGGGGGAATGTATGGACACAATGGATGACCAGTAGATATGTTGGGCTACAGTAGGGGTATGATTGCTACTCTTTGTGTAGCTTGAGGAATATGTGTGTGCAATGGGCAGATATCCATGACTCATATAGTGTTGATGGTAATGGTATTGCCTCTCTGGTGGACCCAAGGGTGACACCATGGATCAACACCTATGGTGGAGATGATGTGAGCTGGTATAAGCTGTTGTGGAACCAGCAGAACATCCACAAGTGGAGCACAACCATGTAAAAAGTGATTCTAAACATATTACCTACCATGGATAGGCTTGAGCGGTGGGGGTTACAGGTGGAGAGTACTTTTGTGATGTGTAACAGGGATGAGAAGAGCCACAACCACATTTTTGGGTTGTGCAGCTTCTTTAGAAGGACTTGGGCTATTGCTAGCCTTAAAAGTGGGTGGGGCCAGCTCGTTGGGGGAGTATCACAAAATTGATCAACAAGCTAGGTTAGAAACTCAATGATAGTCAGATCTTAGCCTTCAGAGGCTTATGCTTAACTAGTGTTTGCTACAATGTCTAGGAGGAAAGGAACAACAGAAATCATGGAAGAAGAAAATGTACTAAAGAACAAATTATAGCTAAAGTTGCTAGCATACTCATTAGGTACTTTAAAGGTAGAAAGGGCTTAGCTACCGGCCTGTCGGAAAAAGCCAAAAGATATTGGGGCTTTTGTAGATAAATACCCCATGATCTTGTTTTGTAGTTTGTAGGTCCTGGCTTTGTACATGTCCCTTTGGCAATATATTTACCTATTTCCAAAAAAAATCCCAACTATAGGTTGGGAAGTACACAACCTGGCAAAAAGGAAATAGCTACCTCTTCTAGTGCTTAAATCCCCGCTTTGGGACCAAAAGAGGTTTGACGGCCCAAAGTATCCTTGAAACCCAATTACACCCTATCCTAAGAGCAAGAATAAAAGCTGACCAATATAAAATCATGATATTTATGATAGAGAAGATGCTAAAAGGCTTCACTTGGTCGGTGTATTGTTGCACTCAAGAATTTAGATATGTCATGCCTATTAGCGAAGTCTAGAAGACAAACATTTACACACCTACCTTTTGATGACTATCTCAAATAACATCTTGAACTACATCAGTTGATAACACCTCCTTACGATACTAGTCATGGTTGATCATGCCTGTAACATCCCTGACCTGGGTTATGTGTTAACCCTAGATGTTTTTTCTAATAAGTTTGATTAGATGCTTAATCTTATATTGGGAAAAGTAATTAGGGCCCATGAGAAACTTATGTTTCAATTTTGGTCCTGTTTGGACAATGTTGAAGCAATGTTTGCTTATTTTGGACTAATGTGCAAATTACCCAAGTTGAGGGGTTTATGTGCAAATTGTGCATGATAATATGTTCCTCATGTGTTGAAGCATCATGAGAGTGAATATGATGTTGAGGTATGGCTTATGGAAGCCTGAATACCAAGAAAGAACTGATAAAGCAATGTTTGTGCATTAAAACCTAGTTTTGGAGTAATGTGCAATTTACCCAAAACCTGGGGTTCAATATGAAAATTACCACTTCCATTAGGTCCTTAAGGTTTCTTGGCATCATGTAGAGTAAATAAAATGAGAGGGGCATCTCATTTGAATTAAGTTGGAGGAGAGAGAATCTTGATATTAAAATAATCAAGATTTAATCATAAGTGAAACCCTAATTCAATTTAGGGCAAAAATGAATGTATTAATTAAAGGGCCTTCAACCAAAATGTTATTGGTTGATTTTTAATAAGGATGGACGTTCCTTTGCCAATATAAGGAACGAAAATATCTAAAGGAGGTGAAATTCCACTCACCTTATTATAAGTTAAAGAATTCCCACTCAAAAAGATATATTAGTATTATAATGGATTAAGGTGCTTATTTTCTTTTCCCTTAATCCATGGATAATGGAAGGGAGTTCGGTGGCTTTGAGTTGCCTTTTCATACAAGCAAACCAAGGAGGAAGAGGTGTGTAACGCCCCTCCAAGCACATATAGGAGAGTGGAAGCAAACCTCATTTGTCCATAACATGGGTCACTTGGCTTGGAGGAACATTACAAAACATGATATACATTGCAATAAGATAAATGAAGCACTATGCATTCAACTCAAAATATATATTCATACATTGTTCATGGAAGGGAAAGACATAACCATATCATCTGATATCAAAACCTAATACATGTAGGCTGAGCAAAACTAAAGCATAAACTGTCTTATCTTGATCCCAAGTCTAAAATGTATAAACTAAGCAAAGCTAAAACATGGAAAGATAAACTAGACTAGAGGATCTACTGAGTGGTAGATGGCACCCCACCAAGCTAAGGTCTTCCTTGAGTCAGCTACCCTTGATTTCTCACGTCAGATCCCTCTTGCTCCTTGATCTAGGGACATCTCGTCCCACGGCCATGCGAAAGAAATCATCAACATCAGTAAGCGGCATTATGCATGTTATAAGAACTGAAAATAGACATATACTTGAACTGATATGAACTTGACATAACATGGCATTACGAATTCTCATTACGCATTAACCTTCATTACATCAATGAATTAAGAACATTATTATATGCATTCTCTCCTCACTGCCCACATGGGGCACATCATGCTCGGAAAGCCCATCATTGTTAGGAAGCCCATAACGACCATAGAGGTCCATCATTTCGAGAAACATATAATAAGTTACTTGATTCTCTTAATTTAACATTAACATCATTGTTCTTATCTTGCCATCAATGTAAATTGTCCTCATCCAATAATTGCACCAAAGTGCTCATCAGGCTGGTTAAGGCTCATCTTAGTTGCACCAAAGTTCTCATCAATGTCATAAAGACAAAATAACATAAAGAGGAACAATTTACAACTTAAGTGCATTATCTTAATCATCATGGGATTTCTCCCTCTTAATCTTGACATTAACATTACATGATTTTCATGATTCTTTATTCAATTTCTTAATCATTGCATAAGCATAACATTAAACTAATTAACATCAGTGATAAGCATATAAATTTATGGACATAACAACAAGCATATAATCAAAGGAATAATCATTATCTTGATTCCATTCATTAACATGAAATTCTAAAGAATAATCTTAAATCATACATAGAAAGAAACTCATCCAAAATACTTAGGCATAATGATATGGCATGCTTACCTTATTGGAGCAAAACCTAATCTTAGTCTCCCTGATCCTGAGTCAAGTCTTAGGTTCCTGAAATTAATCATGTTGGATATTAATTATCACCTTACTTATATCTTAATCCTAATTGTCTTAAACCTGACACTTCGTGAAAACCAAACCAAAACATGTCTCAAAACCCTAACCATTAGATAGATCTCGAAAAGTTGAGCAAAAACCATATATAACTTGTCCCTATACGATCTACCAATCAAAAGTTATGATTTTTCATAGATCGGCCAATTAGAAATCCAAGAAATATATTCATGAAAACAAAAACGATTTAATGAGACTAAGATGACCGAGAAATCCATAGCAAGTGTTACATCCGATTAAACATATGGGGGCAAATTAGTAAAACTCACATCTCAATCAAAGGCACTGCTGCTTGATTAAAATAAAAGCAAAAGTCCTAAAATTCCCTAAATATGTGTGACATATCGAACGAGATCCAGAGGGCAGAAAAGGGGAAAGTTGCACATTGCTTCTTCCTTCGACTGAATCGACGAAAGGAACTGAGATAGAGAAATCGGGCAGACTATCAGTGCTATTACAGATCGCTGAGATCAAAAGCAAGCAAGAGATCACAATTTGTAACTAATTGCCCACATCCTTACGAAGACAACAAGCCCAAGGTGGGGCTGTCTTGACTCCTGGAGAACCAGCAGTCCCTCCCACCATGGCCAGAACAGAGCATAAGGGATCGAAGCGCTGACACCATTGTTTCAAGGCAAGATAACGAGAACCAAAACTCGCAAAGCAAAAGTCAGAGGAAGGCGAAGCTGACGCCATATATTCCATTTTTATTGCCTAAAATCAAGAAAATCGAGACACAATCATGCAATTGCACGGTACGCTATCAAAATCAAGAAAAGCGGTTTATAACAAAATAGTATACTTGGCAGGACTTATATTCAAAATAATGATAAGCAATTTGTAAAACCAACATTTATTCGACAAGTTTTTCAAGCAATTCAACTTTTATTACGAGTTCCCATTATGCTGTAATTCAAGAAGCATGCTTATATATTTTTTATGACTCTATTACCCCAACGCGATGGGGAAGGTCACTAGGCCCCTTTTCACCATAGGAACATAGGAAGCCAATGTACAAGTCCCACCTCCAAATGAGGGGGTTGTTGTACTCAATATCAACATTATCAACATTATCAATATCATCATCATTATCAATATACGGGAAGTCATAATGGGAATTCAATTCATGTTTTCATGTTTTTCAAAATATAATATAGAAAAATAGAAAACTAATCATAGGGAACAATAGCTCATCCAAATAACTAGCCAAGCATACGGTCAAGAGATACATAAAAGTATCTTCAATACAATCAAGGAGGAGTTATATAAATAGCGTACCTTTCACCAAGGATTTCGAGTATTAATCAACTAGAGTAGAAGATCAGGGTCTCAAGTGGTTCCTAGATCAATCAAGATATGGATCGAGGGTCAAGATCATATTATAGACCAATTTCAAGTACACCAAATTAGGTTTTCCAATCCTATTCATCCCTAAGGTAGATCATTCATATATAGTCAACATTATATCAAGATTTCAATATTTATTCAAGTGTCAAGCATATTCAAGGATGGATGATCTACCTAGGTATTTTAGGAATATATGTCAACCCTAAATATTATCATCATTATTCAAGTCATCATCAAGTTCCTAGATCATCATCATGATACTTAGCATCATTGGAATTCTAGATCAGGTTTATGGGTCAAATATATCAAGGGTTTTGTAAGATTTGAGATCCATGTCAAGATTACTCATTATTCATAAAGATGATAATCAAGATTGAATCAAGTAATTAGATCTAGATCACTAATGATTCATTTTCAACAGTCAACTAGTTTGGATCTAGATTTGTACTTCAAGATAATCATTAGAGTCAGATATTAGGTTTTCCAAGAATTAACATCACTATTGAGCCATTTAATAATCTAAATAAGTAATAGATATAGATTTAATTATATCAGTGAGCATCATTTGGAATCAGGTTTCACAAATATTTTTAATGGGTTCAGTAGATTTATCTGATAAAAAAGGACTACTTATTAATCATTTTTGGAGTTCGGAGGCATTTTCTATGATTAAATCGAGATCTCAGCATTTTACTAATTGTCTGAATAGAGAGGAGAAAAATACCTTAAATTGGAAAAATGAGGGCTGTTCGATTCAGGACGAGTGGTCCAGATTGTGCCACATAGGCACACAGCTTGTTCACTTAGTGGGCCGGTTCAAAAGCTGGTTCGGTTGGTGCAATGCTCTATTTCTTGGTTTAAACCCTGGTTCAACTAAGTATTGGACCGGGGCTACCCTTCCTGGACCAGCCGGTCTGGGACCTTTCTTCCTCGCGCAGCAGTCCCTCACAAGTGTGGGAACCAGGCGGAAGGAGGCTCACCGGCGTGGACCCGCTCCAAGAGCAAAAGTGGGCGAGAGAGAGGGCTGAGGTGCCACTCGACTTCGGCGAGCTCTTGCGAAGTTGTGGGTGGTTTGAGAAAGACGAGAGGGAGCAAGGACGCAGGATGCCCAAGGCGGCCCTACGGTGGCGCCGTAATGGCAGAAGCAGGTGAAGATAGGAAGAGCAGGGGTGCTCAGGGACAAAACAATGAGAAAAGGATATTTCTCGAGAAAGGAGAGGTGCCTGCGAGTCATTTGGGAGCCCTTTTATAACATTAGGGCTAGGATTTTAGGGTAACTCGAGATCTAGATGCAGCCCAGCCACCGAAGTGAGAACAGGAGGCCAAGAGCTCGTTTTGGTGGCTAGGAAGAGCATGAATAGCGGTCAAATAGAGCATGATTCGGTTTGAAATTTTGAGAGGATCGTTTCCTCTCGATTTAAATTTCGAATCATGGTCGCAGGCGGGAGATCCGCCATCAAGACGGTCTTGTCCCCTCCCCACAATCAGTGGGAGGTAGGAGACGACCTCCTAGCCACTGGATCAGGCCTCCAATCTGTGGGAGTCTGATCTAAGGGCCAAGGTTCGCCCCTTAAGAAACCAAAGGATTACTGACTTGGAAAAGGCCCAAAAACAAGGCAAATAAAAGGATTTTAGCACAGAACTTCAACTATTCATATAAAATCGTAGGAATGTCCAATTGTTCTCAAATTTGGACCACAACTTCATAAAAACGTGTAGAACCTTTATAAAAAGTTTGAGAACAAAAAGATGAAGTTTGATAGATCAAGTTACTTTATTGGACAAAGTGATGAATTAATAAAATTTATGATGTTATAATGTGTATAAAATCAACATTGGTCACCATATCTTGGATTTGAGTCTTAAAATTTATTATTAAGCTGAGGAAAAACATTGAGGATCATGAGTGAGTATAATGAGGGCAAAAGTGTAATTATTTCATTATAATGTAGAAATCCACTTTATCACATCCTTCCCTCCTTGAAAGGAATTTTGTCCTTAAAATTCAAAAACATCCTCAAAACTGAGACTATTCAAAAACTAGATCATATCCTCAAATACTGGCATATCCTCAACTATACAATCAAAACTATGTCCTCAAAGTTCAAGTAGTGCAAACATCATAATTGGGATTCCATGTTTCATATCATAATCAACTTGGTACGAACACCATTTCATCATCAAGCAATTGAGTATCAAAATCAACACATATATTGTCCAAAGTCATTATATGAGTCATAAATATGGAAAACATCATATTGATCACAAATTTGGACATATCATATTTTAGGTCAAACAAAAAGAGTTCACGTGTACAAGGTGACTTTCAATCCCAATATCTCAGGGTCCTAGCTTCTCCATTGGCCTAGGTGGGGTTATACATCCATGATTTGAGATTTCACATTTCAACATTTCAAGACAACATCATACTTTCAATATCATTATTTCGAGCTCAAATTCAATGGGAAAGTCCCCACCCTAGTCCTAATGAGAGCTAAACCCTAATTCATAAATCGAGAGAGTCAATATAGTTATCATTTCAATAAAAAAAATCAAGATTTGGGATTTTGAAGTCATTAGTCATATATCTAGGGTGATCTCAAGGTCCAAATAATGTGAACATAGGATTTGTATCATTATTCATATTAATAATCGTGAGTCACATTATTATATATCAGTATCAAGAGTCGAGATTTTTTGGACATCAAATGTCGTAGTTCCAAAATTTTGAAGCTAGGGTTTAGATTCCTATTTAGACCTTAGGGGAGATCACTCATCTCAAATTCTAGCAACAATATTCAAGCAATATTTAATCAACATGTCAAAATTTCATTATCATGGTTTCCAAGGTTGATGAATGATCTAGACTTAGGTCTATCTAGGAAGTCAACCTCAAGCTATAGTTAATATTGCCATATGTCAAGGTCATTATCAGATCAATATTCAAGATCGAGTATCAACCATGGGTTTAACCTATTAGGCTTAGGTCAACCAGTACAAATAGGGTGGAAGGAAATACCTTTCCAAACTCTAAATAATCAATCATATGGAAAATTTAGAGGTGGTCGTAATAGGGATGTGACCTAGGTTAGGGGAGTCATGAGTGAACTACCACCCTAATCTGGCACATTATCAACAATAGTCATTATCAATCGAGTTTATTCCAATAGGGAGAGTACCAATGATCAAAGCATGTTTTACAAGGTCATAACATCAAAATTCAAGATAATAAGGCAATAATGTCAAGATTTTCAATTCTTTCCTTTCATGATCAAGGTAGTGATATAATTTGGAAATCAAGGATTTCAATTTGGAATTTGAGGAATTAGAGCATAATAGTGCAAAATCTAGGCATATCATTATCATATCAAAATTGAGATTGCAAAAGGCATCAATGGTTAATAGGAAAATTGCTTTTTGCATCATAATCTTATATCATGATTTTGTGAGTCCAAAGCTTAGTCATTTCATGGCATATCCATAATATGTATCAAATAGGGTATGAGTTTGCTTAACTATGTTTGAGGTTTAATCAACAATAGGGCAACATGGGTTTAATCAAATAGGGACCTTATCAACAATAAGGTATAAGGTATAAGTTGTCCTTATTTCATCAAATCATAATTCGTATCATTTACCTCAAACATAGTAATCATGAAGTCTAGCTTTAATTAAATCGAGTTTGCAATTAGGGTCATCATGAGTATTTGATTTCAAAATTAATTGATCAAAATCGAGTTTTCAATTTCAGGTCAGATCATGGTATCAACTTTCATGATTTAGAAATATTCATTTTCCCATGCATAAGCTACCCATAATCGAGACATCATGTGGTGAAAGGTCATGAGAAGGACCACATGATGAGATGAGAAGACTACCTAATCTTCATCTACATTGGTGGCTTATGATTGTCCTTAAAGAAAGAGATGAGATGCTGGAAGACTCTCTAAAGTTTCACAAGAGAACCTTTAGGTCCAGTTCTGGATCAATAGAGGCCAGGTAGAGCGGGGGATCTCAACCACCGTGAAGACGGATAGGAGAAATTATGCCAGAACCCCGAGCCTAGACACCTCAATTTTCACCATTATAGACTTTAAGGTTTCTTGGGTGTAAGAGACCTGAGAAATTATTTACTTAAAGTATATGAGAGTGTTTAAGCTCTGATACCAACTGTCACGGAACCGTTCTTACCCCAATCCCAATCCTACTGTCGAAACAGTAGAAAAAGGATTGAAGCGCCCGTCCCTGAGTGGCCCCGTAGGATCTAACACACTAGCATATACAATAAGAAATAAATAACTCAAAAACTGGATAATTAAAGAACAAACTAACCCAATATGGAGATTATATCCAATTTATCTTTGCCGTCAGAGTAGATGAGTGCGGAAGCAATCTTATTCAATATTCCATTTGTATTGCCTAAAATCAAGAAAATCGAGACACAATCATGCAATTGCACGGTACGCTATCAAAATCAAGCAAAGCGGTTTATAACAAAATAGTATACTTGGCAGGACTTATATTCAAAAGAATTATAAGCAATTTGTAAAACCAACATTTATTCGACAAGTTTTTCAAGCAATTCAACTTTTATTACGAGTTCCCATTATGCTGTAATTCAAGAAGCATGCTTATATATTTTTTATGACTCTATTACCCCAACGCGATGGGGAAGGTCACTAGGCCCCTTTTCACCATAGGAACATAGGAAGCCAATGTACAAGTCCCACCTCCAAATGAGGGGGTTGTTGTACTCAATATCAACATTATCAATATCATCATCATTATCAATATACGGGCAGTCATAATGGGCATTCAATTTATGTTTTCATGTTTTTCAAAATATAATATAGAAAAACAGAAAACTAATCATAGGGAACAATAGCTCATCCAAATAACTAGCCAAGCATACGGTCAAGAGATACATAAAAGTATCTTCAATACAATCAAGGAGGAGTTATATAAATAGCGTACCTTTCACCGAGGATTTCAAGTATTAATCAACTAGAGTAGAAGATCAGGGTCTCAAGTGGTTCCTAATCAATCAAGATATGGATCGAGGGTCAAGATCATATTATAGACCAATTTCAAGTACACCAAATTAGGTTTTCCAATCCTATTCATCCCTAAGGTAGATCATTCATATATAGTCAACATTATATCAAGATTTCAATATTTATTCAAGTGTCAAGCATATTCAAGGATGGATGATCTACCTAGGTATTTTAGGAATATATGTCAACCCTAAATATTATCATCATTATTCAAGTCATCATCAAGTTCCTAGATCATCATCATGATACTTAGCATCATTGGAATTCCAGATCAGGTTTATGGGTCAAATATATCAAGGGTTTTGTAAGATTTGAGATCCATGTCGAGATTACTCATTATTCATAAAGATGATAATCAAGATTGAATCAAGTAATTAGATCTAGATCACTAATGATTCATTTTCAATAGTCAACTAGTTTGGATCTAGATTTGTACTTCAAGATAATCATTAGAGTCAGATATTAGGTTTTCCAAGAATTAAAATCACTATTGAGCCATTTAATAATCTAAATAAGTAATAGATATAGATTTAATTATATCAGTGAGCATCGTTTGGAATCAGGTTTCACAAATATTTTTAATGGGTTCAGTAGATTTTTCTGATAAAAAAGGACTACTTATTCATCATTTTTGGAGTTCGGATGCATTTTCTATGATTAAATCGAGATCTCAGCATTTTAATAATTTTCTGAATAGAGAGGAGCAAAATACCTTAAATTGGAAAAATGAGGGCTGTTCGATTCAGGACGAGTGGTCCAGATTGTGCCACATAGGCACACAGCTTGTTCACTTAGTGGGCCGGTTCAAAAGCTGGTTCGGTTGGGGCAATGCTCTATTTCTTGGTTTAAACCCTGGTTCAACTAAGTATTGGACCGGGGCTACCCTTCCTGGACCAGCCGGTCTGGGACCTTTCTTCCTCGCGCAGCAGTCCCTCACAAGTGTGGGAACCAGGCGGAGGGAGGCTCACCGGCGTGGACCCGCTCCAAGAGCAAAAGTGGGCGAGAGAGAGGGCTGAGGTGCCGCTCGACTTCGGCGAGCTCTTGCGAAGTTGTGGGTGGTTTGAGAAAGACGAGAGGGAGCGAGGACGCAGGATGCCCAAGGCGGCCCTACGGCGGCGCCGTAATGGCAGAAGCAGGTGAAGATAGGAAGAGCAGGGGTGCTCAGGGACAAAACAATGAGAAAAGGAGATTTCTCGAGAAAGGAAAGGTGCCTGCGAGTCGTTTGGGAGCCCTTTTATAACATTAGGGCTAGGATTTTAGGGTAACTCGAGATCTAGATGCAGCCCAGCCGCCGGAGTGAGAACAGGTTGCCAAGAGCTCGTTTTGGTGGCTGGGAAGAGCATGAATAGCGGTCAAATACGGCATGATTCAGTTTGAAATTTTGAGAGGATCGTTTCCTCTCGATTTAAATTTCGAATCATGGTCGCAGGCGGGAGATCCGCCATCAAGACGGTCTTGTCCCCTCCCCGCAATCAGTGGGAGGTAGGAGACGACCTCCTAGCCACTGGATCAGGCCTCCAATCTGTGGGAGTCTGATCTAAGGGCCAAGGTTCGCCCCTAAAGAAACCAAAGGATTACTGACTTGGAAAAGGCCCAAAAACAAGGCAAATAAAAGGATTTTAGCACAGAACTTCAACTATTCATATAAAATCGTAGGAATGTCCAATTGTTCTCAAATTTGGACCACAACTTCATAAAAACGTGTAGAACCTTTATAAAAAGTTTGAGAACAAAAAGATGAAGTTTGATAGATCAATTTACTTTATTGGACAAAGTGATGAATTAATCAAATTTATGATGTTATAATGTGTATAAATCAACATTGGTCACCATATCTTGGATTTGAGTCTTAAAATTTATTATTAAGCTGAGGAAAAAGATTGAGGATCATGAGTGAGTATAATGAGGGAAAAAGTGTAATTATTTCATTATAATGTAGAAATCCACTTTATCACACTCGGTCTCTTACGCGAGGTAGGAAACTGGTCAGCAGGCGTCCGATGGGCATCCAACGGCCCAAAACAAATCCAAAATCCAGAGAGAGCGTGCGACACTTAAATAAATGGAAACTTAGGCGGATAAATCAAAATATCAATGAATAAATAACCCAAACTATATGCTAACTTCCCTAATGGATTTGGAGGGTCAAACGAAGTCCGATTAGGCTCAAATTTATACCACAAGCAAATTAGGACCTCTAGAATCTCCCTATCCACTTATATTTAGGTTTTCATCAACTTTTGTTCATTAACCCCATATATGCTGCTATTTATGCACATATTATTAAAAAGGTGACATTGATAGAATTATCATTTACTAAATGAGTTATTTAAGCCAAAGCTAGGTTTATGAGATTATTTCATCATATATTGGCTCAAGAGGTCCCATTGAATTCTAGTTTATTGGATAAAAGCTTAAACTTGGAAACTAGGGTTTCACATTAAGGTACAATAATAAATCTAGGATTTTGAGGATGTTACAATTCTACCCACCTTAAATAAATTTCGTCCTCGAAATTTTCTCATGCTACCCACCTTACGGCTTCATTTCTACACTAATCATCTTAAAGTCATATTCTCATGGTAGAACACTATCTTGACCTCCAAGTGGGTGTATTACTCATGTATCTATTTAACATCATCATTTACATCTCGGAACTCTTCTCTAGGGTTTCAAATTTTACCATGGATCTTACTTGCTTATCTATGTCAAATATATACTCCGCCTACTCATGCTTGGTCTTACTATGTGTCTTGACTAGGTTTAGGTAACTATATGTCTTAAACTTTTAATGCAAACTCTTCTTTTATTAGTCATTTTTGGATACATGTCGGTCGGTCATACATTCCAAGCTGACTTATCTTATTATACTTATCTTAGTACCTCCCCCATGCACATGTCCCATACCACATGCAATTGGAAGGACAAGATAAGCATGATTATGCATATAACATTCTCTCTACATAACCCCATGATCCTGTGTCCCATACCACAGACACGTGAGAAAAAGAGAGAGTATGCTATATACAGTTCAAGAGTTAACATAAAAATCCAAAACATCTAGGCACATAACCCTAATCATTATCTAAATCATTGTCTCAGATCTTGACCTCTACTTTGGTTTTCCATATCTTTATCTTAATATTTTACACCTAGGTCTTAGATCAATGTGAATCTTTAGCTTAGTGGCCATCTACTCATTGCTCTGATACCATGTTGTAACGCCCCTCGAAGCACATATAGGACAGCGGAAGCAAACCTCATGTTGTACATAATATGGGTCACTTGGCTTGGAGGAACATTACAAAACATGATATACATTGCAATAAGAAAAATGAAGCACCATGCATTCAACTCAAAATATAGATTCATACATTGTTCATGGAAGGGAAAGACATAACCATATCATCTGATATCAAAACCTAATACATGTAGGCTGAGCAAAACTAAAGCATAAACTGTCTTATCTTGATCTCAAGTCTAAAATGTATAAACTAAGAAAAGCTAAAACATGGAAAGATAAACTAGACTAGAGGATCTACTGAGTGGTAGATGGCACCCCACCAAGCTAAGGTCTTCCTTGAGTCAGCTACCCTTGATTTCTCACGTCAGATCCCTCTTGCTCCTTGATCTAGGGACATCTCGTCCCACGGCCATGTGAAAGAAATCATCAACATCAGTAAGCGGCATTATGCATGTTATAAGAACTGAAAATAGACATATACTTGAACTGAAATGAACTTGACATAACTTGGAATTACGAATTCTCATTACGCATTAACCTTCATTACATGAATGAATTAAGAATAGTATTATATGCATTCTCTCCTCACTGCCCACATGGGGCACATCATGCTTGGAAAGCCCATCATTGCTACAAAGCCCATAACGACCATAGAGGTCCATCATTTCGAGAAACATATAATAAGTTACTTGATTCTCTTAATTTAACATTAACATCATTTTTCTTATCTTGCCATCAATGTAAATTGTCCTCATCCAATAATTGCACCAAAGTGCTCATCAGGTCGGTTAAGGCTCATCTTAGTTGCACCAAAGTGCTCATCAATGTCATAAAGACAAAATAACATAAAGAGGAACAATTTACAACTTAAGTGCATTATCTTAATCATCATGGGATTTCTCCCTCTTAATCATGACATTAACATTACATGATTTTCAGGATTCTTTATTCAATTTCTTAATCATTGCATAAGCATAGCATTAAACTAATTAACATCAGTGCTAATCATATAAATTTATGGACATAACAACAAGCATATAATCAAAGGAATAATCATTATCTTGATTCCATTCATTAACATGAAATTCTAAAGAATAATCTTAAATCATACATAGAAAGCAACTCATCCAAAATACTTATGCATAATGACATGGCCCGCTTACCTTATTGGAGCAAAACCTAATCTTAGTCTCCCTGATCCTGAGTCAAGTCTTAGGTTCCTGAAATTAATCATGTTGGATATTAATTATCACCTTACTTATATCTTAATCCTAATTGTCTTAAACCTGACACTTCGTGAAAACCAAACCAAAACATGTCTCAAAACCCTGACTATTAGATAGATCTCGAAAAGTTGAGAAAAAACCATATATAACTTGTCCCTATACGATCTACCAATCAAAAGTTATGATTTTTCATAGATCGGTCAATCAAAAATCCAGGAAATATATTCATGAAAACAAAATTGATTTAATGAGACTAAGATGACCGAGAAATCCATAGCAAGTGTTATATCCGATTAAACATACGGGAGCAAATTAGTAAAACTCGCATCTCAATCAAAGGCGCTACCGCTTGATTAAAATAAAAGAAAAAGTCCTAAAATGCCCTAAATATGTGTGACATATCGAACGAGATCCAAAGGGCAGAAAAGGGGAAAGTTGCACATTGCTTCTTCCTTCGATTGAATCGACGAAAGGAACTGAGACAGAGAAATCGGGCAGACGATCAGTGCTATTCCAGATCGCTGAGATCAAAAGCAAGCAAGAGACCACAATCTGTAACTAATTGCCCACATCCTTACGAAGACAACAAGCCCAAGGTGGGGCTGTCTTGACTCCTGGAGAACCAGCAGTCCCTCCCACCATGGCCGGAACAGAGAATAAGGGATCGAAGCGCTGACACCATCGATTCAAGGCAAGATAACGAGAACCAAAACTCGCAAAGCAAAAGTCAGAGGAAGGTGAAGTTGGCGCCATATATTCCATGTCTAAAAGGGCTCTGAGGAGCCATGGCAACGAGCATCGGCGTCGTGCTCCAACTTGGTCTATAGGACCCTACGGTTGGGGAAAGCTCGGCGAATAAAGGCTATGCGGAAACGTCTACCGGGGGTCAAGGAAGCTCACCGAGGCTGCGATCGAACGATGGTGGCTGGAGTGGCCGGGGTGAGGTGCAGGTCACCGGAGACTATAAACTGAGTAGGCGGAGGTGTCTTAGAGGGCAGGAGATGAAATTAAGTGGACAGGGGGGTCTCTCTAGGGCTTGCGACCATTTTCGGCCCCTCTTATATAGATTTGGGCATCGAGAAGCCCTCCTGTAAACCTGGGGCGGCGGAGAGAGTCCGAGCTCGATCGGGCGTTTCTCAATAGGGCACCAAAACACATCGAACCACGGACCATTGGGTTCGTGGCTTTCTCCCGGTCACGATGGTGAAGGAATCATCGAGAACCGTGGTCTGAGGAGGGAGAACTGAGCCGGAGAAGCTAGCGCCAGAGACCTGGCTGCTCTCTGTCTCTTACCTGAGGTAGGAGACGGGTCCGTAGGCGTCCGATGGGCATCCAACGGCCCAAAACAAATCTGAAATCCAGAGAGAGCGTGCGACACTTAAATAAATGGAAACTTAGGTGGATAAATCAAAATATCAATGAATAAATAACACAAACTATATGCTAACTTCCCTAATGGATTTGGAGGGTCAAACGAAGTCCGATTAGGCTCAAATTTATACCACAAGCTAATTAGGACCTCTAGAATCTCCCTATCCACTTATATTTAGGTTTCCATCAACTTTTGTTCATTAACCCCATATATGCTGCTATTTATGCACATATTATTAAAAAGGTGACATTGATAGAATTATCATTTACTAAATGAGTTATTTAAGCCAAAGCTAAGTTTATGAGATTATTTCATCATATATTGGCTCAAGAGGTCCCATTGAATTCTAGTTTATTGGATAAAAGCTTAAACTTGGAAACTAGGGTTTCACATTAAGGTACATTAATAAATCTAGGATTTTGAGGATGTTACAAGGTGGTACTATTTTTGGGATTAAATGCATTTTAATAAGGAATTTTCTCTCTCATCAATTTCCTTATAAAAGTGACATTTCCAAGCACAAACCAAGGCCTTTACAGATTTCTTTCTTTCCCTTGCTTGCAAAACTGACCAAGGAGCTAGGGAGGAGCAGGAGGACGACTCCCAACCTGTTGGTAAGATTCTTGATTCATTTCTCCTTGATTCCATGGTGGAAATCGAAAATAAATTATGGATTCCTTCTTATTTTGATCTCCTCTTCAACCCTAGACAACGTTTACAATCAAAAGCTTGAGGACGAGCCTAGGGGGAGTTTCAAGAGCTTCATCCACCATTAATGGCGTGAGCTTGGAGCTTTGGAGCTCAATTGGAGGCGGGTTTTATAACTTAAACCCTTAAGCATTGCTATTGCATCAATTCTCTATGCTTTGTTGATTGATTTCTTTAATTCCATACACTCTTGTTTCTTTGCTGCAATTTCCATCAAGAACGGTTGCTGTTCTTGGTTGTTCGAAGGAAGGGGATGATGACATCATCCTAGATGCTTATCCAAAGAAAAGTACCAAGCCAAACGGTTTTGGTAGCTACTCCAAATTGTTTTAATTTGATTGGTTATGCGGTTTCGGCAAACCATTTAAGGGCAAACGGTTTGAAACCGTTTGGGAGAAAACGGTTTCAAAACCGTTTTAGATGGTTGAAAAAGCGTTCAACGTTTCGGAATTTTGTTCCTAATTATGTAGGCTGATAACCCACCAAATTTTATGGGTTAACTCCAAAGGAATCGTAGGTTGAAGGCCAATCAATTAGGCAAATTGAATTGAATTAAGTGTTGATTTTCAATCTGATTAACTTGACCTTTTTGGGAAAACGGTTTCAAGACCGTTTGTGTGAGTTGAACTAGCGTAGACCGATTGGGATTCCTCTTCGAAATTATGTTGGTTGATGACCCTCCAAATTTTAGGGATTAACTCCCAAGTAATCGTGAGTTGAAGGCTAATCAATTAGGGAAAACTAATTGGATTAAGTGCTGATTATCAATCTGATTTAATTGAACGTTTTTGGAAAACGGTCTCAATACCATTTGAGTGCGTTGACCAAGGGCTGACCGTTTGGGATTACTGTTCCTAATGATGTGTTATAATAACTCACCAAATTTGAGGGATTAACTCCCAAGTAATCGTGAGTTGAAGGCTATTCAATTGGGAAAACCCTAATTGAAAACAGTGCTGAAATTCCAATGAGTTAATTGGAGATTTTGGGTTTATTAGCCCAAACGGTTTCAAGACCGTTTGGGGATCACCCAAACGGTCTCAAGACCGTTTGGGGGTCACCCCAAGACCTTTTGGAGGTCTGGGGTCAAGTATAGTTGACCAATTGAAGGTCTAAAGGTACCAAATCATATTGCAATTAAGTGCTGATTTGTTGATCAACTCGATAGACCAAACCTTGATGACATTTCACTAGAATCCAAAGGTTTGATGAGCCAAACGGTCTCAAGACCGTTTGGGGGTCACCCAAGACCGTTTGGAGGTCTAGGGTTGAGTATGGTTAAGCAATTGAAGATCCAATGTCACTAAGTTGAAGTGTAATCAATTGCTGATTTGGTGATCAATTCAATGATCCAAACCTTAATTGGATGGCTTGGATTTGAGTGATATGATGGGAAAACGGTCTCAAGACCGTTTGGAGGTCATCCAAACGACCTCAAGACCGTTTGGGGTCAGGTCATACCCAATTTGGTTGATGGTTCAATGGTTTCAAAGTAACTAATCTTGCAATTGATTAGTCTTGAAGGATCATCGATTCCAAACCCTAATTCAATTGATTCAAACCCTAATTGATGACTAATTGAGGGTTAATTGAGGGTCAAATCAGGTGAAGGTTGACCTATTTAACTCAATTGAAGTATGAGGATAGGTCCAATTGGTCATTGGTTCCCTGAATTCAATGATTGAAGGAATCAACATTGGAAACCTTAATCCAATTTGATTGCTTGAGACCATATCTGGTCCATGTGGTTTTGAGGAGGTTTGGACCAAACGGTCTCAAGACCGTTTGAGTCCAAATGGTCTCAATACCATTTGGGGCCAAACGGTCTCAAGACCGTTTGAGACCAAACGGTCCCAAACCATTTGAAGACCAAAGACCATTCGGTTTCAAAATCGTTTGGTGATGAAACCTCAAAAACCGATTGAAGGTTGTTGGTGATTTAATCACTTGGTAATTGAAGGTAATGATAGTTCTAATAATCCTATGATGGTTAGTGATGATAACCAATGAAGGTACAAAGGTTGAAACCCTAATAGTACCTAAGTGATTAGTGCCAATTAAGGGATGAACCTTAATCGCTTATAGGAGCAATGACTTGATAATCATAGTTGTATGTACTCAACTGAAGGGTGATATGACCTAATAAAGTTGAGAAGTTTATAACATGAATTCATACATGAATATGATTCATGTGGTGATTAAGGGTTGTGATTCTTAAGTAAAGAGATCATGAAACCCTAAACATGAACGTAAACCCTAATTGACAGGCTTATTGAACTCAAATCATAGTTGAGGGTGTATCCATGTGAAAACCTAGTTGAGGGAGTATCCATGTGATACTCTAACTGAGGGTGCATCCATGTGAAACCCTAATTGGAAATGATTAGTAAACCTTAATTATGGGCAAAGTGATATGAAACCCTAATAAAGGGTGATTCTATATGCAATCTCTATTCTAAAGAAGGGAGATGGTATGTGAAACCCTAATCCCTAATGAAAGAATAGAATTCATACTTGAATATGATTCATGAGGTGAACTCCTATAGCACGACTGTGTAAGCCTGCACGGTCGTGGTGGCTTCCCTTTGCACGGCCGTTTTTGGTTGCACGGCCGTGGTACTCTATGCTTGACTTAGAATTTTTTTGAAAAGGACCTAACATGGTCTTTTTGTTAATTCCTGACTTATGGATGAATCCATAGTATTGGCAATGGCTGTATATTCCAAGTGAGTGACTAATGATCACTACTTTACATGATGAATGTGATGAACTGGTGCATAAAATATTAGGATGGGTAATACCCTAATACAAGCTAAGTATATGAACTCAAATAAGATAATGGTGTTGAGGGAAGTGATACATCAAGATATGATAGATATCACATCCAACACCCCAATACTGGTATACCTTGATATGTTATAAGTCCAATATAATTGGATGAATAACACATGAGATGTGCCATGTCAATGGTTACATTGAGATGAAATTTACCATGTTGAATGTAGGCCAACATGCCTTATGAAAAAGGTTTAATCCAAACCTATGAACTATGATGTAATCATAGTCTGGTAAAGATGAAAGAGAAATTCATGTTGTGTGTTGATAATTCATTTAATGATAAATGATGAGAATAATGAAGTATGATTAAAATACTTATTATTCCATAATGATTCCTCGCTATGTGAACCCTAATACAGGGTAATACTATATGAACCCTAACACAGGGTAATTGTTATGTGAATCCCTAATGTAGGGTAAATGCTATGTGAATCTCTAATGTAGGGTGATTGCTATGTGAGTCCCCAATGCAGGGTGGTGTTATGTGAAGCTCTAACATAGAGTAATTCTATGTGAAGCTAAAATATAGACTAATGGGTTATGAATATAATAATATAACCCTTGCATTGCATGGTACTAATATGTAATTGCATCATGATTACTAATCATGCAGATATGATGAGAAGATGAGCATAGCCAGGTATGGGCTATGATGTTCTGTACATTGAAAATGTTCTATAGACCTTATAAGCTTTCATATGTCTTGTTGCCTATTATGGGGTAATAAGAGGTGATATGAGCTTTGTGAACTATGTGCAATACTTTTTGTAGCAAGAATTATAATGTCCTTGGTCAGATGACCTGAAGGTATGAAGTTACTCAATAAGTGGTAACAAGTGTTCTATGATGAGATAAGGGTTTAAATACCCATATTCTATAATCATAATGATGAATGTGTTAAGAAGAGGAATTGTACTTGATAAGTTGAGGGATTGAGATCCCAATTCTTTGAGAAAAGAGTGTGTCTATAGGCCATGACTCCACTATGACAATGCCAGGCTTTAGATATATGATCTAAGCCTGAAGAGAGTTAATGTTGTGATAATGATTCTGTAGTGGATAAATGTTATACATGTTCTTCATATTCCCTAATGGATATGTGATATGATGCTCTTTCAAGTTATAGCTGCAATGCTGAATAAGATTAATGTTCTAATCTGTTAGACATTAAAATATCTACTGCCATATAAATATGATTCCTCCATTCATAATTATCTTCTTAAGTTGCAATAATAATGTTACTGGCAGAGAGTTATAACTCTCACTAGGGGAATTTTTTATAATTGTCTCATCCCCGTGGGAACCACATTTTTAGGTGGACGCGGACGAGGAGACAGGAATCCTTCAATAGGCGAAGGACAACAACAGCAGCAGGGACAATAGTGAAGTCTCAGGTGGAGACATTGGTTTTTATGTCATGATTAGAATATATAGAGTCCTATGTGTCGTCTCTGTACTCTCGGGTTCTCAGAGTAGTAGTTAGTACTTTTAAGATTTTGGCTCAGTGCCTTGAGATTTTATTCTGCCTATGTTGAGCTTACCAGTGCAGCTGATGTTGTAAATCTCGAGAAGAGATAGTACAAGACATGTACTTTGAAACAGAATGTAAATGTTATACTTTGGCTCATGAATAAAAAGATTTCCAATGTGTGGATCTCTTCGCAAAAAGTTTTAATTTTTAGTGATTTTCGCTAATCCACTGCTTAATGAACGCTTCCGCATTAGTTAGTCTTGTTTTCGTGAATCGGTCGTTACAATAGTGGTATCAGAGCTCTAGGTTCGCTGAGTCTACAGAGACATAGGACTAAGGTTGTAGAGTCTGTTCTATGTGTCTTCCAGTTTATCTGATAGTATCTTCTGCTCACATAGGAGAAGAAGAACTTGAAAATGATTGGAAAACATGAGGAACACATTACTAAGGGCAATGTTGTTGCACCAGGAGGGGGTGCATGGGACCAGGCAAGAGGAGAACAAGTGCCTGAGAATTTCCATCTTGACCTAATCAGGATAGAGAATCCTATGTTGTGCTCTTGAAGAGTAGGTTAGGACAATAGTGACGCATAAAGACGACTGGATACTGGTATTACAACCTAGGTTACCAGTCCTCAATGCAGAAACTTTGGGCTTTGAAAGGATTCCTGAGTGACATGGTCATGATAGAACAGTGGAAATGGGGGAAAGATTATCATATGGCAAGAATGTAGACTCTGCCATAAGTTTGGACAAATAGTACATCTGTGATGGTAGTGCCCAAGGAAGGGCAATAAGCTAAGAATTAAGGTAAGATCTCTATAATTTTAGAGACATTTGCCTAAATATTCTGAAAAGCTAAAGTTTTTGGTGTCACCAGTACAATAAATGCCTAGTGCACCAGGGCAGTAGCCACTAAGTGAAGGCAAAAGTAGTAACATGAAATAACTAAACACTATGTGTTGAGCCAACCTAAAGTAGTAGATAATCATGATGGGTAATAGTCAAATGAAATATATTCATTCTAATACTTCATTTCATGATTCTATGTGTTGTAGTTGTTTTTGAGCTTCCTTTGACTAGTCCTATAAGGACAAAAGGAAGATGAGAATCTACATTTTACTCAGTGATTCCTTAAAATGTTTTATAATCTCCCTTATCTGTGTGTTGAAAGATGAAATATAGAAGTGATACCTGAAGAAAATTTAAGAATGGAGAATCCTGTGTGTATAATGATGTGAAAAGTGAGGAATATGATAGCAAATAAAGTTCATACTACCTAAACTCAATACTTATATACCCTGGCCAAGTATATGATTATTGAGGATAAGGCAAGTATGAAACTCTTAGATTGTTATCTTTTTTATTACTCTGATCAAGTAGTCATTCTGAAACAATCTAGTGAGTATAATGAAACTTATAAAGAAGATCTATGTGAACATTCTCAACTTATAGGGAAGAGCTATGTGAACATTCCAAACTAATAGAGAAGAGCTATGTGAACATTCTCAACTTATAGGGAAGAGCTATGTGAACATTCTCAAATAATAGAGAAGAGATATGTGAACATTCTCAACAAAAAGGGAAGAGCTATGTGAACATTCCCAACTAATAGAGAAGAGCTATGTGAACATTCTTAATTTATAGGGAAAAGCTAAGTGAACATTCCCAATTACATAGAGTTTGCTAAGTGAACTTTCCTAAATGAATATAGGATTGCTGAGTGAATTATCTTTGTTAGATATATATGTTCCTCTTTTGATAAATATTCTTGAGTAATGATTGAAGTATGTTCTTTTATGCTTCTTCCTTTCAATGATATGGACATCATATGTTAGGGGTTTATGCTCTGCATAAACATTGATGAGGTTGAACTAATGAAAGGAGCTTTGTGTGGAATCATAGAGTTCATAATATCTCCAGGATATTAAGATTATATGTGGAGACTTGAGGGCATGATTAATGAACAATCTGTTCCTCCTTTTCCTGAGATTTCGAGGACGAAATCCTTGTTAGGGGTTTATAATTTGTAACATCCCTGACCTGGGTTATGGGTTAACCCTAGATGTTTTTTCTAATAAGGTTGAGTAGATGCTTAATCTTATCTTGGGAAAAGTAATTAGGGCCCATGAGAAACTTATGTTTCAATTTTGGTCCTATTTGGACAATGTTGAAGCAATATTTGCTTATTTTGGACTAATGTGCAAATTACCGAAGTTGAGGGGTTTATGTGCAAATTGTGCATGATAATATGTTCGTCATGTGTTGAAGCATCATGAGAGTGAATATGATGTTGAGGTATGGCTTATGGAAGCCTGAATACCAAGAAAGAGCTGATAAATCAATGTTTGTGCATTAAAACCTAGTTTTGGAGTAATGTGCAATTTACCCAAAACGTGGTGTTCAATATGAAAATTACCACTTCAATTAGGTCCTTAATGATTCTTGGCATCATGTAGAGTAAATAAAATAAGAGGGGCATCTCATTTTAATTAAGTTTGAGGAGAGAGAATCTTGATATTAAAATAATCAAGATTTAATCATAAGTGAAACCCTAATTCAATTTAGGGCAAAAAGGAATGTATTAATTAAAGGTCCTTCAACCAAAATGTTATTGGTTGATTTTGAATAAGGATGGACGTTCCTTTGCCAAGATAAGGAACGAAAATATCTAAAGGAGGTGAAATTCCACTCACCTTATTATAAGTTAAAGAATTCCCACTCAAAAAGATATATTAGTATTATAATGGATTAAGGTGCTTATTTTCTTTTCCCTTAATCCATGGATAATGGAAGGGAGTTCGGTGGATTTGAGTTGACTTTGCATACAAGCAAACCAAGGAGGAAGAGGTGGTACTATTTTTTGGATTAAATGCATTTTAATAAGGCATTTTCTCTCTCATCAATTTCCTTATAAAAGTGCCATTTCCAAGCCCAAACCAAGGCCTTTTCAGATTTCTTTCTTTACCTTGCTTGAAAAACCGACCAAGGAGCTAGGAAGGAGCAGGAGGACGACTCCCAACCTGTTGTTAAGGTTCTTGATTCATTTCTCCTTGATTTCATGGTGGAAATCGAAAATAAATTATGGATTCTTTCTTATTTTGATCTCCTCTTCAACCCTAGCCAACTTTTACAATCAAAAGCTTGAGGACGAGCCTAGGGGGAGTTTCAAGAGCTTCATACACCATTAATAGCGTGAGCTTGGATCTTTGGAGCTCAATTGGAGGCGGGTTTTATAACTTAAACCCTTAAACATTGCTATTGCATCAATTCTCTATGCTTTGTTGATTGATTTCTTTAATTTGATGCACTCTTGTTTCTTTGCTGCAATTTCCATCAAGAACGGTTTCTGTTCTTAGTTTTTCAAAGGAAGGGGATGATGACATCATCCTAGATGCTTATCCAAAGAAAAGTACCAAGCCAAACGGTTTTGGTAGCTACTCCAAATTGTTTTAATTTGATTGGTTATGCGGTTTCAGCAAACCGTTTAAGGGAAAACGGTTTGAAACCATTTGGGAGAAAACGGTTTCAAAATCGTTTGAGATGGTTGACCAAGCGTTGACCGTTTGGGAATTTTGTTCCTAATTATGCAGGCTTATAACCCACCAAATTTTAGGGGTTAACTCCAAAGGCATCGTAGGTTGAAGGCCAATCAATTAGGCAAATCGAATTGAATTAAGTGCTGATTTTCAATCTGATTAACTTGACCTTTTTGGGAACACGGTTTCAAGACCATTTGCGTGAGTTTACCAAGCGTTGACCGTTTGGGATTCCTGTTCATAATTATGTTGGTTGATGACCCTCAAAATTGGAGGGATTAACTCCCAAGGAACCGTGAGTTGAAGGATAATCAATTAGGGAAAACTAATAGGATTAAGTGCTAATTATCAATCTGATTTAATTGAACTTTTTGGGAAAACGGTCTTAAGACCGTTTGAGTGCGTTTACCAAGGGTTGACCGTTTGGGATTACTGTTCCTAATGATGTGGTATAATGCCTCACCAAATTTTAGGGAATAACTCCCAAGGAATCGTGAGTTGAAGGCTATTCAATTGGGAAAACCCTAATTGAAAACAGTGCTGAAATTCCAATGAGTTAATTGGAGATTTTTGGTTGATTACCCCAAACGGTTTCAAGACCGTTTGGGGATCACCCAAACGGTCTCAATACCGTTTGGGGGTCACCCGAAGACCGTTTGGAGGTCTGGGGTCAAGTATAGTTGACCAATTGAATGTCTAAAGGTACCAAATCATATTGCAATTAAGTGCTGATTTGTTAATCAACTCGATAGACCAAACCTTGATGAAATTTCACTAGAATCCAAAGGTTGGATGAGACAAACGGTCTCAAGACCGTTTGGAGCTCATCCAAACGGTCTCAAGACCGTTTGGGGGACACCCAATACCGTTTGGAGGTCTAGGGTTGAGAATGGTTAAGCAATTGAAGATCCAATGTCACTAAGTTGAAGTGTAATCAATTGTTGATTTAGTGATCAATTCAATGATCCAAACCTTAATTGGATGGCTTGGATTTGAGTGATATGATGGGAAAACGGTCTCAAGACCGTTTGGAGGTCATCCAAACGACCTCAAGACCATTTGAGGTCAGGTCATACCCAATTTGGTTGATGGTTCAATGGTTTCAACGTAACTAATCTTGCAATTGATTAGTCTTGAAGGATCATCGATTCCAAACCCTAATTCAATTGATTCAAACCCTAATTGATGACTAATTGAGGGTTAATTGAGGGTCAAATCAGGTGAAGGTTGACCTATTTAACTCAATTGAAGTATGAGGATAGGTCCAATTGGTGATTGGTTCTATGAATTCAATGATTGAAGGGATCAACATTGGAAACCTTAATCCAATTTGATTGGGTGAGACCATATCTGGTCCATGCAGTTTTGAGGAGGTTTGGACCAAATGGTCTCAAGACCGTTTGAGACCAAACGGTCCCAAACCATTTGAAGACCAAAGACCATTCAGTTTCAAAATCGTTTGGTTATGAAACCTCAAAAACCGATTGAAGGTTGTTGGTGATTTAATCACTTGGTAATTGAAGGTAATGATAGTTCCAATAATCCTATGATGGTTAGTGATGATAACCAATGAAGGTACAAAGGTTGAAACCCTAATAGTACCTAAGTGATTAGTGCCAATTAAGGAATGAACCTTAATCACTTATAGGAGCAATGACTTGATAATCATAGTTGTATGTACTCAACTGAAGGGTGATATGACCTAATCAAGTTGAGAAGTTGATAACATGAATTCATACATGAATATGATTCATGTGGTGATTAAGGGTTGTGATTCTTAAGTAAAGAGATCATGAAACCCTAAACATGAACATAAACCCTAATTGACAGGGTTATTGAACTCAAATCATAGTTGAGGGTGTATCCATGTGAAAACCTAGTTGAGGGAGTATCCATGTGATACCCTAACTGAGGGTGCATCCATGTGAAAACCTAATTGGAAATGATTAGTAAACCTTAATTATGGGCAAAGTGATATGAAACCCTAATAAAGGGTGATGCTATATGCAATCTCTATTCTAAAGAAGGGAGATGGTATGTGAAACCCTAATCCCTAATGAAAGAATAGAATTCATACTTGAATATGATTCATGAGGTGAACTCTTGTAGCACGACCGTGTAAGGCTGCACGGCCGTGGTGGCTTCCCTTTGCATGACCATTTTTTGTTGCACGGTCGTGGTACTCTATGCTTGACTTAGAATTGTTTTGAAAAGGACCTAACATGGTCTTTTTGTTAATTCCTGACTTATGGATGAATCCATAGTATTGGCAATGGCTGTATATTCCAAGTGAGTGACTAATGATCACTACTATACATGATGAATGTGATGAACTGGTGCATAAAATATTAGGATGGGTAATACCCTAATACAAGCTAAGTATATGAACTCAAATAAGATAATGGTGCTGAGGGAAGTGATACATCAAGATATGATAGATATCACATCCAACACCCCAATACTGGTATACCTTGATATGTTATAAGTCCAATATAATTGGATGAATAACAATGAGATGTGCCATGTCAATGGTTACATTGAGTTGAAATGTACCCTGTTGAATGTAGGCCAACATGCCTTATTAAAAAGGGTTAATCCAAACCTATAAACTATGATGTAATCATAGTCTGGTAAAGATGAAAGAGAAATTCATGTTGTGTGTTGATAATTCATTTAATGATAAATGATGAGAATAATGAAGTATGATTAAAATAATTATTATTCCATAATGATTCCTCACTATGTGAACCCTAATATAGGGTAATACTATATGAACCCTAACACAGGGTAATTGCTATGTGAATCCCTAATGTCGGGTAAATGCTATGTGAATCTCTAATGTAGGGTGATTGCTATGTGAGTCCCCAATGCAGGGTGGTGTTATGTGAAGCTCTAACACAGAGTAATTCTATGTGAAGCTCAAATACAGACTAATGGGTTATGAATATAATAATACAACCCTTGCATTGCATGTTACTAATATGTAATTGCATCATGATTACTAATCATGCAGATATGATGAGAAGATGAGCATAGCCAGGTATGGGCTATGATGTTCTGTACATTGAAAATGTTCTATAGACCTTATAAGCTTTCATATGTCTTGTTGCCTATTAAGGGGTAATAAGAGGTGATATTAGCTTTGTGAACTATGTGCAATACTTTGTGTAGCAAGAATTATAATGTCCTTGGTCAGATGACCTGAAGGTATGAAGTTACTCAATAAGTGGTAGCAAGTGTTCTATGATGAGATAAGGGTTTAAATACCCAGATTCTATAATCATAATGATGAATGTGTTAATAAGAGGAATTGTACTTGATAAGTTGAGGGATTGAGATCCCAATACTTTAAGAAAAGAGTGTGGCTATAGGCCATGACTCCACTATGACAATGCTAGGCTTTAGATATATGATCTAAGCTTGAAAAGAGTTAATGTTGTGATAAAGATTATGTAGTGGATAAATGTTATACATGTTCTTCATATTCCCTAATGGATATGTGATATGATTCTCTTTCAAGTTATAGCTGCAATGCTGAATAAGATTAATGTTCTAATCTATTAGACAGTAAAATATCTGCTGCCATATAAATATGATTCCTCCATTCATAATTATACTCTTAAGTTGCAATAATAATGTTACTGGAAGAGATTTATAACTCTCGCTGGGGCAATTTTTTATAATTGTCTCACCCCCGTGGGAACCACATTTTTAGGTGGACGCAGACGAGGAGACAGGAATCCTTCAATAGGCGAAGGACAACAACAGCAGCAGGGACAACAGTGAAGTCTTAGGTGGAGACATTGGCTGTTATGTCATGATTAGATGTATATAGAGTCCTATGTGTCGTCTCTGTACTCTCGGGTCCTCGGAGTAGTAGTTAGTGCTTTTAAGATTTTAGCTCAGTGCCTTGATATTTTATTCTGCCTATGTTGAGCTTACCAGTGCAGCTGATGTTGTAAATCTCGAGAAGAGATAGTACAAGACATGTACTTTGAAACAGAATGTAAATGTTATACTTTGTCTCTTGAAGAAAAAGATTTCCAATGTGTGGATCTCTTCACAAAAAGTTTTAATTTTTAGTGATTTTCACTAATCTGCTGCTTAATGAACGCTTCCGCATTAGTTAATCTTGTTTTCGCGAATCGGTCGTTACAATGCCCTAGAAAGATAGGAAACACAAGCAGTGTTAGCCTACTCCAGCATAGTATCTAGGATCTCCATTAAAAAAAGTTGGGTGTGAAAGCTATCTTTAACCAGAATCGTATGCAAGTATGATAAGGAAAGGGATTATCGGTGGAGAAACACTTCCCCAGAAGAAGGTCATAATAGAAAATACAAGTAATGCAACTCCTGACCTAAGAGGGAGAGTCTAGGTATTAAAGACACCTAGCCATAATACATACATTTTGGAGTAAGGGTGACATAAAGGTGTGTTCACACTCCAAAAAAATAGTTTAATAAAGCCCTTTGAAGTCATTTTATTCCTTAATTCTATATGTTAGCCCAAGGACATGCTACATTATAAGGTTTTGGGGGTTGATAATGTCCATTTCCATGGATTTTGGATGCATGTTTACCCTCACATTATCAACTTAAGGATGCTTTATTCCAATAAACCCTCTTATTTTAACACTTCTGGAGTAAATACACATACTTCCTTCCCTTTTCTTTATACACAGGAAATTTACAAGAATGGAGCCTAGAATGTCAGGCGACCGATGGACATTCCTTATCAGTGGTTGATGGACCTTCACCATCAATGACATATGGACATTTACTTTTGGAGACTGTTGAGCCTTTATAGTTTAAGCTCCACCTTCATCACCTACTGACTCGAAACAACTTCGGTGACCGATGACCCTATATCCCCAGCGACCACTGAGCATGTATCCTCAGAGATCGTTGGCCTTAAATCTCAACACCTATCAGTGACCGTTCATCCTAGAAACTTTAGCAATTGTCGGTACTCTACCTTTAATTTAAAGACTCACATCATCAAAGAAGGTGAGCCTAGATTTTGACGACCACTTGTTCTACAGCCTCAATGTTGGATGGGACTCTATTTCAAAAGCCACACCTATAAATAGCCAAACACCACAGTCAATGAAGAGGGTTGCAATGTAGGAGAGACAATGAAGTGTTGATGCACCACATAGCCACCTTCCACCCATCTTCCCATTGGTTGGAGATCTATTAAGACAAGAGTCTGAAGTAGATAGCACACCTATGCCATTGCCAAGACCTACTAGTTTCTTCTTTGAGAGAAGGAGAATTCATCTTTGACATCTACACCTGATCCATATTCAAAAGAGACGTACTTCTACCTGGGTCATCTGTGGTTACATTAGGTGTCTCCCCCTTCTTCGTCTCTGAATCTATTCATCCTCCTTTATCCCCTTTGACCATTTTGTTACCCCCTCTCCATGTCTCATTGTACTTGTCAATCTTTAATGCTACTCACGACCAAGAGTAGCTAAACATATATCTTGGGTTGGAAATAGCTACTAAGGCTCTCCCAGCATGTAAATACTTATATCCATTGAATATTTTCTCATGGCAATGTTTATCTCTATACACTTAGTCTTAATGATTCACTTGAATGATTAGATGGCACTCACTTATAATGCTTCATTCTAGGGAAAAGTGGTATCATAGAAATCCTAGAATGGACACTATAGTAGGATCTCATAAATTACGCTACATGCTTATGAAAGTCTCTTTCCCTTTTCTGAATGGCCCCTAAGCACCATAATGATCATGACAAGTCACCCTACACTCTGATGGAGAGAGTGATCACCCCTATGAGCATGAAGAGATTCTGCATGGGGAAGACCATCCTCTCTCATACACTGTGTTGGACAGAGCCTTGGTTGATGCATTAGAAGGAAGGGATGAAGGTTGTCATCAGTGGAGAGATGAACTCACCCTGATATACTTCCTTATGGTGAAGCCAAAGGCATTCACTATAAAGGAAGAGATGGATGTTGTGGGTAAGGCTAAGACATGGATCCACAACCTGGAGCATTGCTTTCATGACTAGGATTGTTCTTAGGAGTCTGGAGTCAGGTTCAAGACACACATCCTGAGAGGTCTAGCTCATGTCTGGTGGGAAAACTTTTGTGACGACAGAGATCTAGATGATGAGTTCCTCATATGGGAGGAGTTTGTGGAGGCTTTCAAGAGTCATTATGTGTCAGAAGCAATGATAGATAAGAAGGAGGCAGAGTTCATTTATCTACAACAGTGTGGCGATATGATAGTCACTCAGTACGCCATGATGTTATGTGTTCTTCAAAAGTATAGAGTCGAGATGACTGAGCTAAAGAGAAGCAAATAAGTTCATTTGAGGTTTGAATGAGGATCTCATCTACTCACTTTTTGTAAGAGGCCACAAGACGATGCATGAAGCCCTTGATGCTTCCCTAGAGCTTGAGGATCACCCAGGTAGGGTTGGGACGAAGAACCATAGTGGTGGACAACATTATTACTAACAAAACTACTACTAGAAGAACAATAACTATTACTAGGGTCACAACCGCAAGCAACAGGACAAGAAAAGGAAGGCGCCAAAAGGTGGACCCATTCAGTACAACAACCAAAACAACAATAATGGTCAACCTAAGTGCCCTCAGTGTCACAAGAATCATGTTGGGAAATGCAGGCTTGGACATGGAGTCTATTACTTGTGTGGGGAACTAGGTCATATCAAGAGGGACTTCCCCAAATTCCTTTAGCAAGGAGGTGATGATGACAAAGGTTCTATAGCTGATGCTCCCAGGGAGAAGGGACAAGCTCGCATGTTCATGATGAAGGAAGAGGATGGCAAGCAAGATCAGGTCATAGAATGTACTGCTTTTATTCATGATCAGAGTGTTAAAGTCCTATATGATTATGATGCATCACATGCCTTCATTTCATCTGAACTTGTTGATATTCTTAGTTTACTTGTTAAGCATCTAAGTTATGACTCAAACATCATTACTCCTAGTAGACATATACTTGAACATGGTACGATGATATCTAAGGTTCCCTTATCTGTTGAGGGAACGGTTTTTCTTGGAGACCTTATGGTAGTAGATATGAAATCCTTTGATGTTATACTGGGAATGAGTTGGCTTCATGAGCAGTATGTGCTTCTTGACTGTAGAATAAAACATGTTTTGTTTGAATGTCCTGGGAAGGAGCCCTTTGTTGTTAAATGCGGGAGAAGGGACCAGAAGAGTCTCTTAATTTCTTGTATATAGGTAGAGAAAGTTGAGAAGGAAGGGTCATATTGTGTTTCTCGTATTCTTATTAGTCAAACAAGAGAAACATATTTTAGATATTCCTATAGTGAGGGAGTTTCCTAATGTTTTCACTGGGGATTTTCCTAATCTCCATCCTAATAAAGAAATGGACTTCTCTATTCATTTACTTCTAGGTACTTCTCCAATCTTAAAGTCTCCTTAAAGAATGGCCCTTGTTGAGTTAGTTGATATTAATAAGCAACTTCAGGAGCTTTTGGAGTTGGGTTTTGTTTGCCTAAGTAACTCCCCTTGGGGTGCTCCTATCCTCTTTGTTAAGAAGAAGGATGGGTCTTTACGCATGTGCATCTATTATAGGATGCTCAATCAAGTGACTATTAAGAATAGATACCCTTTGCCCTAGATCGATGATATTTTTGACCAATATAGAACTACAAAGGTCTTGTTAAAGATCAACTTGAGGAGTGGCTACCATTAGTTGAAGATTTAGAGTTCTGATATCAAGAAGACAACTTTCCATACTAGATATGGGCATTATAAATTCTTGGTGTTGCCTTTGAACCTTACTAATGCTCCTGCTATCTGTATGGATCTTATGAACATAATATTTCATTAGTTTCTTGATTCTTTCATCATTGTATTTATTGACAATATCCTGATCTATTCTGACAATGACCTTATCAATGAACAACACCTTTGTGTTACTTTGGATACGCTCAGGAAGCATCAGTTATATGCTAAGTTACATAAGTGTGACTTTTGGCTTAAAGAAGACATGTTTTTGGGGTACATCATCACCAATGGACACACAACAGTAGATCCATCTAAGGTGGAGTTTGTCAAAAATTGGGTTGTTCCTAAAACTCCTACAGATATTCATAGTTTCATTAGTCTAGCAGGTTACTATAGGCATTTTATTCAGGACTTTTTCATCATAGAAAGACCTCTTACTCGGTTGACCACAAAGAACTATAAGTATGTCTGGGATGATGCTTGCGAGCATAGTTTCTATACCCTAAAGGACAAGTTGACATCTTTATAGTGATACTTCAAAATGTGGTATGGGTTGTGTTCTCATGCAAAACAACAGAGTTATCTCTTATGCTTATCAACAACTCAAAATGCATGAAGTGAACTATCCAACACATGACCTTCAGAAAGTTGCCATTGTTTAAGAACTCAAGATATCAAGGAATTACCTGCATGGCATAATATTTGAAGTGTTCTCAAGTCATACGAGTCTCAATTATATCTTGACATAGAAGGGCCTAAATATGAGGCAGCATAGGTGGCTCGAGTTCATCAAGGACTATGACTTCTCTATTGCATGCCATTCGGGAAAAGCCAACGAAGTGGTTGACACTCTGAGTAGAAAGAAGGATGTTAGTTGTGCTTCTATCTAATTGAGAATGGAAGATGGTGAATGAGTTGGCAGGGTGGAGACTGTTGCTTGTTGAGGTCGAGTTGAAGTTGGCACATATCATGATCAAGCCAGATTGGACTTCTAAGGAGAACGAAGCACAACAATGTAGCCGTGAATATTCACATATGTTAGAACTTCATGAGAGGGTTAGGACTAGACTCTCAAAGGGTAAAGATGGTGAGATTTTTATGAATGGAATATTTTGGATACCTTCTGATGAGCTAAGACAGAAGATTCTTTTTAAGGCCCATGACACTAAGTACACTATTCATCTGGGTTCTACAAAGATGTATCAAGATCTAAATAGAAACTTCTGGTGGGAAGGTATGAAGAAATACACAGCCACTTTTGTTTCTAGATGCCTAACATGTCAACAGGTGAAGACCAAACACCAAAGGTCAGGTGGTTTTCTCCAACCCCTTGACATTCTTGAGTGGAAGTGGGAGAAGATAACCATGGATTTAGTTACTGATTTCCCCAAGACTAAGAAAGGAAATGAGGCAGTATGGGTAGTGGTTGATTGTTTGACAAAAAGTGCACACTTTTTAGCTTATAAAACCACTGTTAGTGTTTCTGATATGGCTGATACATATATTCAGGTGATTGTACATTTGCATGGTGTTCCCTATTCTATTGTTTAAGATAGGGTCCCTTGATTTAATTTAAGTTGTGGAATTAGGTTCAGGATGAATTAGGAACTTGGCTTCATTTCAGTACTACTTATCACCCTCAGACATATGGGCAATCTGAAAGGACTATTCAGACTTTAGAAGGCATTCTTACAGCATGCATGCTTGATTGGGGAGGATACTGGTCAAAGTTCCTACCTCTAGCTGAGTTTGCTTATAATAATAGTTTTCATAGTAGTATAGGAATGTCACCATATGAAGCTCTTTATAGTAGGCCTGAAGGTCACCTTTGCTCTGGAGTGAGGTTGGTGAAAGAATTTTGATATAAAGTGGTGAGTTGAAGTTCTATACATATGAGGTTGATATTATTAGAAAGTGGATGAAGACTTCACAAGACTGATAAAAGAAGTATGATGATGCTCATAGGTCTAACAAAGAGTTCAAGGTGGGTGATCATGTTTTCTTGAAAGTCAAACCCATCAAGTATATTGCTAGATCAAAGATCAAGGGAAATCTTACCCCTCATTATGTTGGTCATTTTGAGATCTTGGATAGGGTGGTAGAGAGTGCTTATAGGTTACAACTTCCACCTTCTTATGAATAAATGCATAATGTATTTCATGCTTCCTTGTTGAGGTTGTACATGAAGGATATATCTCATGTTCTAGATCACGTGTCTTTTGAGATCAGGGAGGATCTTTCCAATGAAGAGTTGCCCTTGAGGATTCTAGATGTTGAGATCAAGAAGTTTAAGAACAAAGATATTGTTCTAGTTAAGGTTTTTTGGAAGAATCATAATCTTGAAGAAGCTACTTGGGATCTTAGAGATGAAATGACAAAGAAATACCCAAGCTTTTCAATCCCTAAAGTTTCAAGGAGGAAACTTTTAATGAGGTGAGGATTGTCACATCCTCATTTTCTTTAGGTATGTATTTCCAAGAATTACATAATTTACGTCTTTATTGGTTCAAAATGCCTTGAGATGTTGTTTATTCCTTTATAGGGTATAACAAGTGATGAAATTAATTTGATGTTAAAAAAGAGCATGATGGATTAAGCATAATGGCCAATTTGGCAAGATAATGTTATTCCTATGATTTAATAGGATTGTAAGGGCTTCACCTAATTAAATTACTTAGGACGTTTGGTTGAGAATTCTGGGAATAAGAGTTGATAATAATGTCCTATAGGTTACTGGGAGTCTAGAGTTAAAATTTGAAAGCTTTTTGACCTTGCTTGACCCCTCAAACGATTTGAAAGTTTCCATATAGTTGGGACCTATATAACCTTGATTTTTGGTTAAATCAAATCGGTTTTATTCAATGCAACACTAATATTATTTGCATTTAGATGATTGTCACCCAAATTTATGGTGTTATAGCTATGTCACATGCCCCCATTCTATTTTCAGTTATGTGTGGGTCCCTACAGTCGTTGGATGAAGATCTAAGGGTCAGCGTCTCATCTCCTACCTCCCATCCATTATTGGATTCTTTCATAGTATGGGCCTCTACAAATCCTCATGATTTTCTCAAGATTTAGTGTGAACTAGGCGGGTATTTTGATCCCAATATATTGGTGATTCTAATTTGAACATATATATATATATATGGTAGCTAGCCCTAACTCGCTACCAAAATGAAACACCCAATTTTATTATGGCTCTCCTCCTCTAGTGCTTATTTCAGACCTTCGTTTGACCTTCGCAACGGTGGGAAAGGGGACCATGAAGTTCTATCAGAGGTCTAGGAGTCTCTACGCGCTTCCAATTTGGGTCGAATCTCCTTAGAACCCCACCACAGACTCACTTCTCTTCCCTGGAGACGAAGGTTGATCTGTTGTAACTCAACTCATCTTGCCTGCAATTGACATCATTGTAAGCATCTTGACCCTTTGTACATTCTTCCCGCATTGCTATTTTACATGAGTTTTCCTCATGTGGTCAGTCGACAAAACGCCAGCAATGTAGCTAGAGATGAGGTTGTTCTTTAGGACAACTCATAACATCTTGTCGTAGTCATGTTACTGTTGACTTCAGAAAATGATGATGAACACATTACCACCCTCAGTTTTGAGTTCCTTCATTGACGCATCATTTTCACAAATCGTGTTCTTCAACACTATTCTTCGGCCATGGCTGGTTCACACATGAGGTTTTGGGCACTCTTCATCGCCCCATTTTGGTTCCCTGACTTCAATCTATCCAGGTGAAGAGATTGTAGGCATCCCCTATGCCCAAATCTCTAGCAAGGCAAGAGTTGGATTGAATCTTACTACTCCATGAGGTTGCTTGTGCCATGGACGACTGTGAGAGGTTGAGGAATTCGGGGATATGTAGCCTTATTTTTCATGTGTCGCAATTAAATTAACAAACATAGGTCATATGATGAATTCCAAGGCAAGTTTTGATCTATCCAATTTATGATTATACCCATGTCACATTGTAAGTCGAATGTTTGTACTGAAGTGCATTTCAATATTTCTGATTGAGGTTTATCCAATCCATGAAAAAGGATAAAAAGGAATTATCTAGTTTTTTATTGGCCGATACTTGGATTTTCCATATATTTTTATTGGTAACTCCAATGGGGTCAAATAATATATGGTTTTTGATATCTAAGTGCTATGGAGTTGTATGGGTGAATTATAATGTTGGAATGTTTAAGATGATGATGATTTGGTTTTATTGTGATTGTTTATTTTCCATCTCGAGAGAGAGATGACCTTATGATATAGATCTATTCTTAACTCGAGAGAGGAGGGAATAGACATCTATGATGATTGCTTGTAAACTTTCTAAGGGTATACTATGGGTGTGAGTATTGCGTGTTGGTGAGAGACTTTAGTTGGTGTGACTCCATGTAGTTTCTCCATCCATACTTGATATTTTACTGTTTGATTTTACTTTCTCTCTTGTTTTGTTTCTTGTCTTGTTTACTTGTTTCACTTTACTTATTTGTTGAAATATCATCATTCCACAAGGATGACAAAGGTTTTATATCACTCTTCGATTGGTGTAACTTAGCCAAGGCTCTACGTTCTTAACACATGCCACCCTAGTCCTTGTGGATCAATCACAAGTTACTACATCACACCCCATATAATAGTTGTGGGGGAAGAGTGTCGTGTTATAAATTTAAGAGTTTGAGTACTCCAGATACACTCCTTTTTGGACACATGATTTAGGCCGGTAATGACCTCATTGTGTCCATTGTATGAAAACTAATATTCCTCATCTTATACCTTTGTTTGATCTATAGAAATTTAATTTACTTCCTAGACTCATTTACCCTCTCTTATCCTACACCATGAGACAAAGGTTGAGGATAAGATCCATCATGACTCTCAACATGATCTTCACCTAATTCCACATCCCCTTTTTGACATTTTCATATTAATAACAAGAACATATCTCTTAGGAAACCACAATTAATAAAGCAATAAATCATATAGCTATTATCCTCATACTACCTCTATATCAAACCTAAGCTCTTACACCAAAGCTAACACAACCAAAATCCAAGAACTAGGGTTTAAGCCACTCAAGGCAAGATCAGATTAACCATACACTTTTA
Source organism: Alisma plantago-aquatica (assembly GCA_963693085.1). Classification (NCBI taxonomy): domain Eukaryota; kingdom Viridiplantae; phylum Streptophyta; class Magnoliopsida; order Alismatales; family Alismataceae; genus Alisma; species Alisma plantago-aquatica. The sequence goes on from OY856411.1 coordinate 381,590,705, forward strand.
AGATAACTGGGAATAAACCTTAAATTTTTCTTCTCATTAAAGGTATAAACTACTAAAGAGAATCTTCATTCATTATATGTAGAACTTACTTATTCTTTGAAAGTAAAATGTCGACCATTGAATTTGACTCTTACAACACAAGTGAGGACAATAAGTAATTATACTTCTAATGTTTAGAGTACATCAAGTATAAGATGATACAAAATCTCTTACTCTAACTCGTACATACCCATGACCATATTAAGAATAAGGTACCATATAATTATCTATCTTCTCCCGTACAAACACATTTGTAAACTACTACTATTAATACTTGACTTCATAATCCTCAAATTGGGTAGAACACATACCAAATATTTTTAGTAGACTGTGACCATTGGCTCATTGCATGGAAAATCATTATGTATACAAGATAATTTATGTATGAAAAGTTATTTAATTGCACATAGGAAAATACAAACATGATAGTTAAGGTGTAAATCATATAGCATGGTATGTTGAATGATATTAGCATGCAAACAATAAATAGCATGGATATGTTTCTGTTACTAATTTTATTAGGCCCTAGACTCACACTGCATGTGCCACATCATGTGAAACTATCACATCAAGTTACAAACTAATTGTATAAGACTTAGAGTAGACTTGAAACAATAATTCTTAAGATAAGCTTCTCATTCTTTAACTAGCTCATGTTGCCTACCCTTGATAGCTAGACGAGGTTGTCATATATACTAGACTCTCCTTCTAAACTTTGATAGTGAGGTGGAGAGTCAAATATTTAGTTTTAACTACATAAATTAGTAGTTTTACAATGGTTGATACACTAAGTTATGACTAACTAAATGAGTTATACTGGGTTACATGTGATTCTATAGTAATTGTAGGCTATCTCACTATATTAAGGGTATCATTAACAAAAGTTAGTCCTCTGTACCTACCACATGCTCTAGATACTTCATCCAAGACACTTCCACTATTTATGCATGTTGATTCCTTTAAGACATATGCATCACTATATGGTATTAAGGCATCTAGAGTCTATTTGCTTCTTTATTTTCTATGATTAGTTAACTATTGTGTACTTCTTATCTAAAGTATGCATCTAGAAAATTCATGCTCATTTTCCTGTACAATGAACTTTAATGGAAGTACTAATTGATTCTATGATGTAAATTGCTTGAACTCAACATCCTTATATGAACGAGAAAAACTTATAATAGATATACTTTGGAAACTGAATTTAAAACTAGTACTCCTCTAAAAAATTGATCAAGTTTTTGGGATTTAACTCAATATTGTAAAATCATAGCATACTTAGGTATATTGATGCCTCTTAATTATAGTACCTCAGTTCACCTCAAATTTACATGAAAATGATCCCAGGAATAAATAACTATAATTCATACAAGTTTTCTAATCAAAGCACACATAACAACTAAATCACAAAGTTTAGGAATATTGAGCAAAAATAATAAATTGTGCAAAAACATGTTATGATATTCAATTTTTTCTTGGTTTCAATAAATTACGACATTATGATCCTTACACTCCACACTACTCTAAATAATGTTACTAATCTTATGTTATGGAACCTAGATGTGGGTGTAAAGCTCCCAAATCTCATTATTACAGACATGTAGTATGTACTACCCATGTGTATGTTGCTTATTGGAGCAAGGAAGAGAGGACAAAGAAGACAAGGAGCCTTCAACCTTGCCATTGATTTCTACCATGGGAAAATGGATAGAAAGGACAAATAAATGACTACAAACTAGTTTTACTCAATGACACAGATACATTTTTCAACTCCTCGGTTGTTCTTCATGTTCTCCACCTTTTTCCCTAAAATTGGGCCCTCAATTTCAACTGCTTCAATTTTATGATTTCGGTATCCGAATGATATTATTATAAGTAAATATTTAAAATTTTAACTCATTTTTTTTTATTTGCTAAGCTGGAAGAATAGGGCTATAGTAGCATTGACCTTCGGTCGAAGTGTGACACAAAAGCAAGTTCTCATTGTGTGCACAAACACTATAGTACTTGCATATAGAGATGTAGGTGGGTTAATGTGCATAGGGATGTGCCAAAGTGCTTAATCACATCATGGTTTTTGTTCATTAGGCACCCTACTTTAGGTCGAAGTAGTGCCAAAATCCTTCCAACTTCCACAGGGATGGCAAATTTGAAGTGGCCCCAGTTCCAATTACTGGAAAAGGGCTCACTCAACTTCGGTTAAAAAATCCTATTAATAGAAAGTATTTTGACCTTAGCTCTAGGTATCCATCAAAAAGTTTCAATATGTCCATTTTTGCTTACGCAATCACCAATTTCGCCAAAGAAGGAGAAAAGAAGAGATTACCTAGGAACATGAAGAAAATAATCCAAGAAGGTAGAGAGGATAGAAATTATAGAAGAGATAGGAAAAGAGAAAAAACACTTACATGGATATGAGATCTATAGGGTCTAGGTAATAATTTCAATTTAATCTTCTAAAATGTGAAAGAATCACCAACATGAAGGAGATATTCTCTAAGAATGGCCTTATTCTATATCACAGTGATCCTATCCTTCTCTGAATGATGTAACATAGATTCTATGGTCAAAGGGAGTATATATATAGCAGGTCTTTCATGTCAAACTTGCAAAACATTCCACAATGACTATATTTCAACAACTAAACACACCACCATCTCAAACTATCCTCTTTGTACCCAAAAAATCCCACTACACTATTAAAACTGGTTAGAGTTCTTTAAAGTTAGCATACTTTGACCTTCTCTTAGCATACATCAACCGCTCACTACTACACTTTGACCCCATATATGTCTCATCAACCATAGGAAAAATCACATTGACTTGGCCCAGGCACACATCAACCTCATGCAATAATTGAAGCGCTCCATCTAATCTAGTTTCACCCACCTAAAGTTGTCAAAGTGGACCAACCTCTTCCTTTTATTTTTTTTCCATTTTTGTCCTGTTACATCGATTGATTAAATAGATCGATGCATCCTAGAAGGAATATTATTTAAGTCCAAATTTATCCATAGCTTCTCTACATCATTTAAAATAGAGACATGCTAATTATCATACAATGTTATTATTAAATACACAAATTAATTATAAAAAGTAACAGAAATCAAGTAGTTAATTGAAATAAAGTACTATTCAAGAAAAGCAAGTCACACAGTCTTGTACACTATACTATGAACTATAAATTTAGGTCATGATTGAATCTTCTCACTAGTACATATAACACATTTAGTGTCAATTAGATAAGACATTGGTCATCGGTTTTGAAGTGACACCCAAGTGGGTGGCACTAAAAGTAGACTCCTTCAGCGTCGGTTACATAATCAACGACAAAAATCCATTCATGATTACAATTTAACCCATAATCGCCAGTAGATGGACCACAGGCGTCGATTAATACAAAACAACCGACACAATTAAGCATTCATTGTCGATTTTTGGTATTTAACCGACACTGATGTTTTGTATTTTTTTTCTTATCAGTTCCAGGCCTACTGTCTGACTGGTCAGTAGGATGCAGAACCTATAGTTTAGTTCTGAACTACAGGTTTACAACACCCTTTGATTTCAGCCAACAACAGGCCACAAACCTACA